>JAVSCE010021155.1:0-73093 GCA_032199065.1 Smutsia gigantea
AAACAATACGGGCATGGAGGGAAGTACAGGCCATGACTGAAAGGAGAAGTGCAAGAGGCTCTGTGAAGGTCTCAGGACCCAGATGTGGGTTGATTTGATAAAGGCCAGGGTAGTGAAAGAAAAACTCAATGGGCAGCCCAATAGAATATTGTTAGAACTTGTGACACCAATTAAAACCAGAGCAGCAGTTCCAGTCACTGAGGTCCAGGACACGGAAACCAGAGTCAAGGCCTCATGCCCAGCCTGTGTCCCTGCAAAACTTCATGGGAGACAGTACTCAAGATTCGCCAGAGCCCTCACCCCCACAGGAGGATGATTGGGCATTGCGGTTTGACTGAGGGGGGGGTCAAAGTCCCCACCTTGGGGGACATGGTGGGGACCAGAGGCCACATGTAGAATTAGCAATTCATTGGTCCCCTGTGAATGTACAACGTGTCCTGGCGCTGGTGGACACAGGAGCTGAGTGTTCTCTAATTCATGGCAACCCTGAGCATTTTCCGGGACCCCTGCTGTGATAGAAGGCTATAGGGGGAAGGCAATCAAGAGTAAAGGAAGCCTTAATCTCACTGGGGATAGGGTGTTTACCCCCAAAGGAGTATAGTGTGTACATTTCTCCCATCCCTGAATATATTTTGGGGGTAGATATCCTGCAGGGCCTGTGGTTACAAACCACTGCAGGTGAGTTCAGACTGAGGGTACGTGTGGTAAAGGCAGTTCTGAGGGGACATGCTAAGCCCCCACCTGAAGTTCTGCCTGTACCTCAGTGGGTGACAAATACTAAGCGGTATAAATTGCCTAGGGGGCACAAGGAAATTGGAGAAATTCTACAGGAGTTGGAGAGGGTGGGCCTCATAAACCCCACTCATAGTCCTTTTAATTCCCCAGTGTGGCCAGTGAGAAAGCCAGACAGCCCGTGGCGTATGACTATAGACTACAGGGAATTGAATAAAGTCACACCCCCTTTGCATGCTGCTGTCCCCTCTACAGCAGACATTCTGGACACCCTCAGCCACGAACTAGGAACATATCATTATGTAGTAGACCTTGCTAATGCTTTCTTCTCTATTAACATAGCACAGGGAAGCCAGGAACAGTTTGCCTTCATGTGGGAAGGCCGGCAGTGGACATTCACTGTCCTTCCACAGGGATATCTCCACAGTCCCACCATCTGTCATGGACTTGTAGCCCAGGACTTGGCCACATGGAGGAAACCGCAAACAGTGCAGTTGTATTACTACAGTGATGATATTATGCTCACATCTGATTCTCTTTCAGACTTAGAAGGGGCAGATCAGCAAACCACCAAGAAGGACCTGGAGCATCTCTTTGCAGCCCATGGCCAGCCACAGGTGATTGAGAGCGATCAAGGCACCCACTTTACTGGACATGCATTAGAACAATGGGTGCAGCAATTAGGAATAAAGTGGAAATTTCATGTACCATGTAATCCTACCGGGGCAGAATGATAGATAGAGAGGTACAATGGTTTGTTGTAACCTGGCCTGAAGTCGGACAGCAAAAGTTTATGGAGTTGGTCAGTTCGCCTATGGATGGTGCTGAGGCGTTTGAATGAGAAGTCACATAAGGGGTTTTGAGCCCTGTGGATATGCTCACATGCCTTGCTGCCTCTTCTATACAATTGTACGTCCAAACCAAAGAAGAGCTATTGAAGCCAGGATATGGCCAGCAGAGCAACATCCTGCTGCCAGCCCCTACTGCATTAAGCCCTGGAGACACTGTTGAATGGAACTGGCCCTGCTGGCACCTTGGGGGAAAGGCCTGGAAGCTGGCCTTGTGTGTATTCCTGGAGTAACAGCTGAATGGCCCCCAAAGGTCATGGTAGTGTACCCAAAATGTCCAGGAGGTAAGAGCATCTTGCGGGGAAGTTTTGTTTTATCTTTATGGCCAGTGCATGTACCTCCCATAGCCCGATATATTGACCCATCTGTAGCTCCCACAGGGAGTGGGATGAAAGTCTGGTATACTAGACCAGGACGAGATCCCATTCCTGCCACTGTTTTATCACAAGAACACTCTCTTGCCTGTATCCTACCTGATGGACAAGATTTGCCTATGCTGGTGTCATTAAAACATGTATCTTATAGCCCTTAAGGTTATTTTCTCCTACAGTCCTTGTGGCTTCAGTGCGCCCCTGTGTGATGATTGCTCTGAATCCTCAGCTATGGCCTGCCTATGGAATGGATGAACGATGGACTTAATCTGCATAAGACTTTGAACCTAGCTGAATCCTCTGGCATGAGGATTGTCATAATTTTATTGCTGTTGCTACTGTTATGTCATCAGTCTGGTGACAATGCTCCAGTTTTTTTGTCCAGGGACCATTGCAGAAGAAGGGGAATGAACAGATTGTAAGGCGAGATTTCTGGAGGGGTGGCCTGTGGACAAAATTGTAACATTTCCAGGACATCTCACCTGGCTTTAGGGCATTTGCATATCTTCAGGGGTGGAGAGATTTCATCTCCATATCAATGGATAATTACCTGGACAACCAAGGGCGTGCCTGAACCTAGAATTTAAAGGGAGGGGCTTGCTTGCTTGCTTGCTTGCTTCTTCAGGAGCAGAGGAGAGGCATGGCACTGGATTGCAGTTACTAAGCAATAAATGGGTTTTAAACTTTATTTCTCCCTTTGACTGATTTCGGTTTTTAGAGGTATTATGCCCCGGGATTTCCTCTCCCCAGACTTACACAAACATTAAGTTCTAGAGTCATTCATCAGTGAGATCAGTTAAAATTCCACAGATAAAGAAGAGTAGCACATGTTTTTATTATGCTAATCATTTGTAATCATGTGTAAGATTCAACTTAGCATGTTAAAAGGCCCAGGCCTATATGTATTTTTCCTCCTTCAGACCTGATGAGGTGATTTACAATCTGGGCAATTAATAATGGTAAGTAAGCCCATCCATAAACAACATAGTAAAAGGCAGGAAGGATTCCACCTTAAAGATATAAGATTGCAAATGAAAATTCATCCCATGCTCTTGGCTAGGAAGAATAAATATTGTCAAAATGGCTACACTACCTAAAGCAATCTACAGATTCAATGCAATCCCTATCAAAATACCAACAGCTTTCTTCAATGAACTGGAACAAATAATTCTAAAATTCATATGGAACCACAAAAGACCCCGAATAACCAAAGAAATCCTGAGAAGGAGGAATAAAACAGGGGGAATTATGCTCCTTGACTTCAAGCTCTACTACAAAGCCACAGTAATCAAGACAATTTGGTATTGGCACAAAAACAGATCCACAGACCAGTGGAACAGAATAGAAAATCCAAACATTAACCCAAACATATACAGTCAATCAATATTTGATAAAGGAGCCTTGGATATACAATGGGGACATGACGGCCTCTTCAACAGCTGGTGTTGGTAAAACTGGACAGCTACATGTAAGAGAATGAAACTGGACTACTGTCTAACCCCATACACAAAAGTAAACTCAAAATGGATCCAAGACCTGAATGTAAGTCATGAAACCAAAAAACTCTTAGAAAAAAAGATAGGCAAAAATCTCTTGGACATAAACATGAGCGACTTCTTCATGAACATATGTCCCGGGCAAGGGAAACAAAAGCAAAAATGAACAAGTGGGACTATATCAAGCTGAAAAGCTTCTGTACAGCAAAGGACACCATCAGTAGAACAAAAAGACACCCTACAGTATGGAAGAATATATTCATAAATGACATATCTGATAAGGGGTTAACATCTAAAATATATAAAGAACTCATGCACCTCAACAAACAGAAAGCAAATAATCCAGTTAAGAAATGGGCAGAGGACATGAATAGACACTTCAACAAAGAAGAAATTCAGATGGCCAACAGGCACATGAAAAGATGCTCCACATCGCTAATCATCAGAGAAATGCAAATTAAAACCACAATGAGATATCACCTCACACCAGTGAGGATGGCCAACATCGAAAACACAAACAAAAACAAATGTTGGCGATGATGTGGAGAAAAGGGAACCCTCCTACACTGCTGGTGGGAATGCAAATTAGTTCAACCATTGTGGAAAGCAGTATGGAGATTCCTCAAAAAACTGAAAATAGAAATACCATTTGACCCAGGAATTCCACACCTAGGAATTTACCCTAAGAATGCAGCAGCCCAGTTTGAAAAAGACATATGCACCCCTATGTTTATCGCAGCACTATTTACAATAGCCAAGAAATGGAAGCAACCTAAGTGTCCATCAGTAGATGAATGGATAAAGAAGATGTGGTACATATACACAATGGAAGATTATTCAGCCATAAGAAGAAAACAAATCCTACCATTTGCAACAGCACGGATGGAGCTAGACGGTATTATGCTCAGTGAAATAAGCCAAGCGGAAAAAGACAAGTATCAAATGATTTCACTCATATGGGGAGCATAAGAGCAAAGAAAAAAACTGAAAGAACAAAACTGCAGCAGACTCACAGAACCCAAGAATGGACTAATAATTACCAAAGGGAAAGGGACTGGGGAGGATGGGTGGGAAGGGAGGGACAAGGGGGAAAAAGGGGCATTACGATTAGCAGACGTAATGTTGGGGAGGTACGGGGAGGGCTGTACAACTCAGAGAAGATAAGTAGTGATTCTATAGCATCTCACTATGCTTACGGACAGTGACTGTAATGGGGTTGGTCAGGGGGACCTGATGAAGTGGGTAGTTTAATAACCATAATGTTCATGTAATTGTAGATAATGATACCAAAATAAATTTTAAAAAAGATATAATATTGCTAATACCCAGGAAGTTAAGAAGATTCTGAACTTAATCTTTGGCAAACAATACCTCAGCCCACCTTGGGGGCTGAGCAGGCGGCCTTGTTTGATATGCTCCCAGACCAAGATGTTTGTCATCTCAGGGAGAAATCAAAACAGGAAGTTCCTTATGTTAATTTTAAATATTCAGGGACCACTTAACCAATTCACACCCCTAAGCCCTTCATCACATTCCAAAAAATTCTGAATTGCCTATAAAACCCCTAGACAACACATAACTACGGGCTCTCTTGTCCCCTACTGGCGTGAGCCAGGAGCTCTGTCCTCTCACTAAAAGCCTCTCCATGGCTCTCCTACTTTTAGTGTTTCCTAAGTTCATTCTTCAACACCGCAAACAAGAACCCTGGCATCAATAGTAGTGGTTATTTTGAAGCGTGTGTTATATTTTTAAAAACAAATACAGTTTTTGTTATTTTAGGAATCTGGGTGGTACATGTGCTTAGTCCATTACCTTGATCTCAATATTTTGGAGCAAGAAAAATGTAGCTCCTCTCTGTCAAATAATATGAATTCTTGAGGTAAAACAATAAAAAATTTAAAAATAGATATTATATAATTATCTAGTCTGTGACAGGCACTTCATGTTACTAATTGTATTTACATAAAAACTTGAAAGGCAAGTGCTGCCATCCCAGTTGTGCAGAAGAGTACATGTAGGTGAGAAAAATCAGGCAGCTGGAGCCTGACCCATCCCTGACCTGCTTACTGGCAGATGAAGAAGTGGAGCCAAAGCAGACAAATAATGCCCCAGAGGCACGGCTCCTGTGTTATTGCTTCAAGGCTGGAAGTTACATAATCTCATTGACATTACTATGTAATAGACGTTTTGTTTTGTTAACAACACTGCCTCTGAGCCCTGGGGGTGGGGGTCGGGTACGGGGTGCAGAGATGAGGGGTGATGTCCCTGACCCCAGGAAGACGGTCCTGCACAGCAGCAAAGCTCCCCACCACCCCAGAAGACTCTTGTGGTATCACACAGGCTAACAGATAAGAAACAGTCCATGAAAACCAGTTCTTCCAACAAGCTCCACTTCCGTGCTTCCAACTTGGCCTATCCTCTGGGCTGCTCTCCACTTTTCCTGTGATTTAGAAACAATATTTCCCTTGGTAACCATTTTCCCTGGTTACTCTCTTGGCTGAATTTTCTGCATAAAGAACTGAAAGGCATTTGTCCCCAAGGGAAGCAGTTATTTTAGATTTTATTAAGAAGTCAGTTAACAGTTTTCAACATTCACTACTTTCTTTGTTTTAAAGAAAGCTCTGGTTTTGTTTCATTTTCAGCTGGAGACTTAGATGACACCAAGCAAAGCCTACTTAGTTTAGACTTCAAGGTAAAAAAATTTAAAATTTTAAGTTTCTACTAAAGCATGTGGAATGGTTTTAATATTTGGGTGTTTTATGTTACAAATATGTTTAACACTTGAGGAAAATTAGCTCTTACTAATAGGTCTTAAAAGTTTAAAGTGCTATTATTCTGTTTACTTGTTTTTTTGTCAGGATGAATACTTCCCAAATATTTTAAACTTTATGGAATTAGGATTAAGTATATTATTATATGTTTAAATAGTTACATGCTCAGTTGAAGTATTAGTTGGTTTGAATATTTAATTCTCTATTTTTAAGTCCTAAAAGAACATAAAAGATTAATTTAAAATGTTTTTCATTTTAAGCCTGTTGAGTGAAAGGGATAACAGACATCTTGTGGTTTTATGTAAAAATTAAAAATTCTAAATTTAATATTTTGAAAGCTTATTAAAATAGCTGATGAAAAACCTTAAATGGAGAACAATTAAGTTAGCCAAAATTTACAGATTATATTTAACGTTTGGATAAACACAGTAAGTGCCAGAAAGAAAAATTTACTTGATTAAAATGTTATCTACTGTGATTAGAGTACCATAAAATTTTATCTCTAGGAACATATTCACTTTTCTGAAAAGTTGCTTCTTGAAGTAAATATTAAATGCAATGCAAAATTCTATAAATTGCTGAAAATAACAAAGACCAAGCATTAATTGTAAAATCAGTATTGAGAGACCATTTTATAAAAATGATCTAAAAATTTTAATGAGACTATTTAGATTCTGATTTTGTTAAAATTAAGATGGAATTTTATTTCTATACATATCTATTCAGATTTTTGGATAAGCGAAAGTAAACCAATTTGTTGGGGGCGGGGGGCAGGGGGAAGATAAAGACCAAGGAAGATGATTTCCAGGATAGGGACCTTGGGAGAGGGGTGAGCTCAGCAATGTCCTGCAAAGTAAGTGCTAACAGGAGGACCGGGGACAGCAGGCTGCCTGAGATCCTCACAGGAGTTTATCCCTGGAGCCCACAGGCCCTGGCCTGACTGCTCCTAATTCCTGTCCATCATAGCAAGGAAAGTGTGCACATACAACTGTCAGAGCAAGGCCACTTGCAGATGCATGTCTTGTGCAAAGTGTAGCACTTAGGCCCTCACCAGAGAGCTTCCCTGGCCAGTCACCCCACAGACTCACCTTCCACTACCTCACTTGCTGCCATTACCACTCCTTCCTGACAGGTTAGCTTGCTCTCAAACTGACCTTTACAGTTTCTGCTGCCAATCAGCCAAAGGACCTGCTTTTTCCTTACATTTGGCATATTTGTTTTTCTAAAACTAGATTACAAAAAGTTGTTCTAAAATAGTTTCATACAAATGACCTACAATAAAGGTTTTGAAATTACTGCAGTAATTAACAAAAGTCCACATGCTAAGGTTATCTGATGAAGATACCCCAGATGCTGCTGTTTGTTCAGCTAAGGTTAAGTGGTGGCAACTCAGAATATGATCCCAGTGAGACCTGCCTGGAGGGTGATTCTGGAGGATGAAATCATAGAAAGAGCTCTGAAACTGAAGAGGGCCAACTGAGCACACCACAGCCTTTGTCCTCTCACCGAATCCCAAGAAATAACAGACGATCCATTATAAGCAAATACATATGTGAATCTATGGCAGCACCAGGAAATAAGGGGGACTCTGGTGAGACAGAAATGGGAGGAGTCCTTCCAAGGTGGAGAGAAGATAGGAGTAGATTTGAAGAGGGAAGATGCAGCCTTGATCAGGTGCAGGTGAGAACTGAGGGGCAGAGGGCTTTGTGAAAAGTAAAGAACTTAAATGATGAAAGTTAAAAAAAATCTACACATTATAAACTTCTGAATATTAAAGATGAGTTTTAAAAAACCTGAAAAAGTATATAAAAGGGAAAGATTTTTTACAAATAGATGAGAATCACATTCAAAGTAAAGTTCTCATCAGAAACTAACAGAACAGTATCTACAAAGTATTGGAGGAAAATGACTTTGAAATCATAATTCTATTTCCAACTAAACAGAATTAATTTCTGGCATATAAGAGTTTGAAATTTTTACAACCCACATCATTCTCTTAGAAAGAGGACATATTTCAGCAGGAAATAAATTAATCAGAGGGAACTTATGTTTCTGATTATAGTAGATTAGGTGATTCAGACCTACCAACTCACTTGGAATAATTAGAAAAGAAAAAAAACAAGGTCAAAATTTGGGACAGGACTGAAACCCAGAAAGGTTTGGAGCAACTTTTCTTCTGGAGGCATTGTGGATCTAGAAGAGGCAGCAGCGAAGCTCAGTGTAGCTTCACAGCAGCCTCCTGAGGCAAAGGAGGAACAAAGCTCAAGAAACAGGGCTGCCCATCATAGCAAGGAGAGAGTGCACATGCAACTGTCTGTGGGGAAAGCGATGCCAGAGAGACCTCCAGGCTTTGATATGGGACCCAGAGTGTAATTACTAAGTGGATATAGCAAAGTTTAGCTTCAAATCACTCAGTCTATTCCTGGTAGTGCCCTTAACCTCATGCCCAAAGCAAATATAAATCCTGTTGAGATAAAAAATATATCGTCCCAGGCTTTAAAGTATTTACATAATTATTCATATACAATGCCTGGCACTCAGCCAAAAGCCCTCAGGCATATGAAGAAACAGTGACATGGCTACAAAGCTGAAGAAATAACAGACAATAGAAATAGACATATAGAGGGTCCAGAACATGGAGTCTTCAGACAAATAGAATTAACATGTTCAAAAAAGTAAAAAGTAAGATTGGAAATTTCAGTAGAGAATCAGAAATAAGAGGAACCAACTAGAAAACTAAAAAAAGCACAATAACAAGTAAGTCAGCTCATGGATTTAATAGCAGATAAACTGCAGCTGAAGAGATAATTATTGAACTGGATGATAGGTTGGAAGAACCAGGATGAAGCATGGAATGACAGAAGAATGAAAAATACAAGAGGGAAACAAACATTAAAGATATGAGATGGCTAACATATGTGTAACTGTAGTTCTGAAAAGAAAGAGGAGAGACAAGGTGGGAAAGAATTATTTGAAGAGATAAGGGCTAAGCAATTTCCAAGTTTGATCAAGAGGTGCTAGGAATCCCAAACAGATTTAAAAAGTAGACAATCATATTTATGTAAACAAAGTGAAACAGCTGAAAATGAAAGCCAAAGAGAACATCTTTAAAGCATCCAGAAAAAACCTTACTTTTAAAGGAGCAATGTATTGACAGATAACTACTTAGTAGAAACTATGGGAACAGGAAGACATTGGAATGAAATCTGCAAAATGTGAAAACAACCATCAACCTAGAATTCTATAACTAACAAATACATCCTTTCAGAATAACATAAATATAAACATTTTCAGATAAACAATACAATAATTAGTCATCACTACTCCTACACTAAAGGAATTACTAAAAGGTATTCTTCAATCAGAAAGACAATAATTCCATAGAAGATTGAAAATGTGGGAAGGAATGAGGAGGAAAAAAATGATAAATGTTTAGGTAAATCTATATTAGTGGTTCTCTGATGGAGGCATGGTGATTTTCTCCATTTCCCAGGAAGCACTTGGTAATGGCTGGAGACATTTTTTACTGTCATAACTGAAGGGAAGGTGCTGGTAGCATTTACTGGGTAGAGGCCAAGGATGCTACTAAATATATGAAGGCCAGCCCCCCACAAAAAAGAATTATCCCACCCAAATGTTAATAGTGTTAAGGTTGAGACACCTGATCTAAAGCCTTGAGGGTTTAACATACATAAAGAATTAAAATGTATGACAAGAGCAGCAATATGTGCCAGGATGACAGGTTAAGGTAACCTAAGTCAAGGATGTATGTTGTAATCTCAACAAAGATCAAAATAGTAAAAAGTGTAAAATTACTAATGGGATAATTAAAATTAAGCAATCTATTAAAATGTAAGCAAGCAGGAATGGAATAAAAGAACACAGAACAGACAGGACAAATACAAAGCAAATAGTCAGAAAATGATTTAAACCCAAACATATCATGTTACATTAAACATAAATAGGCTAAATGTTCTAATTAAAAGGCAAAGATTGTCCAACTGCATTAAAAAGACACAATGTGTTAATAGAAGGTATATTGAAAATTGTAAGACTATAAAAATTTTTTTAAAGATGTAAAAAATTTATTAAGCAGGCATTAACCAAAAGAAAGCAAGTATATATTAATAGATGAAGTAGATCTTATAACAAAAACACTACTAGGATACCTATTGATGAAAGGACTAAAGACAGAACAATTCTCAATTTGCATATATCCATAACATAAACTCCAAACATACTAATGAACATGACCAAAGTGACTTATAAATATTAAATTACATAAAAAGTCTAAAGGATAATATAGTTCAGAAAAAATAGTCTCTATTATTACATTATTTGTAAGTTTAAAAGTAAAATTAAGAACATAAAAATACTTCCATAAGATACACGCACATGAATGTTTAGAATAGCTAAAAATTGGAAAAAATTAAATACCCATTTCCAAATTGTGAAATAACTTGTGGAGTGAAAACAGAACATACAGACCAGACTGACTTATCCACACTGACATCCCACATGCCACCCTTTATTAGTGAGTGGAAAGAAAATAGGTTGCAGCATATCATATATTCAAAAATTCCACTTATGTTTAAATATATGTTTATATATGGTTAGAAGGGGTCATGAAAGATACATTAAACTAGGGGTCATGAAACTATGCCCACAGGCCAAATCCTGTCTTCTAAGCAAAGTACTATCAGAATACCATCATGTCCATCTGTTTACTTATCATTTATGGCTATTTTTGGGCTACAAGAACAAAGATGAGTTGTTTCAAGAGACTGTTGGCTCATAAAGCCAAAAATATTTACCCTCTGAACCTTGAATAAAAAGTGTGCCTACCCTTCTATTAAATTATGAATTATGGTTAAAGTCCTTTCTGCCTTACACATGTATGTATCATTTTGAGTTTTGAACAAACATATGTACTATTTTTATAAATTTAATCACATCTTAAAAAGCACTGACAGAGCCACAGTAATCAAGACAATTTGGTACTGGCACAAGAACAGACCCACAGACCAATGGAACAGACTAGAGAGCCCAGATATAAACCCAAACATATATAGTCAATTAATATATGATAAAGGAGCCATGGATATACAATGGGGAAATAGCCTCTTCAACAGCTGGTGTTGGCAAAACTGGACAGCTACATGTAAGAGAATGAAACTGGATTATTGTCTAACCCCATACACAAAAGTAAACTCAAAATGGATCAAAGACCTGCATGTAAGTCATGAAACCATAACACTTTTAGAAAAAAATACAGTCAAAAATCCCTTGGACATAAATATGAGGAAATTCTTCATGAACATATCTCTCCGGGCAAGGGAAACAAAAGCAAAAATGAACAAGTGGGGCTATATCAAACTAAAAAGCTTCTGTACAGCAAAGGACACCATCACTAGAACAAAAAGACATCCTACAGTATGGGAGAATATATTCATAAATGACATATCCGATAATGGATATCCAAATTATATAGAGAGCTCATGCACCTCAACAAACAAAAAGCAAATAAGCCAATTAAGAAATGGGCAGAGGATATGAATAGACACTTCTCCAAAGAAGAAATTCAGATGGCCAACAGGCACATGAAAAGATGCTCCACATCGCTAATCATCAGAGAAATGCAGATTAAAACCACAATGAGATATCACCTCACACCAGTGAGGATGGCCAAAATCCAAAACACAAACAACAGCAAATGTTGGCGAGGATGTGGAGAAAAGGGGAACCCTCCTACACTGCTGGTGGGAATGCAAATTAGTTCAACCATTGTGGAAAGCAGTATGGAGGTTCCTCAAAAAATTCAAAATAGAAATACCGTTTGACCCAGGAATCCCACTCCTAGGAATTTACCCTAAGAATGCAGCAGCCCAGTTTGAAAAAGACATATGCACCCCTATGTTGATTGCAGCACAATTTACAATAGCCAAGAAATGGAAGCAACCTAAGTGTCCATCAGTAGATGAATGGATAAAGAAGATGTGGTACATATACACAATGGAAGATTATTCAGCCATAAGAAGAAAACAAATCCTACCATTTGCAACAACATGGATGGAGCTAGAGGGTATTATGCTCAGTGAAATAAGCCAGGCAGAGAAAGACAAGTATCAAATGATTTCACTCATCTGTGGAGTATAAGAACAAAGAAAAAACTGAAGGAACAAAACAGCAGCAGACTCACAGAACCCAAGAATGGACTAACAGTTAACAAAGGGAAAGGGATTGGGGAGAATGGGTGGGAAGGGAGTGATAAGGGGGAAAAAGGGTCATTACGATTAGCATCTATAATGTAGGGGGGGGACACGGGGAAGGCAGTATTGCACAGAGAAGACAAGTAGGGATTCTATAGCATCTTACTATGCTGATGGACAGTGACTATAATGGGGTATGTGGTGGGGACTTGATAATGGGGGGAGTCTAGTAACCATAATGTTCATGTAATTGTAGATTAATGATAGCAAAAGAAAAGCATTGGCAGAAAAAGATTACAAATTCTAGAGAGAGAAAACTGTGAACATACATGGCTTTCATCTTTAAATCTTCAGGGGTTATATGCAGACAACAAATTACAACCCAACGCAAAGAAGGCCTTTCTGACAGAGCTGTGTGGAAGATAAAGAATTCCCATTACTGGAAAAGTAGATGACCTCAAAGCTTCATTCCAAATATGAGTTCTATACAGTGGTGCATCATTGTGAACTACCAGGCTAGAAAATAGATTGCTAGGAAATAAAAGCATAACCTGAGTACAACAGAACTGCAACCTGAAAGTGGGGTCAAAAATCAAGGATCACAGAAGCATCTGCATGAGACTGAAAACAGATCAAAAGAAAAGAATATTTTGGAGTCAGGAGAAAATCTTGGAAAAGAGATTACCATAAGGAAATGATGATTCCTTTATAACTAACCATTTAAAGACCCCATCTAGCTATAATTAACTAATTTTCCTACATACAACTCCTGATTAAAAATCCATCAATAAGTCTGTTTCTCTAAACCAGGTTTCTTGATCTTAAAACTACTGATGTTTTGGGTGGACTAATACTTTGTTGTGACAGGCTGCTGTAACCACTGTAAGACATTTAGTGGCACATTCCTAGACTCTACATACCGGAAGCCTGGACTGCCTCTCCCAATTGTGACTCCTGAAAATGTATCCTGACATCACCAAATGTCCCCAAGGGGCAAATCACCCCGAGTTGAGAAGCACTGCTATAAACTATGGGTTGGTAAACTTTAGCTGTATACTATTTTAGATTTTGCAGCCATACTGTTAGTGTCTGTCATGACTACCCAATTCTGCCATTGTGCCCAAGTAGCCATAAATAATACTGAGTATGGCTGTTCCAATAAAGCCTTATATATGGGTAATGAAATTTTGATTTCATATACCTTAATCTGTCATGAAATATTCTTTTAAATGTTAAAATATATATTTAAAATACAAAAACAATTTTTAACTTGTAGATGTATAAAAACAAGCAACAGGCCAAATGTGGCTCCTGGTCCCTAATTTCCTATTAATTCCTGATCAAAGCTATTGCTGCCAAGTGAAGCCAATAAGGCTATTGTTTTAAGACGGATAGCGTTAATTCAGTCTTACTGAGACCATGACCCCATCGCGACAGTCCATCTGAGAGAGCCACTATCTGGGAACAGTTTATAAACTTTTTTTCAAAAATGGGTGTGTGCAGGAAAGTGACATTTACCAGTGTATCCAAGCAGTGTGTCAAGGATGCGTTTGGTTAGTGTCTTAAAAGAACAGACTGCACATTCTGCTGCTGTCCATCCAAGAGCAGGCAGGGACTAGGACTGCTGGTACTCATTTTCCTAAAGAATTCCACAAAGGACATGAGAACCAGGCTCACATTGTTTTTTTTTGAGCTCTTCCTGGCTGTGGTAAGGGGCTGCAGTGATCTTGCTAATACAGGTGAGAACGGAGGCACGGCATCTTCACAGCATGGGCTGTCCAGCTGGCAGGGGCCTCTGCAGCGTGCATAGCTCTTCTCCCCGGTGGGGAATGATAACATTTCACTTTACAATCCACCACACAGCCCGGTCCCAAAGTCCTCCCTGAGATGACTTCACCTCTGAGGAAAGGTCCAGATTGCACAACATTGCTACTTGGCTCAGACCACTGGTATTGTGGAATCGTCTGGTATGTGATTTAGATGTGTCATTCTAAACAGCCACCCTCCTACTCTGAACATCAAAGTGGCAGCCCTATCCAAATGTGATGATAGAGACAATAAAAAATTTTAAATGCATATATTTAAAGTATATCTGTCAAGCCATGACCACAATCAAGAAAATGGGTGTATCTATCACCCCCAAAAGAGTCCCCAAGACCCTTGGTAATCTATACCTGCCTGACTGCCAAACACCCAATCCTGTCTCACAGCAACCACTGACAGGCTCTCCCTATAGGAAAGTTTACATTTTCTACAGTTTATATAAATAGAATCACGTATATATCCTCTTGTGTAAGACTTGTTTCATTCAACAAAACTATTTTGAGATTCACCCATTGTCATTGCTAAGTAGTGTTCTACTGTATGGATACCTTCCACTTCCTGTCTAAAACAAAGAAACTTGCTATGAACATTCACACTGAAGACTTTGGATGTATGATTTCATATCTTGGATAAGTTTATAGGACTGGAATGGTTGGGTAATGGTAGATGCACATTTAATTTCTGGAGAATAAATCCCTTTATCATTATGCAACAGCTCTTTGTGACTGCTAATATTCCTCTTCATCTCATCTGTATCATCTTATATTAATATAGTCATTCCACTTTTCTTTTGATTAGTGGTACCATGGTAGGTGTGTTTCTATCCTTTTAGTTGTCTTCATTTGTATTTTTATATTAAGTGTGATTTTCTTTTAGGCAACAAAGAGTTGGGTCTTGCTTTAAAGAAAAATCAATCTGACAGTCTCTGCCTTTTAACTGTGGCATTTAATTTACATTTAATATGATTCACATAAGTATGTTTTGGATTATTTTTTGTTATTCTACTTTGTCTCTTTGTACAGGCTTATTAGCTATAACTGTTCAGTGGTCAGTTTAGGGCTGAAAGTCACGCACCTCTAATGTAGGCAGCTTATGTAGGTCTCCCTCACTGAGTATAAGGGTCTTACATCTTCCTTCCTCCTTTAGGTTTCTGCTGTGTGCATTTCACTTCTACTCATGCTAGGAATCTCAAAATACAGTAGTATTGTCTTAGTTCAATTGTTAAAAGACATAGTATTATACAGTTAATTATCATTTTTTAATTTTGGTATCATTAATATACAATTACATGAGCAACACTGTGATTACTAGATTCCCCCCATTATCAAGTCCCCACCACATACCCCATTACAGTCACTGTCCATCAGTGTAGTAAGATGCTATAGAGTCAGTACCTGTCTTCTCTGCGCTATACTGCCTTCCCCGTGCCCTCTCCCTACATTATGAGTGCTAATCATAATGGCCCTTGTTCCCCTTCTCCCTCCCTTCCAACCCACCCTCGTGAGTCCCTTCCCCTTTGGCAACTGTTAGTCCACTGTTGGGTTCTGTGAGTCTGCTGTTTTGTTCCTTCAGTTTTTGTTTTGTTCTTATACTTCACATATGAGTGAAATCATTTGGTACTTGTCTTTCTCCGCCTGGCTTATTTCACTGTGCATAATACCCTCTAGCTCCATCTATGTTGTTGCAAATGGTAGGATTTGTTTTCTTCTTATGGCTAAATAATATTCCATTGTGTATATGTACCATATCTTCTTTATCCATTCATCTACTGATGGACCCTTAGGTGGCTTCCATTTCTTGGCTATTGTAAATAGTGCTGCGATAAACATACGGGTGCATTTGTCTTTTTGAAACTGGGATCCTGCATTCTTAGGGTAAATTCCTGGAGTGGAATTCTTGGGTCAAATGGTATTTCTATTTGAGTTTTCTGAGGAACCTCCATACTGTTTTCCACAATGGTTGAATTAGTTTACATTCCCACCAGTAGTGCAGGAGGGTTCCCCTTTCTCCGCATCCTTGCCAGTATTTGTTGTTTCTAGTCTTTTTTATGTTGGCTATCCTAACTGGTGTGAGGTGATATCTCATTTTGGTTTTTAATTTGCATTTCCTTGATAATTAGCGATGTGGAGCATCTTTTTCATGTGCCTGTTGGCCATCTCAATTTCTTCTTTGGGGAATTGTCTGTTCATATTCTCCAACCATTTTTCAATTGGGTTATTTTTGGGTGTTGAGGCATGTGAGTTCTTTTGGATGTTAACCCCTTGTCGGATATGTCATTTACAAATATATTCTCCCATACTGTAGGATGCCTTTTTGTTCTGCTGATGGTGTCCTTTGCTGTACAGAAGCTTCTTAGCATGATGTAATCCCATTTGTTCATGTTTGATTTTGTTTCCCTTGCCCAAGGAGATGCATTCAGGAAAAAGTTGCTCATTTTTATATTTTTGCCTATGTTTTCTTCTGAGAGTTTTACGGTTTCATAACTTATATTTGGGTCTTTGATCCATTTTGAGTTTACTTTTATGTATGGGGTTAGACAATAATCCAGTTTCATTCTCTTATATGTAACTTTCCAGTTTGCCAACACTAGCTACTGAAGAGGCTTTTATTTCCACATTGTATATCCACGGCTTCTTTATCATATATCAATTGACCATATATGTGTGGGTTTATATCTGGGCTGTCTAGTCTTTTCCATTTGTCTATGGGTCTGTTCTTGTGCCAGTACCAAATTGTCTTGATTACACTGGCTTTGTAGTAGAGCTTGAAGTCGGGGATCGTAATCCCTCCTGATTTATTCTTCCTTCTCAAGATTGCTTTGGCTATTTGGGGTCTTTTGTGGTTCCATATGAATTTTAGACTATTTGCTCTAGTTCGTTGAAGAATGCAGTTGGTATTTTGATAGGGATTGCATTGAATCTGTAGATTGCTTTAGGCAGGATGGCCATTTTGACAATAATAATTCTTCCTATCCATGAGCACAGGATGTGTTTCCATTTATTGGTATCTTCTTTAATTTCACTTATGAGTGTCTTGTAGTTTTCAGAGTATAGGTCTTTCACTTCCTTGGTTAGGTTTATTCCTAGGTGCTTTATTCTTTTTGATGCAATTGTGAATGGAATTGTTTTCCTGATTTCTCTTTCTGCTAGTTCATCGTTAGTGTATAGGAATGCAACAGATTTCTGTGTATTAGTTTTGTATCCCACAGCTTTGCTGAATTCAGATATTAGATCTAGTAGTTGTGGAGTGGATTCTTTCGGGTTTTTTTATGTACAATATCATGGCATCTGCAAACAAGGACAGTTTAACTTCTTCCTTGCCCAACTGGATGCCTTTTATTTCTTTGTGTTGTCTGATTGCCATGGCTAGGACCTCCAGAACTATGTTGAATAAAAGTGGGGAGAGTGGCATCCTTGTCTTGTTCCCGATCTTAAAGGAAAAGCTTTCAGCTTCTCTCTGTTAAGTATAATGTTGGCTGTGGGTCTGTCATATATGGCCTTATTATGTTGAGGCACTTGTCCTCTATACCCATTTTGTTGAGAGTTTTTATCATGAATGGATGTTGAATTTTGTGGAATGCTTTTTCAGCATCTATGGAGATGATCATGAGGTTTTAGTCCTTTTTGTTGATATGGTGGATGATGTTGATGGATTTTCAAATGTACCATCCATGCATCCCTGGGATGAATCCCATTTTATCATGATAGATGATCTTTTTGATGTATTTTTGAATTCTGTTTGCTAACATTTTGTTGAGTATTTTTGCACCTATGTTCATCAGGGATATCGGTCTGTAATTTTCTTTTTTTGTGGTGTCTTTGCCTGGTTTTGGTATAAGAGTGATGCTGGCCTCGTAGAATGAGTTTGGGAGTATTCCCTCCTCTTCCACTTTTTGGAAAACTTTAAGGAGGATGGGTATTAGGTCTTCACTAAATGTTTGATGAAATTCAGCAGTGAAACCGTCTTGTTCAGGGTTTTTGTTCTTAGGTAGTTTTTTTGTTATACAGTTAATTATTTTTTAAAGAGATTTTAAAATAAAACGTAATATTTATCTACAAATTTACCATTTCCTGTGTTCTCCACCCCTATGTGTAGGCCACAATTTCCTCAGCTTTCCTATGTCTGAATATGTCTTTATTTCGCCTGTGTTTCTTAAAGACATCTTCCCTGGTACAGAATTCTAGGTGGACCATTTTTTTCTTTTGGGTCCTTATAGATGAGATGTTCCTCCTCCACTGTCTTCTGGCTGGTACTGTTTCTGATGCAAAGTCTGCTTTTATTCTCATCCTGTGTCTTTTTCTCTGGTTGCTTTTAAGGTTTTCTTTTTATCATTGGTTTGAAAGCAGTTTGATGAGGAATACTTGGTACAACTTTCTTCATAGTTGTTATGGGGTTCACTGAGCTTGGGTATGTGGGTTTATAATTTCCATCAAATTTGGAAAATGACTGGTCTTTATTTCTTCCAATAGTTCTGTACCTCCCTAGTCCTTTGGGAACTGGATGTGGATATATATTCATCTGCTTGAGGTCTCTCTGCAGTTCAGGCATGCTCTGTCCATGTGGTCATTAGCCTCAGGGGTCTGTGTGCTTAATTTTCAATGATTTCTATGGGTATGCTTTCAAGCTCACTAACCTTGCTCCACAATGTCCAATGTGATACCCCTTGTGGTGCAGTTTTCATTTTTAAAAGTTCAGTTTGGGTCTCTAAGTATCTTTCCCCTGCCTTCTTGGACAGATGGACTGTGGTCACAGTAACTGTGGGTGACCTACTCAGTGATTAGGTCAGCAGAGCCACGTCTGGGTCAGTTTCAGCAGATCTATTTTTCTCATCATCACATGTCAACTTCTTGCTTCTTTGTGTGCCTGGGTAATTTTTGTCAGATTCCTGGGCACTCACTGGGTGCTGTGGGACACGGTGAAGTTATTGCACATACTGCGATCCTTCCAGAAAGGTTTTCCAGTTTTGCTCAATAGAACCAGAGCAACTGTCTGTCTGGGACAAGCTGCCCCCTCTGCCAGGCTAGTGCCCTCTGAGTGCCTGCCTGCCCCTGCTGATGCAGCTCCCCTGTGACGGGCAGGCACACACTGCCCAGATTCCTCAGGACGCTTTCTCCGCCGAGTAGTGCACTTCAGGACTCGGGTGGAGCCCCCAGGTCTCTGGAAGGCCCTCCTTAGGCAGCTCTCTCCCCCCTCTGCCTGCAAACTCCTGACCCACCCCCTGACCTCTGGGCCTACGTGAGAGTAATCACAGGGTTCACCTCAGATTCTTTCTCTGCTCAGGGACCTCTGTTCTATGCTGTTCCACTGGCAATGTTTGAAAAATGCTGTTTCATGTATTTTATCCTAATTTTAAGGAGTTTCAGGTTGGGGTCTCTGTTACTTCACATTGCCTGGCAGCATAAGTCAGATTTGGTAATTTTGTCACAAACTGGTATAATGTCTGGTGGGTTCCCTAGGAGGTAACTGTCAATTAACTTCCTGCCTCTCTGGGAGTCATTCCTCATGGGCCAGTCGGGTTACTATGTTGTCCACTTGGCAGGAATGTGGCAATGCAGGACGGGTGACCCTACGAAGACTACCCATATTCTTGGCCTTCAGGTGGGACACTGTGGCAGAATGTACCATGGCAGGCACCCAGGGTTGTAACCCTCATAGGTTCCCACTAAGAGAAGCCCCAGTATTTGGCTGGACTGATCAGCCCCCATTCCTACAGATTTGGATGGTGGGCACTGAGGCTCAGGAAGGGCCACTTCACTCCCTGCACATTTCCCATTCAGATGCCCTTGGGATTCCCACAACTCACCATGGGACTTGAAGCCGTCCTATACCACAGTAGCATCCATACCAGCGTGTCCCTCGTCTCACATGGAAGGACTGAGTCTGGTGTGTGGAGGGCTTCTTGGCTCTTTTCGAAGGCCTGAGACTGCTGCGTGGCCAGAGTCTGGGGTTACTCTTGGCCGTTTGAGCCTCCTTTGCAATTTGGCATTTTCATCTCTGTATGTAGTTACCATTCCTGCTTGTCATCACCAGCCATCACCACTTCGCCTTCTGAGCTATACTGCAGTTTTCTTGGGATGGACATGGATGGTCAAGGCAGGCCTGTCAGGATTAGGCCAGATTTCATCACTGAGCAAGGCTGCCACTTTGGTAATGATCCTGGGTCCTTAGGGTCCCTGGGGTTTCACCCTGTTGTGTGGCAAGGGCATGCCATCTTAGAGCACAGATGGGGAGGGAGCCTGAGTGAAGCCATAAGCCTAGGACCAGTGCTCCCTGCACAAAGCTCCCTTGGCAGGACACATTGAGTCCAGAGCACGCTGCCAGCTGCATTCTTCAACCAGCCCCTGCAATCACCTTGCACAGAGTTTCCTTTCAATTGTCCCTGCTAACTGATGAAGGGCCTGGCCCAGCCTGGCTGACCACAGTGCTGTGACCACACTTAACCTGTATCACCAAGAGTAGAAGGATTCATTTCTCAAATGTGTTTTCAGCTCTGCTCCTCCTGAGACCAGCTGATTTAATAAGAGTTTATCTCCATCCTTCTTATGTCTTTATAACTGACGCTAGTTTAGTTTTATATATCATGCCCCTCCTCCTGAAAAAGAAAATTATAAAGCTAGAAAATAAAAGAACCAAACACAAGACCTGGGAAAATGGGTATGAATGATGTTAGTCACAGATAAGCTGCCAGACAGGTGGAGAGCAATCTCCTGTGCAACTTCTGAAAATCTACTGCACAGCGGTCCAGAGATAGGTTGGCACCATGGCCCAAGACCAAGTCTGACCTGCTGCCTGTCTTACTGGTACATGGCCACACACATTTGTTTACACACTGCCTGCTTTTGTGCCACAAGGGTTGAGTCGTGTAGTTATGACAAAAAATGTATGGCTAAAATACATACTATCTGGTCCTTTATAGAATGTGTGCCCACGCCTGATTTAGAGATAAAGATAAGATACTAAAAGTTCTTTGAATCTGACAGAAAAACTATAAATTCTGATTTGGCAGTAATACTGTCATATGTATTGGCCCATACATAATATGTGTTATGTCCTAAAGATTCTGCAGAGACATACAAGCAAAAATAGGCCAATTTTCAGAGGTATAAGTTTAGTCATCACTAATTCCAAAATTCTGTTTCATTCCCATTCTAGGAATTATATGGTGAAAAAAGCAAGCATGAAGTTGGCAAGCTTGTTTTGTTTTCTGCTTATCATTTTTCAAATTGACTTTGGACAAAACGAAGACACTCCCAGGAAGCAGAGGAAGATGCATTATCGCAGGTGGAGGAGAGGCTCCACGCGCAACCATAGTTCCAGCAGACAGCTTAGACTTCAGCCGGCAAGGACGGCCACACCAGCAGCAGCACGGCCCATAGTTACTGTGGGTCACAGTGCGGAGGAAAAGTTTGAATCCTTGTTAAGTGTTCTTGGAGTAGAATCAAGCTATAATGTGCTACCAGGTAAGATAACAGTAAGAGAGCGTGAAAGAGTGAGAACACCTCTGTGATGATAATTTCCCCCCAAATTCAAGTTATTAAATTATCTTTTGGTTTAACCTACTCTAAGTCCAGGGAAAGGAAATGCCGGGGCAAAATACCTCTAAAAACCGAAATCAGTCAAAGGGAGAAATAAAGTTTAAAATCCATTTACTGCTTACAAAACTGCAGTCTGGCCCATCTCTCTCTCCTGCTCAAGCAGCAGCAAAACCGGCCCTCCCCCTCACCTCTCAGGTACAGATAAGCCATCCTTGCCCAGGTAATTACCCATTGATGTGGAGATGAACTTCTCTCCACCTCTGAGGAATGATGCAAATGCACTAAAGACATACTTCTTTCTACCTCTGAATGCCTATTGATATGCAGATGTACTAAAGCCAGGAGAGGTATTATGGAAATGTTAAAATTTTCCCACATCTACAAAGATGAATTTTGAAGTATTTTAAAAATTCATTTACAAAATGTACTGATAATACAAAATTATTGGAAAGCAAAAAAATAATTAACTATCCTACAATTATATTTATAAAACCATAATTCCTATTTCAGTTTATTTATTTCTAGTCTATTTATTATGCCATGTATTTTATACAGAATAATCATAATATAGATAATATACGTATAAACTTCTGAACTGTTTTCATTTATAGACCATCTAGTATGTAAAAAATATTCAGATAATGCTGTGAAGATGTGGCTATTAAATATTTTCAACCAAAAATAAGGGCAAGCTACTCAATACATAAACTAAATTACTTCATTTTTAAAGGTTAAAAGATTGAAGTTCTGCCGAAGATTTCAACTAGGCATTTAAAAAATGTATTTAATTTAAAAACTGGTATTTAATGGTCCACATTTTTCCAAGTTTAGGAGAAAAAAGTAATTATATTACACATTTGTTTTCACTACATAAAATTTTCAGAGACAAAAATATCACCATATAATATTCTGTTCCAATACTTCATACATTGTCTCAAGAAAACCAAATGGTTCTAAATGATGTTACTTCCATAAAGTTAGCAGAAATACACAATTACCATGAATATAACAATTTAGGTGACATTTACAGCATGATCAGGGAAGAAAGATTCTGGAGGAAGGGAAATCCACTAAAAACATATAATAATAGTGTATCCATAACTGCTCAAGAATGATGGGGTCAATTTCCCTGGCTAAGTGGAAAGATATTCGAAGTTATAATTAAAGAAAATTAAAAGGTTAAAATGTAGTATGCATAAAGTGACCTAAAATCTGTTTTAAAAATATGTAATATAGGGTCATATGCGTAAAAAGAATTGAAGACGGGCTCTTTCTGGGAAGATGGCGGCATGACCAGGGCGGCGGAAATCTCCTCCCAAACCATATATATTTATGAAAATACAACAAATACAACTATTCCTAAAAGAGAGACCAGAAGATACAGGACAACAACCAGGCTACAGCTACACCGGTGAGAACTCAGTGCCTCACGAAGCGGGTAAGATACAAAGCCGCGACCTGGCAGGACCTGTGCACTCCCCCACCCCAGCGTACTGGCAGGAGGAAAAGATTCAGAGCAGGGAGGGAGGGGAAGCACAGGCCCGCTAAAAAACCAGCCCTGGTAATCTGCACCGGGAGCACAGACACACACCGCGTGGTGTATCGGAGATTAGAGAAACAGAAGGGCAGGATCCTAGACGGAGACAAGAGGGTCGCCTGAGCTGGCTCCCCACGACGAAAGAAAAGCAGGTGTTTTAAAAGTCTTAAAGAGACAAGGGCCCTACAGCGGAACAAAATCATTCCAGCATGCTCAGCCCAACAGGCTGGGGGTCGTGGGGAATTTCGGACACCTTGGTCAGCGGCGGGGCAAAGCAGGCGCGCTGAGGCTTCCCACAGTGATCAGCAGCCTGCCATTCGTTCCCCCAACCTGGCCGGAGCCGCAAAGGATCAGGGAGCCGCCACTGCTGCGGAACAGCGGAGGAGGGCACCGCCCATAGCAACCTCACAGAATCTCCTGGCAGGCACTTTTTCTTCTCTTTTTAAAGTCTTAAAGAGACAAGGGCCCAGCAACGGAACAAAATCATCCCAGCGCACTCAGCCCAGCAGGCTGGGAGTCTTGGGGAATTTCAGACACCTTGGCCAGTGGCCGGGCAAAGCACCTGCGCTGAGGCTTCCCACAGAGATCGGCAGTCTGCCATTCCTTCCCTCCTTGGCTGGCGCCACTAAGGGTCCGGGAGCTGCCGCTGCTGCGGAACAGCAGAGGAAAGGCCTCAACCACAGCATCCTCACAGAATCTATTCCCTGTGGGCACACAGCTAAGCAGGAAGAGCCCCAGAACCAGGTCCAGAAGGCAGCAAGGGGACCAGAACGCACCCACAGTAACTGCAAACCCCCCCAGTACTATAGGCTAGGCTGAAGGCAACCCCGCACACAGGCAGTTGAGGGGATTATCCCAGAGACTGCCTCCTGGTGTGCAGGAAAACAGCTCAGTCCTGGGAGAAGGGTAAGGAGAACAAGAAGCAGGAAGGGATTTGTTCTCCCAGCTGACACACGTGGCACTACCAGCGACCACTTATACTGCCATGAAAAGACAGAGGAATATGGTGCAGACTAAGATCAGCCAGACAACCCCAGAGAGAGAGCCTGAAGGGATGGACACGCAAAATCTACTGGAAAAAGAATTCAGAATAAAAGTCATAACCATACTGATGGATCTACAGAGAAATATGCAAAACCTAAGGGAGGAAGTGAGGGAAGTGAGGAAAGACAATGCAGAAATGAGACAAGCCATCAACGGGCTTAGCAGCAGACTGGACGAAATGCAAGACACTATTAATGGAATAGAAATCAGAGAACAGGAATACAGAGAAGCTGAGGCAGAGAGAGATAAAAGGATCTCTAGGAATGAAAGAATATTAAGAGAACTGTGTGACCAATCCAAATGGAACAATATTCGCATTATACGAGTACCAGAAGAAGAAAAGAAAGAAAAAGGGATAGAAAGTGTCTTTGAAGAAATAATTGCTGAAAACTTCCCCAAGGTGGGGAAGGAAATGGTCTCTCAGACCATGGAAGCCCACAGATCTCCCAACACAAGGGTCCGAAGGAAGACAACGCCAAGACACATAATAATTACAATGGCAAAGATCAAAGATAAGGACAGAGTATTAAAGGCAGCTAGAGAAAGAAAAAAGATCACCTACAAAGGAAAACCCATCAGACTATCATCAGACTTCTCAACAGAAATCTTACAGGCCAGAAGAGAGTGGCATGACATATTTAATGTAATGAAACAGAAGGGCCTTGAACGAAGATTACTGTTTCCACCATGATTATCATTTAAATTTGTGGGAGGGATTAAACAATTTCCAGGCAAGTGAAAGACGAGGGAGTTTGCCTCCCATAAACCACCTCTACAGGATATCTTAAAAGGAATGCTCTAGATGAAGGCACTACTAAGGCTAAAAAGATGTCACCAGAGAAAATAAAATCATAGCAAAGAAAGCAGATCACCCCAATACTAACTAAAGACAAAGAATAAAACACCTAGTATATAAAGAATGGAGAAGGAAGAATAAGAAGGGAGAAAAATAAAGAATCATCAGACTGTGTTTACAATAACTTAACAAGAAAGTTAAGTTAGACTGTTAGATAGTAAAGAAGCTACCCTTGAACTGTTGGTAACCACGAATCTAAAGCCAGCAATGGCAATAAGTACATATCAATCGATAATCACCCTAAATGTAAATGGACTGAATGCACCAATCAAAAGACACAGAGTAATAGAATGGATAAAAAAGCAAGACCCATCTATATGCTGCTTACAAGAGACTCACCTCAAACCCAAAGATATACACAGACTAAAGGTGAAGGAATGGAAAAAGATATTTCATGCAAACAACAAGGAGGATAAAGCAGGTGCTGCAGTACTTGTATCACACAAAATAGGCTTCAAAACAAAGAAAGTAGCAAGAGATAAAGAAGGACATTACATAATTATAAAGGGGTGAGTCGAACAAGAGGATATAGCCATTATAAATATATATGCACCCAACACAGGAGCGCCGGCATATGTGAAACAAATACTAACAGAATTAAAGGAGGAAATAGAAAGCAATGCATTCAACTTAGGAGACTTCAACACACCACTCACTCCAAAGGACAGATCAACCAGACAGAAAATAGGTAAAGACACAGAGGCACTGAACAACACACTAGAACAGATGGACCTAACAGACATCTACAGAACTCTACACCCAAAAGCAACAGGATACAAATTCTTCTCAAGTGCACATGGAACATTTTCCAGAATAGACCACGTACTAGGCCACAAAAAGAACCTCAATAAATTCAAAAATATTGAAATTCTACCAACCAAATTCTCAGATCACAAAAGTGTAAAACTAGAAATAAATTGTACAAAGAAAACAAAACGGCTCACCAATACATGGAGACTTAATAACATGCTCTTAAATAATCAATGGATAAATGACCAAATTAAAACAGAGATCAAAGAATATATGAAGACTAATGAAAACAATAACACAAAGCTGCAACTGCTGCGGAATGCAGCGAAGGCAATTCTAAGAGGAAAGTATATTGCAATCCAGGCCTATTTAAAGAAGGAAGAACAATCCCAAATGAATAGTCTAAAGACACAATTACTGAAATTGGAAAAAGAAGAACAAATGAGGCCCAAAGTCACCAGAAGGAGGGATATAATAAAGATCAGAGAAAAAATAAATAAAATTGAGATGAATAAAATAGAAAAAATCAATGAAAGCAAGAACTGGTTCTTTGAAAAATTAAACAAAATAGATAAACCCTTAGCCAGACTTATTAAGAGAAAAAGAGAATCTACACACATAAACAGATTCAGAAATGAGAAAGGAAAAATCACGACGGACCCCACAGAAATACAAAGAATTATAAGAGAATACTATGAGAACCTATATGCTAACAAGCTGGAAAACGCAGAAGAAATGGACAACTCCTTAGAAAAATACAACCTTCAAAGACTGACCAAGCAAGAAACAGAAAACCTAAACAGACCAATCCCAGCAATGAAACTGAATCGGTAATCAAAAAACTACCCAAGAACAAAAGCCCCGGTCCAGATGGATTCACCTCTGAATTCTACCAGACATATAGAGAAGAAATAACACCCATTGTCCTTAAAGTTTTCCAAAAAATAGAAGAGGAGGGAATACTTCCAAACTCATTCTATGAAGCCAGCATCACTCTAATACCAAAACCTGGCAAAGACCTCACCAAAAAAGAAAATTACAGACCAATATTCCTGATGAACACAGATGCAAAAATACTCAACAAAATATTAGCAAACCAAATTCAAAAATACATCAAGAGGATCATACATCATAATCAAGTGGGATTCATCCCAAGGATGCAAGGATGGTACTACACTCAAAAATCCATCAACATCATCCATCACATCAACAAAAAGAAGAACAAAAATCATATGATCATCTCCATAGATGCTAAAAAGCATTTGACAAAATTCAATATCAATTCATGATAAAAACTCTCAACAAAATAGGTATAGAATGCAACTACCTCAACATCATAAAGGCCATATATGACAAACCCACAGCTAAAATCATACTTAACAGTGAGAAGCTGAAAGAATTTCATTTAAGATTGGGAACAAGACAGGGATGCCCACTCTCTCCTGTTATTTAACACAGTACTGGAGGTCCTAGCCACTGCAATCAGACAAAACAAAGAAATATAAGGCATCCAGATTGGTAATGAAGTCAAATTGTCACTATTTGCAGATGACATGATATTGTACATAAAAAACCCTAAAGACTCCACTCCAAAACTACTAGAGCTAATATCTGAATTCAGCAGAGTTGCCTGATACAAAACTAACACACAGAAATCTGTTGCTTTTCCTGTTACACTAACGATGAGGTAACAGAAAGAGAAATCAGGAAAATAATTCCATTCACAATTGCATCAAAAAGAATAAAATACCTAGGAATAAAGCTAACGAAGGAAGTGAAAGACCTATACCCTGAAAAGTACAAGGCACTCCTAAGAGAAATTAAAGAGAACACTAACAAATGGAAATGCATCCCATGCTCTTGGCTAGGAAGAATAAATATTGTCAAAATGGCTATACTACCTAAAGCAATCTACAGATTCAGTGAAATCCCTATCAAAATACCAACAACATTCTTCAATGAACTGGAACAAATAAATCTAAAATTCATATGGAACAACAAAGGACCCTGAATAGCCAAAGCAATCCTGAGAAGGAGGAATAAAATAGGGGGAATTACGCTCCCAGACTTCAAGCTCTACTACAAAGCTTCAGTAATCAAGACAATTTGGTATTGGCACAAGAAGAGACCCACAGACCAGTGGAACAGAATAGAAAATCCAAACATTAACCCAAACGTAGGTCAATTAATATATGATAAAGGAGCCTTGGATATACAATGGGGAGATGACAGCCTCTTCAGCAGCTGGTGTTGGCAAAACTGGACAGCTACATGTAAGAGAATGAAACTAGACTACTGTCTAACCCTATACACAAAAGTAAACTCAGAATGGATCAAAGACCTGAATGTAAGTCATGAAACCATAAAACTCTTAGAAAAAAACATAGGCAAAAATCTCTTGGACATAAACATGAACGACTTCTTCATGAAACTATCTCCTGGGGAAAAGGAAACAAAAGCAAAAAGAACAAGTGGGACTATATGAAGCTGAAAAGCTGCTTTCTGTACAGCAAAGGACACCATCAGTAGAACAAAAAGACATCCTACAGTATGGGAGACTATATTCATCAATGACATATCTGATAAGGGGTTGACATTCAAAATATATAAAGAACTCAGCACCTCAACAAACAGAAAGCAAATAATCCTATTAAGAAATGGGCAGAGGATCTGAACAGACATTTCTCCAAAGAAGAAATTCAGATGGCCAACAGGCACATGAAAAGATGCTCCACATCGCTAATCATCACAGAAATGCAAATTAAAACCACAATGAGATATCACCTCACACCAGTAAGGATGGCCAAAATCCAAAAGACAAACAACAACAAATGTTGGCAAGGATGTGGAGAAAAGGGAACCCTGCTACAGTGCTGCTTGGAATGCAAATTAGTTCAACCATTGTGGAAAGCAGTACGGAGGTTCCTCAAAAATCTCAAAATAGAAATACCATTTGACCCAGGAATTCCACTCCTAGGAATTTACCCTAAGAATGCAGCAGCCCAGTTTGAAAAAGACAGATGCACCCCTTTGTTTATTATAGCACTATTTACAATAGCCAAGAAATGGAAGCAACCTAAGTGTCCATCAATAGATGAATGGATAAAGAAGATATGCTACATATACACAATGGAATATTATTCAGCCATAAGAAGAAAACAAATCCTACCATTTGCAACAACATGGATGGAGCTAGAGGGTATTATGCTCAGTGAAATAAGCCAAGTGGAAAAAGACAAGTATCAAATGATTTCACTCATATGTGGAGCATAAGAGCAAAGAAAAAAAAACCGAAAGAAAAAAACAGCAGTAGACTCACAGAACCCAAGAAACCCAAGAATGGACTAACAGTTTCCAAAGGGAAAGGGACTGGGGAGGATGGATGGGAAGAGAGGGACAAGGGGGGAAAAGGGGACATTATGATTAGCAGACGTAATGTTCAGGGCGCACGGGAAGGGCGGTACAACTAAGAGAAGACAAGCAGTGATTTTACAGCATCTCACTATGCTTATGGACAGCCACTGTAATGGGGTTGGTGGGGGGGACCTGATGAAGTGGGTAGTTTAATAACCATAATGTTGTACATGTAATTGTAGATTAATGATACCAAAAAAAAAGTATAGAAGATGTATACTAACATTTCTCAATTGTCCTAAAATGATTTCCAGTGTTTCTGTAGTACCTTTTTAAAAACTGTGGTAAAACACACATAACATAATACTTATCATTTTAACCATACATAGTAAGAAACCACCCCATCTCGCCCTCCCCCAACCCCAGGCAATCACTGTTTTGTGAATTTGCCTGACCTAGATATTTCATATACAAGGAGTCATGTATTATGTGGCTTTTGTGTCTGGCTCTTCTTTCACTTGGCATCATGCCTTCAAGGCTCACAGGTGCTGCAGTGCGTGTCAGTGCTTCCTTCCTTTTAAGGCTGAAGTATTCCATTGTGTGGTAGACCAGTTTGTTTATTTATCCATTCATTTGCTGATGGACATTTGGGTTGTTTCTACATTTTGCCTGTTGTGTTCAAATTTCTATTTGAACTCCTGTTTTCAATTCTCTTGGATATGGCACCTAAAGATCAATACAGGGTATCTAGAAACTGGGCCATATGCTATTTCTATGTTTAATCTAATGAGAAACAACCATGTTTTCCACAGAGGCCACACTATTTTATGTTACCACCAGCAAAATACAAGGATTCCAATTTCTCCACATCGTTGCCATTATTTGTTATTTTACATTAAAAAAAAATAGAGCCACTCTCGTGGATGTGAACTGGTACCTTACTGTGGTTTAATTTGTATCTGCCTAATGACTAATAAAGTTAAGCATCCTTTTATGTGTTGTCCATTATACATATTCTCTGGAAAAGTGTCTATTGAAGTCCTTTACCCATTTTTAATAGGTTGGTTGTTTAATGGGTTTTTTGTTGAGTTTTAAGAGTTCTTTATGTATATTCTGGATATTAAACCATTATCATATATGATTTACAAGTATTTTCTCTCATTGTGTACACTGTCCTTTCACTTTCTTGACAATTTCCTTTGATGCATCAGATTTTAAATTTTGATGAAGCCTATCTACTTTTTCTATTGTTGGTTGCACTTTCATGAGTCATATCTAAAAATCCACTGCCAAATACAAGTCATGGAGGTTTACACCTATTTATTCTATGAATAGTATAGTTTTAGCTCTTATACTTAGGTTTCTGATCCATTTTCAGTTAATTTTTATACTTGGTGTAAGGTAGGGATCCAATTTTTTTCCTTGAGTGTGGATGTCTGGTTGTCCCAGCACCATTTGTTGGAGAGACTGTTTTTTCTCCATCAAATGGTCTTGGCACCCTTGTTGAAGATCAATTGGCCATACATGTGTGGGTTTATTTCTGGGCTTTCAATATTCCATTGGTTTGTATGTGTATCCTTATGCCAGTAACACTGGCAAAAAAAGTGAGTAATTTTGTTCTTTTTTCCCCCCATGACTATTTGGGATATTCAGGGCCCCTTCTATAGATTTTAGTACTTTCATACTTGGGTAAAATCTCATACACACCTATTTTTTCCTGGGGTTAGAACTTGGTGGGTGGGACTGGCCTCCTGCAAGTATCCCAATAAGAGGGGTTGGGCCTGAATCGGGAAGGTGGGGGCAAATGCTAGTGTTCACTTTGGTGGGGGTGAGGGTCAGAGCTCACCAGATGGAGTAGAGTTACCAATGCTACTAGGTCAGGGGTAAAACATCCCCTTATTATTCAGATCAAAGCAGCCTGCTTAGTCAACACACTTGTTCACATACCTACACCCCTGTATGTACTAAACATATTAAAATCCAATGGAATGAATATACTTAATGCACTGTCTCACTGAGGCTGCCATCTGCCCCTACCTCCATGGGGATGGGTGGGGTGTGGGCTTAGCACAGGCATATTACAGCCCTCTGCTCTCTGCAAGGGATGGAACCACACAGCCTCGCCTCTTCTGCCATCAGGCGTGGCCATGTAACTCACTCCGGACAGTGTAACTGGTCACTTTCAGGGTCCCCACTGCTCTGGCACCAGGGCAGCCTGCCTAGAGTTGAAGCTGGTTGCTTCACTGAGTAGCTATCTTGAGTACAGCCCACAGACCCCTGGATATATGGCACAAACAAGAAATAACAGATTTTGGGGCGATCAGTTGCTGTCACATGACTTAGCCATCCTGACAGACACAGGACGGAGGTGTAGTCCACTCTCAGAGCCGAAGTGGGAGGCTGAGTGCAGAGTATGAGGGGAGCATTGCGGAGGGCTGCACCTGGACCATGTGCACCCCATTCTCATGCGGTTCTGTTAGCCTGACTTCATGCTGTCCTCACTTCCACTGGCAGGTGCTGGTGGCCACTGGGAACATAAGTATGTCACTGTTCTCTCCTAGGAAGGAAGGGACACTGTGTGGTAAATGGGATGGCCATGCACAACACAGCTGTATGGTCCCCTGGGCCCTGCACCACCTGCCTCTGCTACGGCGGAAGAGTGCTCTGCGACGAGGCCATGTGCCCCCCACGGGCATGCCCCCAAACACGCATACCTGATGGAGAATGCTGCCCAGTCTGCTTTGACTCAGGTATAAATATTTAGAAACAAAAGAGCAGGTGTGTGATTGTCTTGAACTTCCATTTGTTTCTATTTTGTCATGGCCTTACTTTCAAGTTATGATAAACCAGTCATCAAATTACTTAACATATTGGCACAATAATGAGAAACATGGCAATTATTTGGGAAATGTATGGGAGGGGACAAAAATAAGAGATCTTGAATTTACACTTTAGCCCTATCAGACTGAGTAAACTTGGAGCGGATCACATCCCACACTTGACTCTCCACTTCAGAGATGCAGCGGCAGGGTCCACACAAGCCCACAGCTCCAAGTGCTTGGTTGTGAAGTGCTCTGCTTAGTTCCCACTTACTCCAACGTTGAGTGGGCACAGCTGCCATCCCAAAGGAAGGGGAAGAACCTTGGTGCATGAAGGGAGGAGTGGTTTGTGTCTGGACAGCATAAAGCCGAGTGCTCAAGGTGGCTGTGGTAGCTACCCCTTCATTTCATGAGGCTCATGCCTGAGGGAAGAGCCGACCTCAGGAGGGAGTCCGAGGGCCCCTCCACCAGGAGCCTGGCCAATGCCATGTGAAATAAATGAGGGAATAGGTGTTAAGTAATTTTACAGGAAGGGATGGGTATATTTTCTTTGGTCTACGATCAAGTTAGGTTATTTTGTGCAAACAGGATGATCATAGAGTAAGTGTCTACAAGTCTCCTGCCAGGAAGAACTTTAGAATATTGAGGTATTTTATTTTGGTTTATACTATCAGATATTTTACTAAGTATTATGCCTTTAAATTATGCTAGAAAATAAAAGTGTTTAATGAAACTGACTTGGGGATGAAACAAGGTTTATACAGGAAGATGCAGAAGTTTTCAGACATTTGTCAAAAGAGTTGAAATATTCTTGAAATGCTATGGTTATTTTGGAATACTAACCTTGGATAAAAAGGAGGACTTTAAATATTTCAATAGAATAGCTTTAGTTTCCTTCGGCTAATTTTTTACCTATTTTCCTTTTGCATGTTCTGCTGGAGATGTGAAAAAAATAACTCACAGACTTTACAATATATACTGAACTGAAATCTCCAGTAATGCCTTTAAATATATTTTCTGAGTCCTTTTGGGGTGATTTACATAGTAAAGTAAAAGCAGGACAGCAACTGAGTGAATTCATGGGCCTGTGAGCTCCCTCCTCCCTAGACTGATCATTTGGAGTGAGTCTCTGCCAGGCCACACACACACACACACACCCTCCCTCGGGCTTCCTCCTGAGGCAAGGATAGCACAGCGGGAAGGGCCTCTGAGAGTCCCTGTTCCACTCCTGTCATCACAGAGACATGCCTAGGTCAGGACAGCTTCCATACCTCAAGCTGTTACAGTGAGAGTCTGGGAGGGAAAAGAGAACTCTCTACAGTTCTCTAAATTTTAGAGAATGCTTTTTTAGGGGCCCACAGAATTGAAAGAAAATTGGACAAAATAAATCTATAAACAAAAACTGGTTTCATTACCACAAGCAAGTAAAATACATTTCACTTCCTTATGTCTGATGGTCTACAAATTCTTACATTATCAATAACCCCAATTAGCTGAACAAAACTGCTTATAAAGGTCACATCTGACCGCACTGCAAGCCCACACAGGACTTCTCACCATTCTGCAGCACATGGCAATATTATTCCTCCTTGAGTCATCCAGCAGCATGATGATGCTCCAGGTAAAATAAATACTAAAGCCCATGGGAAAAACTAAGTTGCCTATAACAGATCTTAAAAAATGGAAATTATGCTACTATTAAAACCATTTGAGCAAAAATTTCAACCTGCACTCAAATGCCTGGAGGGAGTAATATTTGTTAAGCCTGTTTCCCCAGTGACTTCTCCTTTATTAACATCACTCCTTGCCCTGTTGTGCCTCGTCTCGTGCTCTGTAGCCTCCTACTCACTACTTGGCAGTGGAGCACCTCATGACACAACTGAGCTTTCTGGTGATGCTCCAGAACCAAGAGAACCACCCAGTGTACAGCAGGCACCACCGCCACCCCTTCAGGAGGAGGAAGCCAAAGAGGATGCGAATGGGGGCAGCCTTCCTGACACAAGGCGGTACAGACAAGGTGGGCAGAAGAGCCCTGGAGAGAAGGGGAGGCAAGCCCGCCGACACAGAGGTCCAGCCAGGGAGCAGGACAAGGGCGAGGAGCAGGACGACGATGAGGACGAGGATGAGGAGCAGGCTGTCAGAGGGGACGCATTCCTGCCACCCTCACGGCACCCAGGCCCTGCCCTGCCCCGAGCTATGCCCCATCTACCCAGCAGCTGCTCCCTGTCTTATAGGACCATCAGCTGCATCAGTGCCCACCTCACGCACATCCCACCGCTTGTGGCACCACAGATTACAAGTCTGGAGCTTGTTGGTAAGAGATGTTCACACGTTGGTTTTATCTTGTGCTTTACGAGTTAACAGCCCTCACTGCCCATGAAGGTTACATTTTAATTTCATAATATAAACTGGGCCCTGGTAGACTAATTTCACAATCTTCAAACATATAAATAAACTTTGCAGAAGGGACATGTGTTTACTGCAGGACAGCAATTAGGTACAAGGCAATTGTCTTCAAATCAGATCATGGCTCCCAAGGACTTTTTCCTAAAGTCAGCTGTGCTGAGTACGACTCACACACAGTCAAGCATACTTTCAGCATGCTTCCGAGCTCTGACCCACGCATGTGGTTGTGTCAGCACTGCAGTCGAGGCCTGGCACAGTCACTACCTCCTGGATGCCCTCGCACCCCTGCTCTCATAGACTGGCCACCAGTCTCCCATCTCCAGTGTTGCCTTTCCCAGGGAATCACAGAAATGGAGCCACACAGTACAGCCTTCAGTTAGGCTTGCCTCTGGGTGCTGCGCAGCAGTCGCTCGCCCCCCTTACCACCAAGTGCCATGCCACTTTTTGGAAAGACCACAGGTACTACCAAGGGTGTCTGGGTCACTTCCAGTTTGGGGTGATCCTGCACATGCCTACCATCAATATTCAAAGCCAGAGGTTGTGTGGGCCCAGGTTTCCTTTTCCCAGGGGAACACCCAGGAGTGGGGCTTCTGGATGACAGGTAAAACACCCATGTTTGACTTTGTAGGAAACTACCAGCCAGCTCCCTGCAGCAGCTGGAACATTTCTGCTGCTCTGCACTGTCAGTTGTCCCCTCCCTTAGTCATTCTGGGGGGCCCGGCATAGCCCAGTCCTCCTGTCCATGCTCCTACAGTGCCCAAGGGAGGATTCTGGAGGAATGGTGGGATGAGGTGTGTGCGACGCTGGTGGTGGGCTGCCTGGGCCAGTGGATGACCTCGGGTATATGTCTGGGTGACAAACCCACACAGAGTGGCTCTGACTATTCCCGGTTGAGAGCATCTGAATGGGGCTCCAGACGTGTCTTGGGGGAAATCACAGCAATAAACTACCTCAGAAATAATGACCATATAAATAATAATCAATGGACATGGTCTGACACCTTTGTTCAGGATGGCCAGTCTGAGGTAGGGCGATGGCTTTCCCAGCACCACATTGGAGGCCTCCTAAGGAAGTCCTTGCATGTCTGAGACCCCTGCTCCAGCAACACCCTCCCCACACAGCCTGTGTGCCACGTGTGATCTGCTGTGAGAAAACCCAGTGAGTGAAAGGCTAATGTCTTAGTACCTGTGTTCAGTGACACTGTCAGTTTTACAAGGTCACCATGTGGTTTTTGCATCACTATTTCTACTACATTCATTTTCTGGGTTTAAAATCAACTGTGGTACTTAGCTAAATGTCAAAACAAAATTTAAGGTATGTAGGAAATTCTATAGATTGAAATTGTTGAATTATAACAGTAGACCTGGAGGTGAGCTGAGAGATTATCCCCCAGATTATTCAAAGGAGGAGACTGATGCTCAGAGACACCAGCTCCAGATGCACTGATACAATAGCACCATGTTTCTGGTCCAGGGTAGAAAGCGTGTCAGTGGGAAAATATGAAGGACAGCTTCTATATAACCTTCAGAGACACCTTTGTGGCGAGATGCCCGGTGCTTACAGAACTGTTGAGCAGCCACATTCTGGCTATTCCAGCAGCTGCACCTCAGGCATGATGTTCTGGAGCAGGCACGTCCTGGGTGGAGGTGACTGTGAAAGGGCCTTGTGCAGGCTGTTATTCTTCCAAACATAGCATTTTCTTATCTAATGAACACGCCGTCCTAGATAGGGGCAGTGCTCCCCCAGGTAAAGGTCTCTTCTGCTATGCACACATGTGCATACACGCAACAGGCCTAAAGTACAACTGCTCTGTGTCCTAGGCAATCCCATCACCTCTGTTCCAGATGAAGCATTTAATGGGCTGCCGAATTTGGAAAGGCTTGATCTCAGCAAAAATAACATCACCTCTGCAGGCATGGGTCCAAAAGCTTTCAAGGTAAACACATGCTCTGGCTGGTGAGTAGCAGGTATCCACCTGGACGGCTTTCCCAACATTTGTACCCACAATGGGATGGGCGGTGGATGTGTGACTCATTTCCTCCTCAGTTTAGAGTATCTGACATATTTCTAGCTGGCCTTCCTATGCTTCACCTTAGTGCACTGACAACGGCATCCATGTTTTTCATTCATGGAGTGGTTTCTCCCCAAGTAGCTGAAAACATGTGGAAGTTTGGTCTCTCAGCACATGAGGTATTTCTGGGAATAAGGGAGAGGTTATCTGGAAACTCAATTAACATTTTCAGGCCGGCAAGATAGACCTTCCTTACTTTGTGCCAGGAGCAGACTCTGCCGGAGGAGGGGCTCAGCAATGGCAAAGGGGCTCAGATGACAATCAGCATGGGGTTGGGAAATGAGATGACAGGAAACAGCACAGAAAAAACCTGAGATGCTCAGATTTGACTAACATTTTTTCTGAAAAGAAGAAAACAGAGGATCAAAGAACTTCAGAGAAACAAAGGTAGAAGCAAGAAAGGGGGCGCTGTGTGCTAACACACCTTCAGAAATGTGTGTGGGCTTTGCAAAGTGCAGTGGAATACACTGCACCACAAGGTCAGGCTTCAGGCCCTCCACGACTCCGCCCCCTGGGCACAGACCACAGGCCTTGGCACCCTCATTCCAGGCTCCGCAGGTACCTCTGCCTCCTTCCCACCAGGCCCAATGCTGGCTTCACCCTTGCCATCCTTGAACACGGCAACCAGAACTCATGCATTTCTCATACTGATCAAAAAGGAAAATACTGCGCAAATTCATCTCCTTTTCCTGTTATGGGGTTCTCTGTCCCATTCCCAAACTGCTGACATTTGACTCTGTGCATGGCTGACATGCTCCACTCCACTCAGGGTGCTGGGCTAGTCAGGCCAAAGAGCACAGAACCCAGACATGAAAACGCATGTCCAGACAGTCGAAGTCTCTGGGGTACATATAGGAGCTGTGTGTGATTGAGCACGTCATCCTGAAGAATTTCCACAATAACCACTGCTATTTTATGAGTGTTTCCACTAGAGCAGATAGAAAACTGAGGCTTACAAATACACTAAAAGGATTCAGACTGCTGCCCTGCTAGCACCCCTTACAGACTCAGATTACTGCATGAATTAAGCTAGAAGCTATTGCTGAGAAGGCAAAAACCTAAGACCTAGAAAAATATGACCAGTCTAGAGTGACAGGATCTTTCTCTTGCTTACAAAAGCCACAGGGTAAGTGTGGGTAGGTGGGGTACAAAAACCAGCAAATGCCATTTGCTGAAAATGCCTGGGAAGAAATCTGCTGGCAGATCAACACTCACCTGGCAGGAAGGTTGTGGGGTGCTGTCTAAACCTGAGCTAGTGGGTGTGGTTGGGAGATTGGAAACTACTGCCCTCTGACCAGACATAAAAGTAATTCTGGATTTGCCTTTTAAGCTTCTGAACAAGTTAATGCGTCTGAACTTGGATGGGAACAACTTGGTAGAGATTCCTTCCGAACTGCCATCAACGTTAGAGGAACTTAAAATCAACGAGAACAATCTTCAGGCTATCAATGAAGAGCGCTTGTCAGGTATCAGCAAGGGCTCTACGCCCTGTCCTTACAACCTTCCTTCTAAGTCATGTGCAAAATTTTACTGCAGCCAAATGAGTAACCTACAAGATTAGGCATCTTACGATTTAAGGTGATAAAGTTTATTTTAACTGGTGAAACTTTTGAAAACTATCTTGAACTACCCTGGTCTTTAAAAAGTACTCTAACTATAAATAAGCCTTTGAGCCATTTCGGGTTCTCATCTTCCCTAGTCAGTAACCCAAGGGCAAGTCTGAGACACCCCAGGGTGTGGTGCTGCAGGGCTCCCAGCACACCTCGCCCAAATGTATTGACGTGTAGCTTACAGGAGAACTACGTGTAAGGTGAGTAAGTGGGCGCTCCAGGCTGAGGGCAACCCTGAAGTCACAACATGTGCACGTCATGGTCATCACTGTGGCCCTGACAGTCCTGCTCCTGAGAGGGTGGCTGTGGAGGTTCTGCCACCTGGGTGTCAACCAGGCACATGTGCCCCACTGGGCCAGAGGATGATGAGCCTGGGGGTGTGGCTGCTGAGGAGGCTTGGCAGGGGCTCCCAGTGACCAATAGGGGGTTTCTGCTCTGAGCTGGCTGACTCTCACACTGTCATGTTGTGAACTCGGATAAAATATTCAGTATTACAGCTAGCCTTTCACAAACTCTAGTTGGCCTCTTTCACTAGATTACGTGCTTCTATAAGACAAAGCTTTCAGATTTTTCTCTGTATCTTCCAGCTTAGCATAGCTCTTGATGTATACTGGGCTCAACACACATTTTGTTCATTTGAAATATATTTATTATGTTAATGTGGACAACAAAGCCTTAAAAAGGATGACAGTTATTTTCTTTCACTCCCAAAACTTCACAGAACAAAACCCTTGTGGTGATGGGGAAGCAACAGAAATGAGAAGTGCCTAGTTTGAGGGTTAGAGTTATGGTGACACTTTTCCAGACTGGTTTCAGGACACACGTGAAAGACATTAATTAACAAAAATTACGATGGGCTTTGTCATATGAAAAAGACTTAAAAGCCCAATTTCTAACTGCCAGGTGAACAGAGGCCAAAGGAGCCCCTAAATTAGATCAAGTGCACTATTGGTGAGGGTACGTTGTAGCTGTTACCAAAATGACATGATACGAGGACATCTCACATTCCTGCACCTGCCTCCTGCTCGCTCCCCTCCTGGCTCTGTGGTCCATCACAGGGAGGCCTATCGAGTAAGGGGGCTCCCTGCGGTCCCCTTGTCCAGATAGCCCTGCACTGTGGGCAGAGGGCTCCTCTGCTGTTCAGGCTGGGCTCTGAGCTCCCATGGCCCTCTGGTGCTGGGCTCTGAGTCCTCTTGCCTCTGGCTTCTCAGCTCTCCCTGCCCCCAACAGGAAGAATTTCCTACCAACATCCTGCTTAATAAACCCTCTTTCTACCCCAGGTCTAACTGCAGGCGCCTTATCTAATACTGCGCTGGCTCCCGTTACATACATAGCATACACGCAAGCACTCATAAAACAGAGAGTAACTGTAACATGACACACAGCATCGATCTGCATTGCATGTGGGTCTCTGTCTTCTGGGAGGTCATGTAATGACCATTAGTCTACTTCTTTTAACTGTTTTCACTGGAAATCTATTAAGTCCCTCAAACCTCAACTGTGTATTAGATAAATAGGCTGGATTCTCAGATTCTCTAGCTTTGGAAACTGAAGAGAGGGGAGAAAGCATACCAACTAACCACAGCTTACTGGTCAGCCTCTCTAATCCTGTCTCAGCCCTTCAAGGGCTCCTAAACACAACCACCAGAGAATGTTCTGTCATGCCGTCTGCTGCCCAGGGACTTCTGGCTGCTGAGAGGAAGCCAGACCTTGCCCGTGCACAGAGGCCGGCCATAGCCCTCCTCCGCCTGCAATGGACCACCGTCCCCAGGAGGGCCTCCTTCCCGTCTGTGGGCACCTGGGTCCTCACCTGGGTGTGTGCCCCCGGCTGCCTTTGCCCACATCTCCCTTCGTAAGAGCTGGCCCTGCTAGGTCTACACTGCTGCCCTATGGTGCCCCTGAGGGTGCTGAGCTGTGCAGGGTGCTCAGCAGGCCCAGAGACTTGAACTGAGGAGAGTATTGTCCCTGTTCTGGGATCTTGGCCACTGAGCAAAGTCTAAAGTCACACCCTGAGTGTCTGACTCAGGTCTCTCTGCGAATCATCACTGGGCCACCCCCGCCCCACCTTAAGCTTTCAGCTGATACAGACCATTCCACTCCTGAGGCTGGGAGAGACATTTGGAAAAAACTTGTTTGTATAAAAGCCTTTCTTGGTAGCTCAAGCTGAACGTGTGGAGAATTTTTTAATTTTCCTTTCAAAATGTCCATTTTCCTGCATTCTCTGCCAGGAAGTGAACAACAGTGATGGGAATTCTCTGCTGTAACCCCCTAGTTCAGAGAGAGGTTTGCCAGGCAGAGTGCTCTGTGTCCTAGAAAAAGGAATCACTCATGCGTTACACTCCCCACCCATCCCCGAAACCTGCCATTCCACACCGAGCTGGCCATGCAGGAAGACCTTCCACAACCTGCTACACCCACTCCCCACTCCAAGTCCAAGTCCCTGCTTGACCATTGCTGCCTCTGCGGGGCACCCCGGCTGTCATTCCTGCCCTCCTCCTCCCTCTCCCTCTTCAGATTCTTCCTTACTCAGTTTTCATCACACACCACGATGGTGACTCCCTACAGGCCCAGACCCCCAACTGGAACATGCACTCAGTATCGGCTGAGCTGAGCATTCAGGGTTCAAGAGTTTTGGGGAAAGGCTATAAATGGGGATATAGATACAGAAGCTATGGCATCTGCCCTCCAAACTTAACACTTCACATTTGGAAAGACTACAGAAACTGCAGGGATTTTCAGTTATCCTAATATCCTGATAATTTTATTTTTTTATAGACTTAAATCAATTGGTCACCTTAGAACTGGAAGGAAACAGCCTCAGTGAGGCCAATGTCAATCCTTTAGCTTTCAAACCTTTGAAGAGCCTAGCCTACCTGCGCCTGGGAAGAAATAAATTTAGAATTATACCACAGGGTCTTCCTGCTTCAATTGAGGTACTAATAGCTTTTTTCTCATGTTTTACAGTTTAACTGCGGTACACTACAACAAAATAAAATAAGATTCTAAGATGCATACTGAACTCAGTTTTGGTGTTGTTTACAGAATTTACTATCATTTGAGCATTGCTTTCTCTTAAAATTATGACAATTACTAGCAGAGACCCTCAATAAGGTGAAAGTTGGTCCTGCTAATAGCTCGTGGGGAGAGAATGGGGAAGATGAACTGAGGTATGAAAAGAACCTACAACTTGCAAAAACTGCTCTGAATTGCGGGTTGCCTAAAGCCCTGAGCTTCCCTGTCCTGAGCAGCTCCTACCAGGGGCCATGCACTGTCCTGTCTACAGGCCCTGGAGACACTGCTGAGGCCCAGGTTTGTGCTCTCTCTTGCTGCAAGCAAGGAACACACTTCACTGAGGGGGTTCTAGGGGACCTCACTGCTGAGTGCACACCCCAACTCTCTGCATGAAGAGTGGAGGTCCGGCAGTCCAGCTGGGGTCCAGGGGGCTTCCTCTGAGCTCTGTTTCTGCCATACATGGCCACTCAGCAAGAAGGCAGGACACAGCTTCCCAGCTGTGGAGCCACCAAGCCAGAAGAGAGGGACATAGGCCTCAATCTGCTTCTGCCACAGCCCCCCATCCTCCTCCTCTATCTGCAAATTAAGATATGACCTCAGAATTTATCAAAATCATAAAGATCAAGGTTGCAAATCCAGTGTTACATCAGAATCACTTGAACCCTAAAGAAATACAGACCCTTGACCCACCCCAGACATCCTAAATCAGGGTCTTTGGAAGGTGGGGTCAGCAAATTTTAAATGAACAGTGCACATGTACAGTAACTCACACACAACTTGCATAATACAAAAGAGCGGTGTGTCTCCATTCCATGTCTGAACCCCCTGTCCCTGGTTTCTCTTTCCAAGGGAACCCTCTCCCTGGCCTGGGAGGTGCTGTCCACACAGGTGTGCTCTGACTCCTCCGAAGGAGTGATTCTAATACACAACCAAGTTTGGGTACCACTGGGTAAATAACCCCTACATGCACAAGGTAAAAGCCAAAAGCTAAAATCACTTTACCCATTTCTAACAGATACTAAAATTAAGTGACAAGGAGGGGAAATGACTGCATTGGAATAGAAAGTTACACTGGAGGTACATACCAATTCTGCTTGTGATTCCAACAGGATCTCAGAGAAAAACTCCCTCTAACGCCAACTGATCTTAACCTGAAGGCAGCTAGCTGCTGAAACTTGACAGTAATTCTAGCAAACTTCACTCTGCTATTGATTCTAAACAACTAAAATATTTATAGACAGCATGGGCTTGGGAAGCAGGCAGAGCTGGAGCCCGTTGGGACCATCTCTCCCAGGTGTTCCCGTGAACCTGGGCCCCTTTCCTCTCCAGGCCTGGGCTTCCTGTTACTAAATGGGGATGATAATTTCCACCTATTTTCCAGGGTTTTGAAGCTCAAATGAGATAATTTATGTAAACAAGTTTTGCAAATTGGAGAGTTTTATACAATTATTATGGAACGCTGTATTTTGCAACATTTTATGGTAAAAAAATAAAATCATTTAATTCCATAACCATGATAGCACATTTAACTTCTTTTAATTAGTAGGGAAATTCGACAACTTAAAAAAATGAACTCAGTTTGAAGAGCAGAAAAAGATTCCAGGTAATACTGATGAGAACAATCTGTAATGGCATTTTAATCTCTGTGAAATTGAATATATTTATTCAACAAACAAGAAAATTAAGTTTTTTTTCTCTTAACTATAGGAATTATACCTAGAAAATAACCACATTGAAGAAATAACTGAAATTTGTTTCAACCATACCAGAAAGATCAATATCATTGTACTACGCTACAATAAAATTGAAGAAAACAGGATTGCTCCTTTAGCCTGGATCAATCAAGAGTAGGTATCGGTACGACTTCTTCCTCTTGCCATTACTGAACAGGATGCAAACGTGGGAGATGAGAGAGAGGGCACGACATCCCTTCTCAGTGATTCTTCCCTCCCTGAAACTCAGCTCCTTGTGGGGAGCTCAAGCTACCCATGGCCTGCCTGGTGTCACAGTGGCCGAGGTCATGGCCGGATGCCCTGCCAGCCCAGTGCTGAGCCAGAGGTCTGACGAGTCCCTCCCACTCTGCCTGGCTCACAGGTTTAAGTTTAAGTGAGGTACCTCCTCCTCCCAGAAGGGATGCTGCCCCCCGCAGGTGGAGCACCCGCCTCACTGTCCTCACCACGTCGTCACCATCCCTCCACGCTGCTTCTTCACCTCAGTCTCACCAACTGTATGGTGTGTGGCTTAAGCGTGGAAGCAGAGGCAGGACCCACTGTCCTGGAGAGGGCTCAGTGGCCTGGCAGCAGTCTCGGTCAAGGGCATTGGGCCCTTCCATCAGGAGGGGACAAGTAAGTGTGGGAAGGCCAGACCAGTCTGTGGTGACGGAACAGGCCTGGGAGGCAGAGTGGGGTCAGGCATCCTTCAGAAGCAGGGCAGAGATGAGAAGCCTTGTGCCTTATCAGCAGGATGTGACCTGACAGGGCGGTGCTCTTCATCTGAAGGCACAGGTGAGGCTCCTGAAACAAGCCAGGTAGCTCAGCATGTTTCCCAGACTGCTGGGTCAATTAATGACCTTTGCTAGATCCCTCAGTTCATCCAGAAGTCCTGGGGGCCAGGTCAGCAGATCAACCCCACACCACCACCAAGTCCTTGTTGGAGCCAGAGATGGTGTTAGGGGCAGGCAGGCAGATGTTGGCTAGGACTCTACTTCATTCCTGATCTAAGATTGCCTTAGAGATGTTGGGGGTCTGCTCTGGGTTCACAATTATCCAAAGATACGAGTTTTCCTTCTGAACTCGAGCAGCCAGATGAAGGCAGGGCCCGGGCTGCCCCACTTGCCCCAGGCAGCACCAGTCTGTCAGCACTGGGGCTCTCAGTGGCTGCCCCGAGGCCCCACCCTCCCTCCTCTCCTTGCTGCAGAAACCTGGAGTCGATTGACCTCTCCTACAACAGGCTCTACCACGTACCCTCCTACCTGCCCAAGTCCCTACTGCACCTGGTGCTCCTGGGGAATCAGATAGAGCGCATCCCTGGCTACGTGTTCGGCCACATGGAGCCAGGCCTGGAGTACCTCTACCTGTCATTCAACAAGCTCTCGGACAATGGCATGGACCGTGTCTCCTTCTATGGGGTATACCATTCTCTCAGAGAGCTGTTTCTGGATCACAATGACTTAAAATCCATACCCCCTGGGGTACCAGACATGAAAGTACTACATTTTCTGAGGCTGAACAACAACAAGATACGGTAAATTTTGGCTTTTTCAAGTATCAACTTAAATTGTTGTAGTTATCCACAAGTATGATTAAACACCCATTGCATGATGTCTGGGATTTACTTTAAGGAAGAACAGTGACAGAGGCTGCATTAAACAATATTGGTATATGCTAAGAATTGTCGAAGCCAGATGGTAGGTGCAAAAGGATTCATTATATATGTTTTCTTCTAAACTTCCAAAGTAAAATATTTTCAAACAGAGTATTATTACCTAAACTCAGAACCTTAGAGATAGGTTGAAATGAGGCTTCAAGGCAATAGATATGGTGCTGCTCCCATAAATAATTTAAAAGACTTGAACCTGTAGAGTATAAAACCCACATATATGCTAAAATTAAAATTGCTTCTATCTAGATTTTTTTAAGGCAAAATTCTGAATAAATTCACTGAGACTCCATGTCCCTCACTTCTGGGGATGCATTTTTCTATGTGTGTCCAGTCTGCCTGCAAAGCAGGGATATGTCAAGAGTGAACTTGAAGTGAATGAACCTAGTGGGGCAGGCAAGAGGCAGGTCCTTGAGGATTATGCCTTAACTTCTCCCCATCTCTTCAATCTCAAACACAAATTTCTAGAAAGAAAACAAAACAGAGAGAGTCCAGATCTTATAAAGCATTGAGGGAGGAGTTGGGGGCAGGGAAGGCTTTGTAAGATTCTGTATTAAATATTTTTGCTAAAATGCTTCATAGGAGGCATACTATGCCTCTGACTGCAAGGCATTAGGAGGTGTGTCTTGTTTGTCTGTCCCACTGTTGTGGGATCTCAGTGGCCACATCTGGTGTCTTCACTAGAACCAGTGGCTTCACTCATAGATGATTGCTGCTTGAATGTGTGATTTCCAAAATGTTGAATTCCTATTTTTGTCATTGTCACATTTGTTATCTGGAATTCCTCTATAAAGCATTTTTTCTTATCAACAAGGGCCACTGTGTTACTCTGAAAGTTAAGATAAATGCTCAGTTCCTTCCTTACAACTGCCAATCAGCGTTAAGAAGTTGGCTATGAACCTGTAATGTGCCAGTAATGGATGTTAAGTACATTTCCTGTGGGGATCACGTCACAGTATGTCCAAATATCAAATCACCACATTGTACACCTTAAACTAAAACAATGTTAAATGTCAATTATATCTTTATAAAACAGGAAAAAGTGACACATATGCATTACAAATGAATGAAAAAGATTATAAAATATAGTAAAATGTTAACAGTGGCTGTCCCAAGAAATAAAAAGAAGTTGATGGCTAAGTGTTTCTGCTTTATGATTTTGGCTTTAGTTTCTATTCTTGGCTTGCTCTTTCCCTCTAGAGAATCAATGTACACTTATGATTTTATTTATTCAGAATGTTTTAACTGGTTGCAATTATTATTCATTTTAACCTCCCCTCTTTGGCAGATGGCAGTCTCTGGGCAGCTCCTGTCTTGGGATAGGCCTCCATCGATCTTGGGCAGCTCACGCTTGTACTCCTTACTAGAGACCTGCACCAGTCTCACTCCCAAACCCCTGCTCCTCCTAGAACAGCATTCAGAGGCCCCCACCTGGGCAACAGGCATGTTCCTGTCCAGTGTGCTGTTATTGTTTCATGGCCTTTAGATGTACACCAGGAAATATGTAGTAAACACTGATACTCCTGCCCAAATGTAACATTATTATTTCTTCTGTTTTAAACTTGTTTCTCTTACACTGAAAATCTATGTTCCCAACAACATTAATATTAACTTAATGTTTATTACCTTACAGTATATAAACAATGGTTTCAAAATGACAATACCATTATTACAACAAAAGTACTGAGTTAACTTTACCATGTCTTTGGCAGCTCTATTTCTGTTCAGAATATGTTCCACAAAGGATGTACAGCTGAAATACAGTGGCTTTCTCTGTGACAATATGTCAACAGCTTAATATTTTCAGATAAGGCCATTAGTTTGTTTTTAGATTTTAGTACCTGCTATTTCCTATTTGATTACTATTATTTTTATTGTTAAACATTTATATGATTCCAAAGTCAAAACTGTATAAAAAGGTATATTAAGAGAAGTCTTTTTTCTATGCCTGTCCCTTACAGCACATTGCACACCCTCTCCATAGGTTAAATTTTATTAATTTTTAGCTTACCCTTCCAGTATTTCTTTCTACAAATATAAGCATACACACATACACATACTCATATTCTACCAACACCTCCCACAATTTTTAGATCACTACACAGAAGGATTTCTCTTCTCTTTCTAGAGAGACTGTGTATTTTTTATACTCTTTATTTTTTAAAATGACCAGGATGTCCCGGGTATCACCCCGTATCAGTATATAATTTACTTATTCCGTCTCACAACTGAATAGTGTCCCATTATGTGGATATTCTATTCAAGCAGCTCCTGATTGATAGACATTTGATTGTTCCAATATTTTGCTACTGCAAATGATGCCCTAACATGTAACTGCGTTCAAGCGTCATTTTGTATTTTTCCAGTCGAACTTTGAGGCAGCTTCTTGGGAGTGGGATCGCTGGCCGAGAGGGTACAGCTCACCTGTAGTTTTGCTAGACCCTGCCGCGCCTCTCCCTACAGGCTGTGCTGCTCTGAACCCCTTCAGTGAAGCCTGATGCTCCCCAGCCTCATCCTCAGAACTTGCTGAGGAGCTTTTGGATTTTGTGTGTGTGTCAAATCTAGTAAGTGAGAGTGGTATGCCAGGACGGTTCCCACTCACATTACCCTTATGAACAAAATGAGCATTTTTTTCACATTTACATATCAATTCAGGTTTTCTTCTGTGAATGTTAACCCAGGTACACTTTTTTTCTGCCCAGGTTTTAGGAAGTCTCTAAGTCCCTTTATCTGTGATCTAAGTCGCAAATACTTTCTCCTAGTTAGTTTAACTGCATTTTTAAAAAGCTGTAGCTAATTTATTAATCTTTTCTTTTGGTGCCGACTGAGTCATAAATGGGAAGATTTTTTTCCCTGTTTAATCCCCAGAGTATAACTATGCTTTATTCTACTATGCTTCAGTTTTCACATTTAGATTTTTGACATACTTGCAATTTTTTTGGTGTGTAATGTAAGAAAAATATCCAATTTTATTTTAAAAAGAAAAATTTTTAAACAAATGTAAAACAACTTCTAAATTATGAAGGCCAAATATTACAAGGACCATCAGTGACTTGCGTGTCTATCTTTCCTTAGGAACATCCTTCCAGAGCAAATTTGCGATGCTGAAGATGGTGATTCAGCCCTGGAACATCTTCATCTTGAAAACAATTACATTAAAACAAGAGAAATATCATCCTATGCATTTTCATGCATAAGATCATATTCAAGTGTAATTCTTAAACCACAAAATATCAAGTAATCCAAATTCCCGTTCATCTTTTACAATTGTACTCATGAGTCTGTGGTAGAGCATTTGTTATCAGTAAGGGACACAACCTGACTCGCCATCCAGATGAACAGCCCAAATCAACAGGTGGCTTTCCAACAGCTGCAGGGTTTCAGCCTCACACTCCAGAAAGAAGCCACTGCGAAGTCCCTTGTAAGAACAGAGGCTCTGCACTGCTGTCTAGACTGGGGGCTCCCTACGTCCCTGTAAAAGCTATGTGTATTAGGGTCCAAAGCCAAAAGTGTATGGCAGGAAAAAAACACCAGGTAGAATTTATGTATTAGTGTTGTTATTATCTTACTGTTAAATAATATTAATTTTCTGTAAGACCCTATGCTACAATTATTGGTATAAATACACCTAATTATCAGCTTAGCTTTAGTTCCTTCTATTAATTACATTGTGAGATTAAAACACTATTGTAATGTTAATTTCCCGGTTCAGAACTGTACTATGGTTATGCATGTGGGTTATTAGCATTATGGGAAGCTGGAGGATATATGTGAATTCTATACTACTACTGAAACTTTTCTGTCCAAAACAGTAAAACAGTATTTTACTATCACCCTCATTATTCTTTACTCAAGATCAAAAGATTTTATGGAAAGCAGTGGAGCTTGCTTACAAAATTGGGTAATTATTCTTGACTATAACCTTGTAAATGTAAACCTACTGCATGAAATTTTGAAAATTTGAGCTCCACTGGCCATTGCTGGCACATATCTCCTTTCCTCTAATTTTCTCAAAAGTATCCTTTTATTCAGTTCAATTTAACATAAAGTGATTACTATGTATGTATTAGAACCTACTACCCAAACTACATAGCATTAAATTTTTCATTATGTAATAAGCTTTTATATTTATTTATAAAATAATTTATGAAAGACACATATAGAAACAATGTTGACTTTTCTTGTTACTCAGTTCTATGCCTTGAAAAAAAAAACACCAGGTTAGGAACTTCAGCTTAGGTTACTCCAGCTTTTCAAACTTCAGTTACTGGGTTATCCGCCTGCCTTCTCACTACCCACCTCACAGAGCAGTAGTGGGAACCAGGCAATGAAAGCATCTGGAATGTGGTGTGCATGTGAGTGCACCAGTCACTACAGATTTTCATATAGAATTGAGAGCCACTAGCATATTCAATCAAAGCTGACTGTTCCCTGGGCAACTTCCAAGACGTGCACATTTGATGTACCCCACTGGAGCTAATGTTACTTTTAAGCCTTTCTTTCTAAGTGCCCTCTCTCAATACCTAGGATTTTGAGATTACAGCATGAACAAAGGTAATAATATGCTAGAGATGGTTAGAATCAAGGGCCAAAGGCTTACGTGTGGCTAAGAACAGAAGTAGAACCTTATGGGAAAAAAGCTGAGATTTATAACCAGTTTAGGAATGCAAGAGACAGATAAAAACAGGAAGACAGGGCTATCCACCCATGTAGAGAGCCCGGAGCAACCCTCTCCTCTTCGCTGTGGGAGTGTAGACACTGTGACATAAAAGCCCTAAGGCACTCTCAGCGGTTAACAAAACCAGCATCTCAGACTGAAAAATGGGAGCCAACAGAACAAGCGCCCTGGAACACACAGGTACCCAGCGCTCCTGCCCTGTGTACCCTGACTGCCATCAGCCAGGTCCAGATGCTGTTCTAGAGACAGGGCCTCTGCTCTCTTGGAACACACTGTGATAGAGGCAGACGAGCTGCCAACTGGGCTGATGATCAAGCCAACAGCCTGCTGTGATGAAGGCTGTAGAGCAGGGGGCAGCGTGCAAGGCTGGGGGCCTGAACCCCTCTGCTTGGGCCCGGGTGTGCAAGCTGCAGGAGTCACAGGGCAATGTGGCCACCCCCAGCAGCCCCAGGGTTACACTTCCTGTGTGGAGGGACGCATGCTGAGACTACTGTGTTCTCAGGGACACCCTGGCAGTGGCAGAATCTCTAGGAAGTCTGAAAGTCAGACTGACTGATGGATGCTTTGTTCATAAGTTGGAAGATGCTTTTATTTCAACTGATTTTATAATTTAAAAGATAGAATGTGTCTAGCATTGAATTTGTTTAGCCTTGAAACTTCATGCGCTGGATAGGAAGTTTGAATTTCATTAAAAAAAAAAGTGATAAATGTTCTCTAGCAAATACTCTTTACAATATGTTAAAAACAACCAGATGTACTGTTTGGCCTAGAAATATGCTCTAATTACTAACACATATGCACTCTAAGGAAATCCTGGCCTAGCCTTGGTCTGAAAACATTCATGGTGTGTCCACTTTGCACATATGTACAAGGAATGCTAACTACATTTTTAATTTTGAGGTCTGGCTTATTGTAGGCGAGACTATTTCAAAAAACACTGAAGGTATGATATGGTAAGACACGTACAGCCTGGAATGGTAAGGCAATAATTATAACAGGAGCCAGGACACGAGTGTCCGGCATGGTCTCCACTGATCAATTTTGCAGCCATTTTGCTTTTTTTGGACTATTTGACTCAAATATAAAACATTTGGGACAGATAAGTGGTCTTCAAGACAGCTCATCACAGGTTGGTGGTGCCTGGGGTGGGAGTGTGCCGAGGGACGTACACGCTCTCCCCTCAGCCCAAGCAGCTTCAGAAAGGTCTTGTTGCCCTAGTCCCCTTTTCCCCTAGGACCACTGGACAGGCACTATCTAAATCTCACACCAGTTTCTAGGACTCACAGAAGACATGCTGTCCACACCCTGGTCCTCCCAGCCCCCTGCCCGGCTCTGCCTGTGTTCCTGAGCCCAGCTGGAGCCCGGGGACACTCTTCTCAGGTACAGGGGTCACCACGGCCTGGGCATAGCTGGTCTCCTGTATGATAGAGCAGGAAGGTCTGGCTGGTGTGTCTGCCCTGTGCGCTCCAGACCTTGGGCTGGGATCGGCCCCCAGAGCTGCTCCAAGACAACCAGACCGCTGACCTCCGACAGGGGACACCCAGGAAGGCTGGATGTAGAGTGCATGCGGTGGCTATGGCCCAGCGCTTCAAGGCATAGGCAGGCTAGCATCCTGTCTCTGCCAGGCCCTGTGGCTCCCCATGAGGCAGACATGTCAGTGTTCTGCCAGGTTGGGGCACAGAGGAGGGTATTGAGAAGCTGAGCGGACAGATCGGGAGCGAAAATGCTAAGCTGGGGTCTGTGCGGATCCATAGGCAAGAATGCACACCAGGGTGTGTGAGGAGGGGCAAGGGAGCCCAGCCCTCCAGGTGGGCAGGCGCTGTCCTGGCATATCCAACTGCCCTGACCTCAGGGGCTTCCCAGATGTCCAGCTCTGCACATCGCTGCTGACAGATCTGGCATATGAGTTAGGTTTGTACTGATTATTTCTTTGCATATGGGGTGTTGCATGGTAGACAAGTAGGGGTATATCTTGTTTCTCCTGAAGGTTGTAAAGCTTAAAAGAACAGAGACAATTCATTTATTCAATCTCTGTATTCCATGCCCAAAGGAGGCGCTAACTGTTGACCCCCAGGTTAAACATCACCCAATGAGCTGACTAACATTGGTGTTAGCACTACTCCTAAACAAAAGGGGAAGGACTATTCAAAACCTAACCATTTTAAAATGAAAAGTGAGAAACTGAACTGAAAAAGATTTCTATAGGGTCAGAAAATTAATAAGGAACAATTTCTCTTCCTAACATCCCCTGACATGGGCACTGGAAAGCACAGAGTGTACTTTGCGAACAATGAGGTCATACTTTGACAACTGGTAATCAGTTTTCTAAGTCATCATTTTTAAACACCCTTTGAATTACCAGGTTCATAGATGCTGCCATAGAAAAATAAACTACTCAAAATCTGCTGTTTAAGTGAAACCTCAAAGGGCTGGTAAAGCACTCTGTAATGTCTCCCCTACCCTCTCCATTATGGAGAAGATGGGTGGGTTTGCTTGCAAGAGAAGCACTCAGACAGTGAAGGATAAATGAACTATCTACTTCTCCACAGCTATGGATTCTGATCCTCAGGCAACTTAAAATTCCAGAACATTCAAAGCACCCATGAAAACAATGAGGAGCTTCTGCCAGCTCTAACCTATGCGAGATGACTCCCGGGGCCCTTAAAGCTCTTGAAGCCTATGAAAAATAAGGCCTGATTCCTGTAGATAGAAGACACGTATGGTGATTCTGAACTGGAATCCTTATTGGTTGGCAGACTTGACCAAGCTTAGATCTGACTTTGTTTCTTCCCCATGAGATTAGCAGGAATGACATCCACCTCACAAGGCTGCAGGGACAGTCAGGTTAGGTAATGTCCATGGCTACCAGACACAGATGAGGTGGGTACCCATTCCTTCACTAATTGTATCAGGAAACCAGCAGGCTGGAAGGTTCGGTGACTAGCTCAAGGCTACCAGGCTCTAAATATAATAGCTATGAATTATTTAAGGAAATGGATTCCTTAGAGTGTGAAATGCAGTGGGGAGAGCAGTGGACCAGCCTGCATTCGCCACAGAGGGCCGGGCCTAGGGGACCCTGCAGCCACACCAGTGACAAACCCTGGCCAGCAGCTTCTGATGTCACTGCAGGCTCATACTCAAAGACAGTGTAGGGCGAGACAGGGGGGAGCTCTGGGACCAGGGAGAAACTGGGTCTCTCAGAGTCAAAGCTATTTCCTGTTATAGACATGGGAGTAGTGTAGAAGCAGAGTTTTTAGAAAAAAATCCTCACTATAGGAAAGAAAAGTCTGACTTATAAATGTGATTCACTGTGGTTGTCCTAAAAAGAGGGAAACTGCACTTGGCTTCAGGCTCAGTCAGAGATGGCCCATGAGTGGGCCTAGGGATAACCGCCTTGGCCTCCCCTTCCGCAGCCAGGTGGCACGTGGGGGCAGACGGCTCTCCCAGGGCATTTAAGTGTTTCATTACTGCCCCTGAAGAACCTCAGCTTCAAATGCACTAATCCAGCAGAACCAGACTGTAACCAGTGTCATCATGTGTTAGTACATATTTGATCCTGTGTGTCCTAAACAATGCTTGGGCATAGTCTGTAATTTCTCACATGTCTTTGCTTCGACATAAATAGGGAACTGTTGAGACAGTGAGCTCTGTTGGAATTCGGTCTGTTCTATGCTGTTATTTGCAAAAAAGTGAATGTTCCTACACAGTAAATAGAGCTTGGTGACTACACAACTAAAAAATAAAGGCACGACTATTTCTTCTTTGAAGTTATGTTTCTCTTTCTATGTGAAAATGGATAAAAGCTTACAGTCTAGCATATTTTTTCCTTTGCACAAAATGTGAAGAATGTGAATCCACACAAGGGAGAGCAGATCGTATTAAAAATAACATGTGATTGCACTAAACACATATTAGTTTGGAAGAGAAAAGGAATACATCATGTTATTAAAATGCCATGGTGTGTTTCTAAGTAACAGAATCTCTGTGGTCAAATAAACTTACACTAAACCATCAGTTGATACCAGCAAATCTTAAAGTTAGAATCTGCTGAAGGTTCCTTTGTTTTACTAAGTTGAGAATTACATTCACCAAAATTACCAAATTTATATGTGACATGTCTAAAATGCTAATCATGGTGTTCAGAATAAAGAATGCACTATCAATTCTGTATCAATTCCAGGACAGCAGTTCTTAACTATGTGAAGGACAGACCCATTTGAGGGGATGATGGGAACTTAGACGGGCTCTCTGTACAGAAAATACACATCCACAACGCTGCACATATCAAAGAATCCTCCAGGCATTCATGTACCCTAGTCAGGAAACCTATCCAGGGCAACATTTTAAATAACTTGAAATAAATTTTATATGTAAATAATTCTTTAGAGTTAAGGATAAGTAAAAGAGTTAAAATTAATTTAAGGCAAATTGTCTTTTTTCCCACAATTATTCAGCAGTATTTTTAAGGCCATAGAACAGTTGGAAGAATGATACAGTGAACACCTGCATGCTCTTCATCTACATTCACCAATTAGTACCATTCTGTCATGTTTTCCTTATTGCCTCCTCTCTCTAGGTCCACATACCTGCATATTTGTGGGGACTGGGCTGGATCATCTGGATGTAAGCTGCGGGTCTCACTGATATCCACCCAACATTTCAGCAGGCTAAGACCGAGGACACTTCCTTATGCAATCATGTGACAACCACATTCCCTCACATCACCAAACCAAGACACTTAGCACTGATTCATGTCCTCTAACTTAGGCCACATTCTGATTCCCCAGTTGTCTCAGCAGTGCCCTAAACTGCTGGGTTTATGTGTATGTTTTTGTGTGTCTGTGTGTATGGTGTGTCTGTGAATGAGTGTGTCATGTGTCCGTGTGTCAGGGTCAGCATTTAGCAGACTGCAGGCCAGCCCCCTCATCTCCTGGGCTGCAACAGGGGATGGTCCCCCACCTACAGAGTGTCCACACCTGGACCTGAAGTGTCCAAGCTAGTTACCATGTGGAATGCCTCTAACCTGAATTTGTCTGATGGTTTCTTTGTAATCATATTTAGGTAAAACACCTGGGGTGAGGCCTCCACTCAGGCGAGACCCTAAACTTCCTTACGCATCATGACGGGGCATGCCAGCTGTCTGTCACTGGTGGCACTGAGTTTGGCTGATGTGGCCATCTTCCCTGAGGAAGAAATGATTGGCAAGGTGCTTAGGTCTGCGTGGATCTCCTGCCAGCCAGTAACCATCCCCTGGGTAGCCTCATCAACCAGTGACTGAAGGTTTCTAACTCAATACTCCTACTGAGCAGTCAGCTTTCTTCTATGAAAAAGCTCTGGCCCTTTTTATCCTCTTTTCTGTGCTGTTGCCAATAGGACTTTGCACACGGCGTGTTGTCAGCCATCACCGCATCCTCACTCTGCTCACACATCAGTCATCGCCCCGCTCCCATGCTCGTCGTACACATGGTGTCTCGGGCACACCTATGCATCCCCTAGCCCCAACCTGCTGTTTGCCATCTCTCCCTGGAACACTGGTCCTCCTCAGGAGAAATAGTCCTTGGAAACACAGATCTGGAAAGTAGATGAACTCACTGCTTTCAGGTTTTCCCATGGTGACAGCTAGGAAACTTATTTAAAACACAACCATTACTCCACCCATTCCTTAAAGCAAACTGACTTTTGAGGCACTACTTAATTTAGAGCGAGACTCCGATGGGTGAGGACAGGATCTCAGCCTGCAAGCCCAGAAACCCTTACCTGCACAGTACGGGGCAGGGAGGCCAAGGGCAGGGCCAGTGTTCATCTAAGGGGCCCTGCTACGGCTCACCTGCAGCTGGACTGCACAGGACTCAGGGCCGGCTTCATCAGATTGATTTTTTAAGATATGCTGTAAATTTAGACATTGATATAAAATGTCCTGGTTTTTAAAAACACTGTATCCTCCACACAAAGCACACCTGCAGGCCAAGGAGTGCCCACAGGTCATGCACTCCAGCATGAAGTCTGCACAACCCAAGCCAGAGCCAAGTCCACGAGGGAGGCGTGGACATTCAAAACTACACACCAGGTCGTCTCCTCCCCAATTCAGACGTCCTTGTGTGAGCCGACCACACACAACCTCTGGGTTGTGCAGGAGGAGCAGGCATTCCCAAGTGAGGACCCAAAGCCTAGAACATTCTCAGGAGGACCTGTGCCTGCTACAGACCCTAGTCCTGTGCATGGCACATGTGCCATCGTGTGAACAGCCATGGCCAACCCCTTGAATGCAGCCATGACAGCCTGTTGCCCATCATTCCACTGAGGCAGACTGGGGTCTGGCCCCACAACTCCCCAAACCTACTACATGGCCCCCTCATTAGCCATCGGAGCCTCAGTTTGCAGATGATACCAAAGGTCCTTCTCAGTCTTGTGTGTTTGGTCTCTGACCATGGTTCTCTGCCTCTGTACCAGGAGAAGGTCAGGAAAGAGTTTTGGAAATTACATGTGAGTTTGGCTTAAGCAATTTATTTTTATTTTCACCATGGTTGGAAAATATCAGGTCACGCAAGAAATTTGTGTTTAAGTTCCTTTTATGGCAATCAATGTTTCTGTTCATAAAATGTCAGCACAGAGAATACCAGTTTTTCAGTTTTGTAAACTATCTTATTTACAACATACTGTGCCCATTATTCATGATTTCCAAAGATATTATTTGATATAGTAAAAATAATTCTCCAATAGTTAGAGCAAAGCCTGATGAGGCAAAAAGCAAACAATAAAAAAAAAAAACACACCACACATAGAAAAGAATTAAGTCCTCTACATTAGACCCTGACAGAAACAAAAAGTGGAGGTCTCTTCCTCACAAGGGAAGGGAAGAGCTTTAGGGAAGAGCAGGTATGCTGTCATGCCTGCAGTGATGACCTACAGGAGCCTCTTGCCACACTGTCTGCAGAACAGGATGAATGACCCAAAAACACCGCCCCACCCCGATCACTCCAGGGCCACCTCCCTCCCCAAGCCTTCTGACCAAAGGCCAAAGATAGATGCTGAGGACAACGGGCCACTCACACCTTCAGAAGGACGGGCACATGGCAGAGCCCAGGACTGAGGCAGGGTCGAGGCTTGGGGAGAGCGCTGGAGGGAGATAGGCCACATGGGGGCACAGAGACAAAGGTGCATAGTGGGAACTGGTCCTGCAGGCATTGCCACACTGAACAGGAGCCACACATGAGCAAAGCTCCACTGCTCAAGAGAAGCTCAAACCTCAGTCTTTAAATACATCAATTCTACCTAACAAAACACATACACATGAGCCTCAAACGACAGATTAACGAGTGTTCAAATGATCATAGCTGTGCTCCAAGTGGGAATTAGCCCAACTGAATGTCTGTACAGAGACAGGCTTTGTGGTATATTCATACAAGAGCATTCCATGCCATAACGACAGCAAACAGACCACTGCTAACCACGTGAACTAGATGGCCTCCAAACAAAACATCGCATGAAGAAAGCCAGACAGGAGAGAGAATGCACCATGTGATATGCTCACGTGGGCCAGGAAATGGTGCTTGAGGGCAGTCAGGAGCCTCTGCGAGGGCAGGGACGCTCTATCCAGGCTCTTTGTGAAAGTTAATCAAGCTGTACCATCATGATGTGTTCACTTTTTTGTGCTATACTTCAGGGAAAAGTTAAAAAACAAAACAAAGTACATACAAGACAAACACAATTTTGCCCCAGGGCTTCCCACCTACGGCCACAGCTCTGATGGCACTCAGGTTAGCAAATCCAGCTCAACATTCATGATGTCCCAATCTGTCAAGGTAACATACATGATCTCAACTACACATAACAGAATAGGTGGGCATGTAGCATTCCAACTACACAGGAAGACCACCACCCCTCAGGAGCTGCCCTGGAGCAGGCCTGAAGCTCAGGGGACCAATGTATGGGGTGTCTGCTGCCCAGCCAGGGTCTGCCCTCCCCACTGGAGGCACAGTACTCTCTCTACAGCTGCAGCTGCCTTGCTTCAGCAGATGCCACTTCTCTGCGAGGTGGGAAAGGACAGGGTCTTCATGGCAGGAGAGCAGATGCTGCCAGCCCACTGGAAACATGCTTACAAAGGTTGGCCCCAAATCTGCATGCCATGTAGACAGCTGGATCAACCTGCTTTGATGAGGCTTTCTCACCACACTTAGAAAAACATCCTGTCTTGAAGGAAAATGTCTGAATTGCTGTGGGAATCAGGCATTCTCGTGGGGGTGGACAGTGTGCTAACAGTGTGCTCTTCTCAGACGATGGTGTCTTCCTGCTCTAAGCACTTGAGTAACAGCTGCTGTTCTCTTGAAAAGGGAAAGTCCAAGCAGGTGTCATCTGGACCCCTTGTCAAGTCTGTGACAGCAGAGGCTGGGCCAGGGCATCGTTTCAGCAAGGACCTGAGAAACACGCTGGGGCGCGGCTAAGGTCGATGGAAGGCAGCACCAAGGGTCCTGTTATAGGCATACCTGCAATTTGGGTTTCTGTCTCAATGATGTGGGTGTCTGTACTAAGATTGATTAATATTTTGTTAGTCTACATGGGGCCAATGATTTTAAAATTTACAACTTATCAGTATTCATTCAAGACTCATAAACTATCTTTTCAAATCAGTATTCCTTGAATGACTTTGACTATACTTTCAATGGCCAGTTGCCACATGTTATTAAGTTCTCTTTTTCTTCAGAATCTTCCAGTAGACGTCGAGAGTTTAGCTAGAAGTCTTGGCTATGATACAAACAGTGATGGAAAACACATGAGCAGTAACAAGTCTTAATCTCACTGCTCAGTCCTGACACGGGCTAATCTGTGGGAGCAGCTCACTCCAGTGTCACCCGGGGAGCTGCCTTGCTCTGCAGAGAGGTTCCTTGAAATGTCACACCCTCTCTTCGTTTTTGCCTAAACAGCACCTGAGAACACTCACATTATAGACAGATAAGCGGTGCATGGTGGAAAATTCTACTTTCAAGAGGACTTACTCTCCTCTTACAAGGTATGTTTTCATGTCTTTTATTCATGTATCAGTGTACAGTTATCTTACCAAGGGGACACTAATGTTGTTAACATAAGTGCTTGCAAATTACATAATGAAGTTTAAAGTTTATTCTGTATAATTTCTTATCAGCACTTAAACTACATATCAGCCTAAAACCACTCCAGCTTCTGTATTTTATATATAATGGATTTGTTTTCAATATAACTGTGACTCTTATTCTACAGCTAAGTGAAAACCTTTCATATGCTTTACCATAAATGTTAACATGATCGATTTTAAAAATCACTTAACAAGCTACTTGTGAGTAGGAAAACTACATTGCCTTAATAATTAGTGATAATGAAGTTTGGGGATATCACAAGTACATTAAGTGAAACAGTAAATATTTCCTTTAAAATGTAAAACTATGATATTTTCTAATGTATATTTTTAAGTATGCCAATTATTCAAATGTTGTTTTTACCCATGCACTTGAACATACTATTTTTCCTTGATAAATGTCTTCCTGAGTCCTTTGTAATGAAATGCTAATAGTTAAAATGGAAATCCACATATTTCCAATTCAGAATATTTATCTGCAGTAGTTTAACTAGCCCCATAGTCAGTATAAAAGATTAGGAAGTTCTTTTCACAAAGGCCAAACATAATTTAAAACAAAGATTTCCTTTGTCCCCTCCCAAGGAATCTTACTAATCTTAAATTTAAAAATATTAAACCATGTGTGGGATATTCTACTCCCTTGTAATCTAAGTGGGGCACAGCATTCACTCCTGTCAATCTGCTCAGAGTTGTGGCAGCCATAAATAGTGGCCACATGGTATAGGGGTATGTCACAGATACCTCAGGAGTCTACAGCTCTCTAAAAATAGTGTGGTGCTTTTCTTTTTCTTCTCTCAAATCCACCAACAATCTTTGAGTTGTTTAAAAAGAAAAAGGAAATAAATAAATCATCAGCCCACACATGTGACAGCATCCTTATGTTTTTGTTTGTTTTTGGTGTTGAGCAATATAGTTCAGTGTGAGAAGAGGGGGTATTCAGTCTTTGTTACCATTGACACACTCAACTGAATGCTAACTAGCTCACACACTGAGGAGGAATACTTGGCTATGTGAGGTTGAGACTGAACTTAACTGCAGGCCCTGCATGTGGGCGCCATGTAGGAAACAGCAGAAAACAAAGCAGGACTTTTTGTTCAAGACCCAGCTAGTTGCTGGTGCTGCTCAGGGAGGCTGTGAGGGGCAGGCTGCAGGGGAGGGAAAGGGCTGCAGCTCTGATGGGAAGCCAGGCACACTGTGCAGGCTTGCCACTGTTTTTCTTAAGGAGGGCGCGGTCTTCAGCAGCACCAAGATGTGCTGCGAATGAGGGTCCAGTGTATGTTTGTGTAGTGCCTGTGCTTACTCCCAGCTGTGCCCTGATGAACCTGAATTCAGCCTGCATTCCCTCTGGGAGCACAGAGCCTGGTCTGTCACATTCACATACCGGAAGCCACTACTGGATGTGGACCGACAGGAGTATTTCCGCCACAGGGACAGTTGCCAAATGGACCTTTAAGCATGGGATTTAAAACCATTGCAACTTAAACACTCTCCTAATAATAGTGTCTAAAAAGAAATACCCTTTCACTTAAACAAATTTTCCATTCTAAGTTTGTGGAACATTTAAGTGGAAAATAGGAGCTTATGCAAATTCAGAAAGAGTTCTCAACTACATTTCCAGACCTGAGAAACTGGCCAAACTACCCGCCTGTCCTCTGCAAGGAGTCTGGTTACTGTCAGGAAGTCACTGTGAGATTAAGACCTGAGCAGGAGCGAGGGGCCGCTACTGGCTCTCTCCACCGTGCAGAAGGCAGGGAGCAAAGTCTTGAGGGCCTTTCATGGCTCTAACATGCCAGGGCTTTTTAAGAACAGCAGTAGCACAAAAGTAATATTCCAAATACTATCATGATTAAGAAAAACTTGAAACTAAAATCCAAACACTTCCATAAGTAAGAACTCCGGAAAAACTGGTCAAACTCAGGGAAACACTGCAGTAAACTCAAAAATTTAAAATAAGGCAAACAACTAAATGTCATACCATTTTAAGTGAGAAATAATATTCTCTATATTTTTTTCTGAGTAACTGAGACTGGGGGTACTGTCACTGTTACTTCACCCATCACCTAAGAGGGTGCAAACAGTGACGTGCAGAGCTGAGACCAGCCTGGACTCTCCAAGTGGCCAGGATGCAAGGCACAGAGGCTGGTCAGCAGCATGCGGCAAGCAGCCAGCACAGAGGAGACCGTGCCAGAGGCACTGCGACCTCCACCTGAAGGGCTTCCCACCATGCAGGACAGACGCCCAGGGAGCCATGCCCACGCTTCTCCCCAAGTCCCTCAGCAGAGGATCTGTAATATTCTGGGGAGCCCCCACCCCAGGAGGGTGTTTCTTCCAGAGGACCAACCCCTCCTGCCTCCGTACTGAGCGCTCTACTCACTAGGGACAGTGCAGGGCATCGTGGCTGCCCCACCAGTGGTAGGAAAAGCACATGGAGAACAAGTTTTGTTGGTGGACTTGTATTTAAAACATTTAAAAGGCAGTGTTGTAAATTTCAACATATGCACCAGAGAAAGGAAGTAATCCTTCCGCCCCCCCTCTTAACAGGTGTGCCTGCTCATCAGTCTCTCCCTTCCGTGCATGTATGTGTTACAGCCATTCTCCTGTCTATGGACTCACACGGTTAACTGAGGTTATGAGGGGTGAATAGGTCATGGTGAGGAATTTCACTTCCGGGCCTGGGACCACACATCTATAGCTTCCTTCAGATAGTCAGAGCCACCGTGTATAGTCGGCACTACTTGCAATTTAGTTCTATTTCCTAACTTGGGCATTGGTCTTTTAGTTTTTCTATGATGTCCAAGTACTGACTTGTACAACCCCACACTCACCTAAGAGTGGGGTTATGGGATGTGGTCTTGTTTTGAGGGAAGCAGATTGGGGGCCCAGGGGCCCTACTCCACGGACCCCACATCCAAACACTGCCTAGTGTGCAGCAGCCTCCTGACAAATGCCCACTGAACATGTCCAGCAACCCAAAGGTCAGGCACAGGATCTAACAGCCTCTCATGCCATGATCAGACTAGGTCAGGGACAGCTACAGACCTAGAAGACAGAGTTGTAAGGCAGAACAAAGCTTAAAAAAAAAAAAAAAGCCAGTCCAGGGACAAGCTTTGATTTAGCTATGAACCAAGACTGAATTAACTAGGGAACGAGAGTTCTGGAGGTCAAGGCAAAGCTGGGAACCAAGCATTAAGGAGTCTGGAACCACCTAGAACCACACACAACTGCCTGGAACAACTTGAAAACTTAAGGTCAGGAACTATAGTGGATCAAAGTTGGGCAGCCAAAAAGCAGAAATAATGTGCAGAGAAGTGTCAATGGAACCGAAGCCCACTGGACCTTAACCTGGAGCCCCTAGCAGGATTGCAGGGTGACTGGGCCTCGCGTAATACACTGCCTGCCAGCAGCTGACAGAAGTGCTTGGGTGCACTCTCTCTGTACATGCAAGTCTGGGCACACTACCCCATTCCTGCCTACCAACTCACTCCATGTGCCTTGGTGCAGAGACTGCCAGAGGAGACAAGACAGAGAGTGCTTGTCAGGCGTTCAATTCCAAGATGAAAGAAGAGCATGCTCTGGCACGGGCATAGATAATGTGTTGGGACATGGGTGCTCTGGCTCCCATGTGTCCAGTGGCTTTGGGGAAAACGTTGACTCTCTCTGTACCTCTTATTAGCATGAGGGGTGCTCCTGGAATGGACTCTAAAGTGACAGGTCCTCACAGGAGTGCAGAGATGGGACGCTGGGCCTGGTTCTGAGGTGGGCCCCAGAAAAGGGTTTTAAAAATAAGAAAAGCTGATATAGTGTTGGGGGGACATGGGGAGGGCTGTACAACTCAGAGAAGACAAGTAGTGACTCTATAGCATCTCACTACGCTGATGGACAGTGACTGTAATGGGGTTGGGGGGGGGGACCTGATGAAGGGGGTAGTTTAATCACCATAATATTGCACATGTAATTGTAGATTAATGATACCAAAATAAACTATAAAAAATAAAAATAAAATAAGAAAAGCTTCTGCTGGTCTCAGGTCCACCCTATATCTTCTCTTTCCCAGCACAGTCAAGGGCTACTTATCACAGGCAAACCTCACACATGGAGCTGGTAATGTCTAGCCAACCTGTGGGCAAAACGCTTGTGTTGCTATTCAGGTTTCTAGGAATTAAATAATGTTAATTATCAGGTTAACAACTCATGATAGTAGGGTTTTTTTGAACCTCCAGAAAGGTATGTGATTAAAAGACATACCCCATATAAATGAATATTTAAATCAAGTTAATTAATCTACTTCTGATTCCTAAATCCAGAAAAAGCAAGGCGGTGATGAGACATTAGAGCTGATTTCTGGGTTCTGGGAAACTGTAAACAGCTGGTATGATTCCAGGATGTGGAGACCAGGCCCTCCTGCAGCTGGACCACCCCAACTGAGCCTGGAAGACCCTCACTGCTAAGGTGCTACCTGTTGTGGGCGCAGCAGGCCCCTGTGTTGCTAGGTGGCTGGTGGAGTGTGGATTCTCCCTGTCTAGATGTAGCCTCACCCATGGGTGTCTGTGGGCAGCCAACTGTAGCCAAAGGCAAGGCTGGCATATATCTGTGTTGATGATTTCATAGTGCTTTTAAAAATCATAAAGAATGTTTGTTTCATAGGTGATGGTTAAGAAACCACCACATGTAGGCACACCTGTGGGAACATCTGCCACCAGCTGACAACATTCTATGCTCATACACTCTAGTTCTATGTGGGCTTTAAAAAGTACAACTGAAAACAACCCCCCCTCCTAAGTAGACAAGCAGAACTCAGTGGAAAGATGAGTAAGGAAGAATGGTCTGGACTTGGATGCTTTTGATTAGGTATTAGACAACAGTACAGACTAGAAGGAAGAAACCCTGGGGACAGTGTGGAAAGTGACCACCCTGAGCGTGATGCAGAAGTCAGCCAAAGATGAGGTCCTGCATGCCAAGGGGCATGCAGGCCACTCTGAAAGTGACAGCGACATAGATAGGCTATGGAAAGGTTTCAAGACTGGAGAGTCAGGCAGGATAATGTTTTTGTTTTTATTAGCTTACTTAATAGGTTCCTAACTATTAAAGCAGTACTTCCTGCTCATTATAAAAATTAAAGGAGAAAAAAAAAGACAGGTCATTCATGGTTCTGTCACCCACAAATTATCATCTATTAGGCATATTTATGTCAGATTTTTTGAGTGTTTTGTAAGTACACCAGGTATCGATTTTTAGTATTTTAATTTTAAAAATTTTCGTACTTTTAAACATCTTTGCAAACATTTTGTGGCTTCCAAAGTATTTAATGAAATAAATGCACCCTATTTTAGTTTACTATTTCCCTTTAACCACTAGTATTAGTTTTTTTGCTGTTATATATAATCTTATAATGAACATCTTTATGTACATTGGAATTATTTCCTGAGACTAGATTCCAAAAAGTAGAATTACAGGATGAAAAATAAAAATACTTCTAAAGCTTCCAATGCATGCTAAACAGCTGCTTTCCAAACATGTTTCCTAAGTGGACTCTCGCATAGGGCCAAGAGGGCCGCTCCATGGAGCTCCCGCAGCTCAAGTACCCAGGCAGGCAGGCGTGTGTGTGGACTGTGGCTCATTCCCCCTTGTCTACTTGGTCCTAGGCTGGCCCTTGCACGAGAGGACATGAAGGAGTGTGTGCTCCTCGTTATCCTGGCCCTGTGTTCTGCCAAGCCCTTGTTCCGCCCTTCACGGGTGATGCTGAAGGACATGATGCCGGAGGACATGGAGGATGGTGATGCCACCTCTCTGTTGCCCACGAAGGAGCCCATCAACCCCTTCTTCCTGTTTGACCTGCTTCCAGCCTGCCCATTTGGGTGCCAGTGCTACTCGAGAGTCGTGCACTGCTCCGACCTAGGTAAGGCGCGTCCTCTCGCTGGAAGAATGTTATCCTGACAGAATTAAAAGGACAAAGGAAGTCCTTAAGGAAATTAAAAAAACCAGCTCATTGATTGTAAGGGAATTTTTCATTTAAATTTTTGGAAAGTACAACAAACTCTACAGTACATCTAAACTTATTTTAAAAATCCAGAAAATCCAAGCGGAACTAGGGAAGTTTCATAGGCAGACCATTCTTTCATCTTCCCAGATTTGAATTGAGTGCTTCATTTTAATTTCCGTCACAGGAAATGCTTTTCCATTGACATTTCCTCTCCTGTTAATTTTTGGTACTGTGGTCTCATCTTAGGAACCAGCAGGCTGAGATTGTGCTTTCTACTAAAATTCTACAATAACCAGTAAGGTGCCTGTCTTTGTTATTTCATTTCCTTTGACTTTGTGAAATCTCTAACCCAGACATTTTAAAGACAATGCTCTATTTGTTTTGAATGATTTGGTTTTGGAAATATCTAAAAAAGACTTGGCTAAACTACATCACTTTCTAATGTCTTTTAAAAATGTGTAATTCTTTGTTGAGTATTTTATTTTTTAATACTTCTAACAAAGGCACTCTCAAGTAAAGAGGCACACTCATGTGCTGCCCGGAGAGCAGGTGAGGTGGGGATGCAGACCAGGAGCAGCTGTGCCCAGCTATTTCCCAAGGAGGGGAGGGCTTAGACCCGTGGAGGGCCACTCGGGGCTGGAGGCCCAGAGGGGCCCCCTCCTCAGTGCTTGTAAGCGGATAAAGACTCTGAAAGCTTTAGACTTATTTCATGCTGCCACAGCAATCGTGACCGTAGTCAAAGCCTGTTACAACCCAATCTAGTAATAAAGTGTGTTATTAAGGGACAAAATGAGAGAGGGGAACAAAAAGCCTTCAGAAAGATTATTATGAGCTACAATCACAGGGAAAGCCTTAATGGAATATATAGGCTAGGAAAAAATGGGTTTTAAGCTTTACCTGTGGCATTCTTAGGAGAAAGATGATAAGAGCAAGCAATGTTTGGGAAAAGCTAGCCTGGAAGCACGTGCAGAATGTGGTAAGAGCAGCAGGCCGGAGAAAGGCAGGAGCTGAGATGCATCCTGCGGTGAGAAGTCAGCTGCACTGTCATTCCCTAGCTGCATCCTAGGCAGGAGAAGCACACCGCCCAAATGTTGGGCTGGTGTAGGTGTGAAACAACAATCAGAATCAACATGCAGGGGTCTACACAGACATAGCTGGATGCGAACTGAGCAGGGTTCTGAGCAAGAGGGACTAAGGAGACGCCCTTGACAGTGCAGACCTTCCTGGTGTGACAGGAAACTGAGTGTCTGCTCCAGCCCTGGGGCCTCACAGGACCCTGTGCACTCTGTTCCAGCACACGGCTGTCCTCAAAGGCCTAGGAAAACCACACCACCTTCACAGACAGCTGGCTGAAACACTGTTTTCCTTAGTTTCCTGAATATTTAGCTCTGAAAAAAATCTGAATGGATTCCCCCAGTGCGTCTGTAGCAGTCTGGTGCGTGCCTTTAAGATGGCTCATTACTGTTAGTGGCCTGTACCTCACCTGCCCTAGGCTCGGATGGAAATGAAATTGCTCTCAGTGCTCCAGTGTCATTGAGGTGGTATGGTGGAAGGGCTGCCTCATCTGTGTCATCAGGTTCTCTCTGCAGGCCTCCACCTTCCTGCAAGAACCTCCACCTCACTTTCTAAAGCCAAAATAATCTCCACACTACACTGCCATACTGTGAACCCATCCAGTTATGTATGGCCCAATTTATTAAAAGATCTGCCAATTTTTAAGCAGGACAAAGTCCCAGGGTGGCAGAGTGGGGTGCTGGAGCTTGTGGTGCTTGATACTGAGGTCCTTGCTCTGGGCTAGTAATGACAGCCCAGCCTCAGGGGCAAGGACAGCCTCCCAAGTGAACTGAACCTGACATGTCTGCAGGGTGCATGGAAAGATGGATGGATGATGGGCTGCAAACAGTTTAGGAAAGTGTGAAAGAGGCTGTGAGTTTTCAATGTAAAATTCTCTTGGCTTTTCTGCATAATTGAACATTTCATTATTAAAATGTTGGGAAAAATCACGAAGGCCCCACGCTCATCCAGTGTAATGATCACATGGAATACCTGATGACGAGGGGAGGTGTGCCCAGCATCTGGGGAGCAAGCACCATGTGCAGCTCCTGCTAATTTGCCACTCTTTTTGTCTTTTAACTCAAGGGGGAAGCACGTTTAAGTCCTTTAATAACTTAGCTAGCACTTACTGAGTGCCCACATGAGGAGGAGGGAGGCACAGCTACACCTCCACCCGAAATGACAGGTGGATGGCTCACTGAGTCTGGGGGCAGAAGTGCTTACAGGTGGGCCCAGGCAACCTGGGGCAATGGGCCAAGGAAACAGTGCTGGCGGTGGGCAAGGGGGTAACCCCATCTCTGTGTCAATGTGAGTCACGGATGAGCATGTCTCCTAAGTCAAGTAATGTGTGATCAGTTAGAGGAGCTCATTACTAAAGGAAGTGGGTTGTCCAGGTTTTGATAATGTACATGAAAATCATCGAATCGTCTATTTTCTAAGCACAACTTTCTACATGTTGAGGCTTCTTAAAATGGTCAAAACCCACAGGCTCCAATTCAGCACAACAGCCTGACAACCTGCAAAGAACATTGGCATTCCTTGGCCACTGGTATCCAGGGCCAGCCCTGGGTCCCCGCAGCCCATTGACCTTCCTTCAGTGTCCCCTGGCAGCAGACAGCTCCTTGTGGAAACAAATGTGGTATGTTAAAGGTCTGTAGGCCCTTCCAAAGAACAATGTTTTGTCATGTGTAACAGATTTAATAAATGCACATCTCTATCCCATTTGCAGCTTCATATAACATGTCTGTTTATTTCTCAGGTTTGTCCTCCATCCCCAGCAATATTCCATTTGACACTCAAATGGTTGACCTTCAAAACAATAAAATTAAGGAAATCAAAGAAAATGACTTTAAAGGACTCACTTCACTTTATGTAAGAACATATGCTCTAATTTTCAAATATTTAAGTGAAAATCTCTAGCTCAGCCAAATGATTACTCGTATTGTATTTGTATAAACAATTTTTACTTTTCTGTATGAAGTAACAAAGTTCCTGTTATTCAGTGTTCCAGTTAGTGAAAAATTATAGATTTGACTCAGTAATTTAATTCAACTAATTTTTACTGTTTAACAGCCAGGTGAAAGGCAGTGGGCTGAGAATGTAAGTAAATGATCCTTAAATGAGCTTATGACTATTCAGATAATTTATAGTCACTGTACACTAGAATTAGTAAGACTATTTTATTAACAGGAACTCATTAGCATATATTTAAGAAAATCTGTGCCCAAGTCTGCTGACTCACCTTAAGATACCACAAATCTCTAGTGGTAGCAAACACAATGTATCTCACTGACTAATACAGACTTGTATGGCTTCTTTTCTAGATTTTATGGATGAGAAAGATTTTTTTCCTTACTATATTTACTAATATTTTTAATTTTCTAAGGTTTAAAAGATTCTTATTTTTCTGTTTAATATCTTGGGCCTCTGTATTTTAGCAAGTAAAATTTCTAATTTGATTTGGAATTGGTCTGGGAGAGCCCAAGTCCACAGTGTGCAGGGCATTTTATCCCCACCCTCTATATGGAGCTGGTGGGGCACCCTCGTTCTGCTAGTTGGTAAGCCTAGATGCTCTCACAGGCCATTTCCCATGACTCATGCCGGGCTGCAGAGAAGAAAAGCAAGGCCTGCTTTGTACACAGCAGTCGTGGCTAAAAGAAGGTGGAGACACCATGACCGCATCAGGTTCTCGCTGCCATCCCTGCAGACATGTTCTCTTCCTGAATGGGATGGGCACAAGACGGCGCTGCCTGCCAAAACCCCTCAGCTCAGTGTCTTAAGTCCTGCTGACCTGTAGCTGCAGTTAGCATAAGGAGACCACAGAATCCATTATGCAAACCAGTGCCTGCCTGTCAGCTGATGAGGAAGGACTCTCAGGCCAGCCACACTCCAGGCACCATAAGAGACATTCTCTACTTAGGCGCTCACTCCATCCATACACCCAGCTGTCTGGCAGGGAGTGGCACCCAGAGGAAGCCCAGGTCAGCCTCTGCAGTGCCGCTTTTCCCTGTGTTGCCAAGCAGCCAGATCCCTCTCTGCTCCCTGCCTTTCAAAGGCACTGAGCAGCCAGCTCACATCTGCAGAGGCTCCAAATGTAATAAAGTTTCAATACAGAAAAGGTCAACTGGGAGAGCACTATTCCCATATCCCTTAGGCCTTACCTAAACTTTAAGACCATCAGAAATAGTACAATGGATGCCACCACGGATCCACCCAGTCCGCCCCTACCTTCAGGCCACAGAAACTTTTGAAGAACAGCAAGGCCATTCATTATTCAACTCTCAGAAGCTGGAAATATAGCCTATGAATGCTTCTGCACTTCTTCAACCTACATTCAGCTATACAACCAAAGAATAATCTTAAAATACAAACCAAAATTATAAAAAGCTTTTAATTCACTTTGTTCCATCAGTATTTTATTACATTTTAGGAGCATTCCAGGGACTTAGTCCACGTGTACTCCATTACTCATTGGGAAATGGACTCTAAAAGGTACCAGGAGTGTGTCAGGTGCCCAATCCTCCTTAAATGTCCTTACATGGCATGGTGCTGGGAGGGTGAGTGTTCTAAAAGTCAGGCAGCCCTGGGCTCAAACCTTGGCTCTCCCACAATGTGCACTGCACTGGAAGAGGGGCTCACTTCTCTGAGCTTGAACTCCCTCAGCTACAGAGGGGATGTAACAGTGGTGTGGACTTCGGAGTGGTTACGTAGATGGGTAAACATATGTGAGGTGCTCAGCACCCAACTGTTATCTAGGACTACCAGCAGCCTAGTGCTTCCAGACCAGCTCGCTGTACCAGGAAAAGCACTTTTAAAGCACATACTTTATATGTGAATTGTGGGCATGTTATGTTTCAAAACATTGACTTAATTTTAATGTCATCTTATATGGTTCCTGTCTTTAAAGAGAATCAAAATATTTTTCAGATATTCTATAAATTCTCTGTATTATGTTTTAACTGCTTGTTCAGCATTCTGGTTCTTACACTGTCTCATTACATAACCCTTACCAAAATGAGCACTGTGGTCTTTATGTGACCTGAAGTGGGCACCTCAAAAGACCAGCCAGCATTAGAGCAGGGGAGGCATAACACATGTGCCTGTGCCCAGTTTACTACAGCCACAGTCATACCAAAGACCCTCTCCTCCTTCTGAAAGACTATACTTTTCTCATTTTCTGTTCTTCCCTATAGCCATACTGTCTGGGACTCTGACTGCTACTTTGGGATTTTCATGGGAAAGCCACAATCAAAGTACAGTTTAACTGAAGCCTTGGGGCAACACGGATGCTACCACATAAAAGCTCCAACAACCACATATTTTCACTAGAGAAACAAACCCCAGGCACAATGCTGGACCTCATAAGGCCATGTTCCATGGGGGCTCCTAATGTGGAGCCCACACAGCAGGAAGGGCAAAGCGTGGAGGGCAGTCAGGGGTAGGCTGCCTTTCTTCACTGTGCCATCCTTTCACCACTAAAAGGAGAGAGAATTTCTGCTAAATTCATATCATGGTGTGGCCTGAGGGTTCGCCAAGCTTCAGACTCTTAAGTGACAGCACAAAGAAAGCAGGATATCCTACCAGTCGGTAACAAAATGTAGTTTTACCTCCTCTCCTAGGCTTAAGCTTACTGAGGTGAAATTTTTAACAGTAGTGGTATGTCTGAAAGGAAGATAAGAGAAGGGAGAAACACGAGGGAACATCACAAAAAGGGAGTTCAGTTGTCTAAATATTTCTGTTTCTCTTGTGGAACAACAGCAAAGTGAGCAACACCAGAAAGGCATATTCAGTCCGTGTGGGAACAACAGGAAGGATGGGGCCTAGAGACAGAATTCATGAGGACTGAATCTAAAAATGCTCCCTGACAGAACAGGAGTGGTCCAGATTAGCAGAGAGGCATAAAAGGCCCCAAGGAATACCAAGCCACCTGTCACCACCCTTGGGAAACTGGAAATTCTGCAGAATCTAGCAGTAACACAAAGGCTAAGCAAGGCAGCTGCACCCTCCTCTGCAGCAAGCCAGAGCAGAGGGTCCTCAGCTCATCCCTTAGATCTCTATTCTGGGAAAAATGGTCAACATATAAACATGAAAGAAGCAAGGTTTTAAAAGTAGAAAAAAAGTAGGTAAAAATCTGTTTGGTGGCACTAGACTTAATTTTGTAGAGCAAACAGAAGATAACAGTGAAAGTGTCCACCACTCCCATATGGGGAAATGGGAGGGGCCTTCACCTTGTGAATGAGTCACCTGAGAAGATAAACCATAAACACAGTACCAACCTGGTCAACTTGGTGTTCTTATTACCTTAGACTGATAAGACTGATCAAGTTGGGACTTATTCACATGGTTATCTAAGTCTAGGAATAACATAATTTGCACTGATTTCCGTGGGTGACTATTTGCTGTAGAGTATCAGTAAATCAAATCCACTTTCTAATACAATGTAACTTTTTATATTTCATCTAGGCTTTGATTCTCAACAACAACAAGCTAACGAAGATCCACCCAAAAGCTTTTCTAACCACAAAGAAATTGAAAAGGCTGTATCTGTCCCACAATCAACTAAGTGAAATACCACTTAATCTTCCCAAATCATTAGCAGAACTCAGAATTCATGATAATAAAGTTAAGAAAATACAAAAGGAGACATTCAAAGGAATGAACGCTTTGCATGTTCTGGGTAAGTGCTTGTAGATGGGACGTTTCAAAATCATATGTAGTGTGCGGAACATAGGGGCCTTTATCATCACTACTAACAATTTTTAGGGCTGATAATCACGAAAATTAATTTTTTAATCTAATAATCTTACCTAGATAAACCATTTATAAATCAAAGTATCAAAAAAATCTGTAACACTTAAAGAAATATGCCTTTTGAATACACACACGCAGTCTCAAGAATCCCCTTGGCAATAGGTGTGTGGTTTGTTTTCCAGCCGCACCCTAACTGGTAAACTCTGTTATTCTTATTTAATTTAAAGGTAATACTTTTAGTGTATTACATAAACTACTCCAATACAATATACAAAATTAACTTAGCTATCATTTGGAATGTACATCTAACTTTTCATTACCGGCTTTAAGATCACCGAGTTAAGGAAAGTTTTTGTTCTACATTTTAAATTCTACCGTTTTACTTTCACCCATGGTATAACCATGCCACCTCCCCCTATGATACACATCCAAGATTCCTAACCAGTCTTCTCATTCATTTATTCACTATTTAATTCAACCAACTGCCTGGCGCTTACTCAATAGCCTCACTTACTGGCATTTCCTCAAAATTGTATTTCTGTTAATCAAATAACAATTTCTAATGAACTTATAATTTTAAAAGTTTAGGTGACAAATGTGCACTAGAAAACAAACATTTTGAATTATATGAAGGGTGATCTTTCTTCAAACATTATACATTAATATAACTACATTAATTTAAACATTATACAACATTAATACATTAATACAACAAAGGCTTCATCACGGTCATGTCAGATGAGCATGATAAGTTACTGATTCAGGGAGCCTGTTAAATATTCCAGTCTATGTAATGTAAAGCAGTAGTGTCTGCGACAGACAGAAGCAGGGTAGAGAGATGCAGAGACAGCTACGCTGAGTGAAAGAGTCTGAACCACGAAGCTCACGTTGACTGAGTTTTCCTGGGATGTTTCTCTGCATTGTGAGTTTCCTTCTTATGTAACCATGTATGCTATATTATGTAATTTCCCCCACAGAAATGAGTGCAAACCCTCTTGATAATAATGGGATTGAACCAGGGGCCTTTGAAGGGATGACAGTGTTCCATATCAGAATTGCAGAAGCTAAACTGACCTCAGTTCCTAAAGGTTTGTCATTTACTTAAAGTATTTTTTAAATGGCCATTAAATGTAATGTTGCAAACTGCAAATATTGTCAAAACCATAGTGCAGGGAGTCCTTGCTGGTAGCATGGGAGGAAACCCAGTGCTCTCAGCACGTAGGCCCATGTGTGGGCTGGGTTTTTTTTCCCCCACAGTATACCCAAAGCTCTGTTCCCAGTGAGAACAATCTTTACAAAACAATGGACTTTTTATTTTCCTTTTTCTCCTTTCACTTACTCTCCTGTACTCGTCGTTTGGTGCGGCACCTGCTAGATGTGGGAATTCTGTGGGGAAGCAAGCAGGGGAAGATGCCTGGTGCTACAGGCCCTTCTCAGCTGTGCAGCAGGGCCGGATGGGGCCTGTGGGGCTCAACAGGATAGACGCAGGACCTGGTAGGGTGCACTGTGCACTCTGATTCTTCCCGGGTGTGCCATGCAGATCAATGGGCCAAGGCACGGAAGGGTCTGAGGGCAGGGTACGGCTCACGGTGAAGGCCGTCTCATTACACGGCCCTTAGCAAGATGAGCACTGTGCTCTTTATGTGACCTGAAGCGGGTGCCTCAAAATAGAAAGCTTCCTAAGTTTGCTAGTGGACCTATTTTCTAAACCCTCCAAGCTCTGAGTCATGGGATTCCCTGAACAGGATTGGCTTTCTTGGGACCCTACTCAGAATCTTGCCTCAGCCTGATAAGGACCCCTCTCTTCCAGGATGACTGCCTGGGTCAGATGCAGTCCCTGGGAGTAACAGTGTCTCTCCTTTCACATAGCTCTAGCCTTCAGTGACCCCCATAAGAGCA
>JAVSCE010021156.1:0-18033 GCA_032199065.1 Smutsia gigantea
AAAAGTTATTTGAGTACCTGGATTTGTCCCTAAGCTCTGCACAGCCTGAAGCCATCTCTCACTTCTGGCTCAGACTTTTTTTTTGGTAACAGTTTTATTGAGATAAAATTCACATATCATACAATTTACTCACTTAAGATATACAATTCAGTGGGTTTTCACGTATGTGTACCCAGCAGCACTATTCATTTTTATTTATTTTTTTGATTTTCTTGAAGCAGAGCAAAAGTTTTATTTAAAGTTACTTAGAGAGAAAATACAGGTGACCTCAGAGAGAGAGGATGCCCTGAAAGGTTCGGAAAAGTTTAAGTTATGCACTTAGGAAGTGCAGGCAACCTCAGAGAGAGGGGCGCCCGCTATTAATTTTTAGAATATATTCATCATTCCCAAAAGATACCCCATATTCTGCATTCCCCCCATCTCTGCGAGCCCCCAGCAAGCACTAATCAACTTTCTGTTGGTACAGATTTGCCTATTCTGGACATTTCGTATAAACAGAATCACACATGTGATCTTTTGTGCCTAACTTTTTTCACTTAGCATGATGTTTTCAAGATTTGTGCATGTTGTTCCATGTCAGTACTTAATTCCTTTTTACTGCCAAATAATATCCCACTGTCCGGACATACTCCATTTTATTTATCCATTCATCAGTTGATGGACATTGGGCTGTTCTAGATGAAGCTTAAGGCAAAAATGGGGTCATTTATTTTTCTCCCCTCAATCCTCTTCCTCTTCTCTCAAACCACAAAGGGCTGCTTTGATTATCTGGAAGCAAAAGGTCTTCTGAAAGCTATAAGGTCAGAGAACTCAAAAAGGGAACTACTCTATTTGTTTAAAGCCTAAGGAATATATAACCTTTGTTCATAACTCTTCATCTGCTCTAGCCTAGTGTCTCTCTTGGTAGAAATGTATGTCTTTGTGGAAAAGGGGAAAGAAGCAGAATCACAGGGAGTGTAGGTCTTGTTTAGCACTGGATCCCCTGCGCCTAGCACTGAGCCTGCTACATAGTCGTCACTCAGTGAATATTCATTCGATGAGTAAGTCACTCAGTGCTGAACTGCCTGCTCCTATGGGGGTCTGTGGCCACTTGGCAGGGGCTCCAGAGCCTACTAATGAGAGGTTTCCCCTGCTTTGCAGTCATCAAGAGCCCCCCAGGCTGGGAGTTGGGGGTCTATACTGCTGGGGCCCTGGCACTGCTGGGAATTGCAGCTGTGAGCCTGTGGAAACTCTGGACATCGGGGAGCTTCCCCAGCCCCTCCCCATTCCCAAACTATGACTACAGGTACCTTCAGCAGAAGTATGGAGAGACCTACGCGGAGGCCAGGCAGAAGGTGAGGCTTCGGCTCTCATGGGTGCACCATCCACTCTCAAGATAGGCTTCTACTCCCTCCCCAACCCCTTCCTCCCTGCTTAATTTCCTCCTGTGAACAGGGACTCTTGTGCTCCTCCTCATCTCCAACACAGCCTAGAACTAGATACTCAGTGAATACTTGTTTAGTGAATGAATGCTTCCAATTTTAAAAACCTTTCTGTGAAATACATATATATACACGAAACTATAAACAAGAAGAAAAACCTCTCCCAAAATGCTACCACCCAAAGGCAAGTAACTGTTAACTGTTTTTCTTTTTAACTATTAACATGATGATCTGTTTCTTTCTAATATTTTTAATCTACCCCCCTAGTCTTTTTTCCATAAATATTTCTTACACCATGGGTATCATTTCTACATAGAATTTTATACCTTGCTCTTTTCACCTCACTCAGAGCTGAAGGATTTTCCTGTATTGTTGACGACCCATCATAAACATCTTTTTAATGGCTGCATAAGATTCCTTTTTATCTAATACCAAAACCAGGCAAAGACCCCACAAAAAAAGAAAATTACAGACAAATATCCCTGATGAACATAGATGAAAAAATACTCAACAAAATATTAGCAAACCGAATTCAAAAATACATCAAAAAATCATCCATCATGATCAAGTGGGATTCATCCCAGGGATGCAAGGATGGTACAACATTGGAAAATCCATCAACATCACCACTACATCAACAAAAAGGACAAAAACCACATGATCATCTCCATAGATGCTGAAAAAGCATTCGACAAAATTCAACATTCATTCTTGATAAAAACTCTCAACAAAATGGGTATAGAGGACAAGTATCTCAACATCATAAAGGCCATATATGACTAACCCACAGCCAACATCATGCTTAACAGTGAGAAGCTGAAAGCTTTTCCTTTAAGATCGGGAACAAGACAAGAATGCCCACTCTCCCCACTTTTATTCAACATACTTCTAGAGGTCCTAGCCACAGCAATCAGACAACACAAAGAAATAAAAGGCATCCAGATTGGTAAGGAGGAAGTCAAACTGTCCCTGTTTGCAGATGACATGATATTGTACATAAAAAACCCTAAAGAATCCACTCCAAAACTGCTAGATCTAATATCTGAATTCAGCAGAGTTGTGGGATACAAAATTAATACACAGAAATCTGTTGCATTCCTATACACTAACGATGAACTAGCAGAAGGAGAAACCAGGAAAACAATTCCATTCACAACTGCATCAAAAAAAATAAAATACCTAGGAATAAACCTAACCAAGGAAGTGAAAGACTTATACTCTGAAAACTACAAGACACTCATGAGAGAAATTAAAAAAGAAACCAATAAATGGAAACACATCCCGTGCTCATGGATAGGAAGAATTAATATTGTCAAAATGGCCATCTGCCTAAAGCAATCTACAGATTCAATGCAATCCCTATCAAAATACCAACAACATTCTTCAATGAACTAGAGCAAATAGTTCTAAAATTCATATGGAACCACAAAAGACCCCGAATAGCCAAAGCAATCCTGAGAAGGACGAATAAAGCAGGGGGTATTATGCTCCCTGACTTCAAGCTCTACTACAAAGCTACAGTAATCAAGACAATTTGGTACTAGCACAAGGACAGACCCATAGACCAATGGAACAGAATAGAGAGCCCAGATATAAACTCAAGCATATATGGTCAATTAATATATGATAAAGGAGCCATGGATATACAATGGGGAACTGACAGCCTCTTCAACAGCTGGTGTTGGAAAAACTGGACAGCTACATGTAAGAGAATGAAACTGGATTATTGTCTAACCCCATACACAAAAGTAAACTCAAATGGATCAAAGACCTGAATGTAAGTCATGAAACCATAAAACTCTTAGAAAGAAACATAGGCAAAAATCTCTTGGACATAAACATGAGCAACTTCTTCATGAATATATCTCCCCAGGCAAGGGAAACCAAAGCAAAAATGAACAAGTGGGACTATATCAAACTAAAAAGCTTCTGTACAGCAAAGGACGCCATCAGTACAACAAAAAGACATCCTACAGTATGGGAGAATATATTCATAAATGACGTATCCGATAAGGGGTTGATATCCAAATTATATAAAGAGCTCACGTACCTCAACAAACAAAAAGCAAATAAGCCAATTAAGAAATGGGCAGAGGAGCTGAACAGACATTTCTCCAAAGAAGAAATTCAGATGGCCAACAGGCACATGAAAAGATGCTCCACATCACTAATCATCAGAGAAATGCAGATTAAAACCACAATGAGATATCACCTCACACCAGTGAGGATGGCCAACATCCAAAAGACAAACAACAACAAAAGTTGGTGAGGATGTGGAGAAAAGGGAACCCTCCTACACTGCTGGTGGGAATGTAAAATAGTTCAACCATTGTGGAAATAGTATAGAGGTTCCTCAAAAAGCTAAAAATAGAAATACCATTTGACCCAGGAATTCCACTCCTAGGAATTTACCCTAAGAATGCAGCAGCCCAGTTTGAAAAAGACAGATGCACCCCTATGTTTATAGCAGCACTATTTACAATAGCCAAGAAATGGAAGCAACCTAAGTGTCCATCAGTAAATGAATGGATAAAGAAGAGGTGGTATATATACACAATGGGATATTATTCAGCCATAAGAAGAAAACAAATCCTACCATTTGCAACAACATGGATGGAGCTGGAGGGTATTATGCTCAGTGAAATAAGCCAGGCGGAGAAAGACAAGTATCAAATGATTTCACTCATCTGTGGAGTACAAGAACAAAGAAAAATCTGAAGGAACAAAACAGCAGCAGACTCACAGAACCCAAGAATGGACTGACAGTTACCAAAGGGAAAGGGATTGGTGAGGATGGGTGGGAAGGGAGGAATACAGGAAAAAGGGTCATTACGATAAGCATATATAATGTGTGGGGGGACACGCGGAAGGCAGTATAACACAGAGAAGACAAGTAGTTATTCTATAGCATCTTACTACGCGGATTGGATAGTGACTGCAATGGGGTATGTGGTGGGGACTTGATAATAGGGGGAGCCTAGTAACCATAATGCTGTTCATGTAATTGTACATTAATGGTAGCGAAAAAAAAAAAGATTCCTTTTTATATGTGTGCCGTAATTTACTAAATGCCATTATAAGTAATGCAGTGAATGTTTTATATGTAAAACTTTGTCTTCATTTGGGATTATGTACTTTGAATGGATGTCCAGATGTGGAATTACTGTATCATGGAGTACAAACATTTTTAGGGCTTTCAGTATAAATTGCTGAATGTTTTATCATTTGACACTTGGCAGAGAATTTTTCTAACATCAGGTAGAGTTCCAGAGAGAACAGCCGGAATCTGTCACCAGATAAGGGTCCCACATGCTCACTCATCTGGGGTATGAGTGGACTATCTCTCATTCTGTTGGGAGGACTATAATTGGCACAGCTTTTCCAAAGAACATTTTGGCAACATGTCAAAATCTTTCAAAAGGGCTGTGTCCTCTGAGCCATGATTTTAAGAAAGCTATATGATGCTGAATTATTATCGTTGTGCAATGTTAGAAGCAACATATATGTCCCGCAGTAGGGACATAGCAAAATAAATTATGGCTATCCACTCAATGGCAAATTTGGGGGGGTGGCATTAAAAATTATACTAATGAAGATGGCAGCAACATAGGAGATGCCTATGGTATAAAAGCTTCTGTTTTCTCAATCCCAAGGTCAGTTTAGAGAAAAGAAAAAATTGAATTTAGGGTGAATGAAACCAACATGAAAGCTTTCTCATGTTGTTCACTTCCTTTGAGGCCGCTCAGTCATCTACTGGGTAAGTGTCTGGTATTCTCACCCATTTCTCTTCTGCTGGGAACTTCAGTGGCTACTTTTCCTTTTTATAAACGTCATTGCAGTGAATATCTTTATGTATGGAACTCAGTCCATATAAATAAACATTTTAAGAAAAAGCTTTCTTACCTCCTGGTTGTGGAGAGAAAACTGAGTGACATGAAATAATATTAAACAAGGACCTTCCTAACTAAGGCATGCACCATTTTTGCAAAAGGGGCACGTGGAGGTGTCTTGAAAGAACAGGGTTTACTGCGTATCTTTGCTGGCTTCTCAAGACTGTGCTTATTGCTTTGTGATGCTTGTGATATATGTGATGCACCCATGTCCCTTTTCCTCACCCCCAGAGAGCGCCTGCCTGGAATGTCCAGCGGGCCAGCACTCGGGGGCCATCTAGTCGCAAAGGCAGCCTCAGCATCGAAGACACCTTTGAGAGTATCAGCGAGCTGGGGCCCCTGGAGCTGATGAGCCGTGACCTGGACCTGGCTCCCTATGGAACCCTCCGGAAGTCCCAGTCGGCTGACTCCCTGAACTCCATCTCCTCCGTGAGCAACACCTTCGGACAGGACTTCACACTTGGCCAGGTGGAGGTCAGCATGGACTATGATGCCACCTCCCACACCCTCCACGTGGCTGTGCTACAGGGCAAGGACCTTCTGGAGCGGGAGGAAGCCAGCTTCGAGTCCTGCTTCATGCGCATCAGCCTGCTGCCCGACGAGCAGATCGTGGGCATTTCCCGGGTAAGTGGGGGCTGGGGGGTGGGCAGGGGTGTGCTCTGGGCTCTCAGGAGTCCTCCGCAGGCAGGTAGGCATGCAGGGCCAGGCAGAATCTGAGGAAGGTGCTAGAGAGCGGGTTTGGATGCTGGGTCCAGAGCTGAAGGTGCACAGAACCGAGAGTTTGGGGCCTCACTTGAGGATTCTTGTGCACGGTTCTCCGCAATCCTACCACACAAATCTAGTGTGTGGTAATCGTCCATTTTCATACCTGTCCCCTGTGTCAACTTGGGGTCCTGTCAGGAAAGGAAAAATGTGCTCAAGTTGGCTAATTTGGGGACAGCCTGGTATCAGGACTATTAACAATAGTGTGGGTGGGGTGTAGGGTGACCCCAGGGACAGCATGGTGCTCTGGTCTGAAGGTACAAGGGGAAGGAGAGCTTACTGGGCCCAAAAGAAAAGAGGTGTGTGGAGAGGGCCTCCTTGATAGGCACTGTGCCCTATGACCAAGGGACACAGTCAGCCTTCAGCCACACTGCAGAGAAGGACTACAGCCACCCTGTAGCCACCCTGCAGCACCCCAACCTCTCTCCCACCTCCAGTTTCCCTCAGGTGACCCTCACTGGCTGACCCCACCAAAGGCCAGGGGCCGAGGGAGCCTGTTGATGCAGCCCAAGGAGGTCAGGTCCTGGGACTGAGATCAGGGTGGGTAAGGGTGGAAAGTAAACCAGGAGGGGCAAGGGAGTCCTCCAGCACCACCCCAGGCTGCTCCCTGTGGGTCCCAGCTGCCTTACCAAGAGGGAACAAAGCCTACGTGAGACATACCTTGCTCCAGGCTGGATAGGTGTGTCCAGACGTCAAGGCTGGGACCCACAGTGGGCAAGATTTGACACGCAGCAGGCTCTGACCAGAGCAGAAGGATCCCGAGGACCTGCTGGACTCCTCAGAGACCTGCCCATGCTGGTCACCTTCACCAGGTAGACACTGTTGTCCCTCTCCCACCCAATTCTTCCTCCTCACTGCAGGAGGGTGGAGAACTGACCACCAGCTGTGCGCATGTGGAACCTGAGAAGGGGTGGCCCAGCTTCCAAGAGGCAGTCCACTAGATGGTTAGGAGCAGGACCCTGGAGCCTGACTGCCGGGGTTCAAATCCCTGTTCCCCACTTCCTAGCAGTCACTTAGTCCTTCTGGGACTCAGGTTCCTCATTTTTCAAATGGGCATCAAAACTCTTGAGGAGGGAATGCATTAACATATGCAAAGTCCTCAGCCCAGTCCTTGGTGAGTGCTCAATAGATTGTCTTCGGGATCATGAAGTGTCCCTGTTGAGTCTGGATCCAAGCTGTCTTCAGCCTGGGGAACCCTGGGTGGTTCTGGATACTCCCCTTGAGGTGGGATATTAGTAGACAGCAGCCACCACAGCCTGGTGAGTGCTGAGAACCTGGTTCACAGAGCCCAGCACGTCCATGATTCTCTCATTTGCCCCAACAGAGTAGACTAGGAACATCTCACATATGAGGAAACTGAGGCTCAGGAGAGTGCTTTTCCCAGACAACCTCAGCAAGGGAGCAGGAGATTCAGCACTTGACCCTGTGGTTCCCATTTTCCTCCACCCATGTGTTCGTAAAGCACAACACACAGAGAACGGATGGACAGGGAGCCCGAGCCTATAGGGCAATGCACAGCAAAGAGGCTTGCTTGGCCAGAGGAAGGAGAGATGGGGCCAGAAGATCATAAGGGCCTGAATGCCAAGGTCAGCATCAGGAGATGGGCTTTATCCCATGGGGGGAAAAGCCCTTGAAGATTCTCTAGCAGGCAATTGGGTGGAGAACATGGCTCCCAGGAAGCAGTGTTAAGAGGAGCCTTCCCACAGCTCAGGCAGTGTGACCAAAAGTGTGGTTCAGGGCACCTGGAAATGCTGGCAGATTTCCCCTAAGAAGGCAGGCTTCTTAGCATCACAGCCCAGCTGATCCCAGTGAGTGGGTGGCTGCCCCAAGGCTGGGCAGCCCCCCCAACTTCAGGCAAGGTGTCAGGGATGAGAGTTCCTTTCTTTAAATACCGTCAGGCAGTGACTAAAGCAGCCCCCACGGAAGGGGGAGCTGTGCCCGAGCGCACCTTCCCTGGGGCCTGCCCACGGCTTCCTGGGAGGAGGCCAGTGGCACCCACCAAGCAGGACTGGGCTGGGAAACAGAGTCTGCCCAGCCTTGCCTAGTCACTCCATCCATCCGTCCATCCCACAATGTTTAGACAGTCTGGGCCAGGCTCTGCAGGGGCTGGGACATCAATGGCTCTCGATTCCGCAGCCAGTTATCCATCCTCACAGCATGTCTGGCCCAGGGCTGGAGTTGAACACATGGACGAGAGATCGCCACCAGCTGGGCCAGGGCATCACGGGGGCTCTGTGGAGCCTTAGACACTGGAGATGGGGATTAGTTGTATCAGACTGTGGAAGCTTTGAATGTCACCAGATTGGCTAGCTCCGAGAGGAAGACAGGCTGCTTTTAAGTCCTGAGGGCTGAGCCACCAAAGAAAGGGGGACTGGTGTTGAGGATGTGGGCAGAGCAGAGTCAGGACTCAAGCCCAGGCCTCTGGATCACCCTTCTAGTGCTCTCGCCCTGCTGTGGCCTTACAGGCCCCTGATGGCAACCTCCTCCCCAGCTTTGGAGCTCCCTCAAAGGCCCTTTCTCTCTGCAGATCCAGAGGAATGCCTACTCCATTTTCTTTGATGAGAAGTTCTCCATCCCCCTGGATCCTGCAGCCCTGGAGGAGAAGAGCTTGCGGTTTTCCGTGTTTGGCATCGATGAGGATGAGCGGAATGTCAGCACAGGGGTGGTGGAGCTGAAGCTTTCTGTACTTGACCTCCCACTGCAGCCCTTCAGCAGCTGGCTCTACTTGCAGGACCAGAACAAGGTCAGTCTGCCCACCCGTCCACCCATGAAGACGGTGTCACACACATACACTTCAGAGGAGGGACTCCACTGTCCTCTCCAACAGCCTGAACCCTGACGTCTTTAGGAACTCAGAGAGGGAAACCTGAGCCACATTCAAGGAGACTCAGTTTACTGCATGCAAATGGAAAACAGCCTGACCACTGCTTACGCTCTTCTATTGCTCCTGCCACCAAAACTTTGGAAGCTCTCTTCCTATAGAGCTTCTGTTAGGAAAGTACTCCCCTGGTCCTAAAGTGACTTATTTCAGAAGCCAAGCCCAAGTTTACTGTTATAAGTACAGGAGTGATTGGGGAGCATCACAGTTATTTAAGCAAATGATCTTCTAATTCCAGTCCACTTGGAATGCACCACTACAACAGAATGGTTACCTTGGTCTAGAATGAGGGAACGTAACTGCATTTGGTTGCTACATTTAACAGGAAGCCTCTGGCCCTACTTGCAAGGCAGGACCCACACGGGCAGGGAGGGAGGGATGGTGCATGGTCCATGCATGGTCCCTGGGAGGGGCATTCCCATTCTCAACCCTACCAGCTTAGGGGCACCAAAGAGCAGCTTTTCTCAATAGAGGAGGAAGCTTCTGCCTTTCCCTCAAGTCCAGGGGGTGGAAACCCTCTGAGCCACCAACATGTCCTCCAGGCCGCCGATGCTGTGGGTGAGATCCTGCTCTCCCTCAGCTACCTCCCTACAGCTGAGCGCCTCACCGTGGTTGTGGTGAAAGCCAAGAATCTCATCTGGACCAACGATAAGACCACAGCGGGTAAGGTCCTTCTGGCTATCTGACTCCTCCCTGTGGCTGGTGGGAGCTGTGGCCCTTGCCGCTCAGCCCGGAGCAATGGGGGCATCAGCAGGCATGGGGCACAGTACCAGGCTCCCTACCCCCGGCCTTGACCAAGCTCAGGGGGCCATGCACAGTGGTAAGATGAACCTAGCTGGGGAAAGATGGGAACCACAGAGGGTGGCAGGGAGCCCTGTGCGGGGAGAGGTGGGGGACTGAGAGCAAGAGACAGCACGTACTCAAGGCTGGGGCACCGGGAAGAAGCCAGGGTGAGCACCCACTTCCCAGGACTGGAATTCAGGGTGGAGGCTGCCTTCCCAGAGGTGGGGCTGCATCTCAGATTCCAAACAGGTACCAGGGCCACGGGGCTGGTGTGGGTGCCATGCAGGACCTGATGCCCCAGGTCTGCAGGAGCCTCAGCACCAGGTAACTGAAGACAGAGGGCTGGGGAAGCCGACCTACTGGGAGCCTGGGGGAACCGGGGGTCTGGGCAGGTGCAGCAAGGACACTCAGTGGGCAGTAGGTGCCAAGCAGAATAACTTGTTATTTCAGAGCAGCACATTGTCAAGTCAGGCTTTGCTGAGCGGGTGCCGGGTGACTCAGGGCTGACGTCTGCACTCAGGCCATTTATAGAATGAAACGTGGTGGGTCTGCTGAGCTCCCCAGAGTGTCATGTGAGTGGAACATGTGTGTGGGCTGAGAGGCAAACTGCCTTGAGTCCAGAGCCCAGCTCTTCTGACTTGCACGGGAGCCTCAGTTTGCTCATCTGCAAAATAGGAAAGAAAGGGCTAGTGGCAAGACTGAAGGAAATAATGGTGATAGTGAAGGTCTGGGGAATTGTGGCTCTGGCCCTCACCCTCACCCCCTTGCCCACCCACAGACCCCTTTGTCAAGGTGTATCTGCTGCAGGATGGGAGGAAAATGAGCAAGAAGAAGACCGCTGTGAAGAGGGACGACCCAAACCCTGTGTTCAACGAAGCCATGATCTTCTCAGTGCCAGCCATTGTGCTCCAGGTGAGGGGAGGATGGCACAGGGGTGGGGCAGGCCACCCCCATGGCTCTGGGGCCACTCCATCCCCTCCAAGCTAGCTTCTCAGGGCTCCCATAGGTGGTGATGGAGATGCATATGCTGAGTGTCCAGTAGTTACCAGCTCTATGGTGGCTGTTGGACCACAGGCTCTGCTTCTGTGGTGCTTGCAGGGGACGGGCGAGAGAGTCCTAATCCACTGAGAGCATGCCAAACTCTGGCAGTCAGGGAAGGCTTCTGCAGGAAAGGTTAGCTAAGCTGAGATCTGGGACAAGACCATTCCCAGTGGGGGGAGCCAACCCCTGGAGATGAGTCAGGGGTACCCCAAGGGCCCAGAGTTCTGGCCCTAAATCTCCTGAGGTTCTACCTGCAGAGGCCCTGCTAGCTCCCCATACTCCCATAGCCTTCAGAAAGCAATGTGCTCCAGGGAGACCCCCTCCCAGCACAAATATCACAGAGCAAGAGTGCAGGGGCTGCAGAAAATATGGCCTTGGTCATCCCAGTGGCCCTGCTTGTATGCCTCAGAGGATAGCAAGCTCACCACCTTGCTTCACTACCTCCTTCCATCCTTGGGCATTCCTGACAGTGAGAAAGTCCTTTTGTACTTGATCCAAAACCTGCCCCCAGCCCTGGGGCTGTACAGAACCCACTTTATCTCCCCTCCGGAGACACTCTCTTAGAATTTAAAAGCCCAGCCCTCGGCCTCACTCTGGGTATTCCCACCCCAGGTAAACATCCCAGCATCTCTGGTTGGTTCTGGGTGTCATTGCCTTGCCCTGCCACCATCATGGGACCGGCTGCTCATCTGTCCCCTGCTCCCCACTGGGTGGCCATGGTGCCACTACTCTACCGCCTGCCCAGGGTGGGACAGAAAGCTGAGAGGAGAGAAGTCAGGCTGGGTTCTGGTTTCAGCTGCACCACTTTGATCTCAAGCATGTCTTTACTTTCTCAAGTTAGGAGTCTCACATATGATTATGTTAGGAACAACAGACCTCTGTGATGCTCTGTGTGCAGGTACAGTCCTAAGTGCTTTACACATATCCACTCCTTTTGTTCCCAGAATAGGTAGGAGCTATTATTATCACCAATTTACAGGTGGGGAAACTGAGGTAGGAAGCTTGCAAGACACTGCCCAAGATCAAGCAGCAAGGAAATGGTGAGACCAGCATTTGGACCTGCACGGCCTCATGCTGCCACTGTGAAGGGAGGCAGCAACAGAAGGCTGTGGGCAGGCAGCTAAGATGTGAGGATTCAGGGAGCTGTGCCAGATACACCCCCTGGGGCCTGGCATTTGTAAACTGGGACCTGGGGGCCACAGAGGGCCTCTGGCACTGGCCCTGGTCCCAGCACCCTTGTCACTTTCTCCCTAGGACCTGTCTCTCCGTGTGACGGTGGCTGAGAGCAGCAGCGATGGCCGTGGGGACAACGTGGGCCATGTCATCATTGGGCCATCAGCCAGTGGCATGGGCACCACACACTGGAACCAGATGCTGGCCACGCTGCGCAGGCCCGTGTCCATGTGGCACCCCGTCCGGCGAAACTAGCAGCTGGGGCAGGGCCCCAGGGTCGGCACTGGAGCTGCCTGGGGTCTGGCCCAGCTCAGCTCCAATGCCCTTTTCCAGTCCAGCTGGAGCCATGAACACTGGGAGCCCCCAGTGGAGTCCCCAAGAGCCACCTTGGTCCCTCCATGCAGGCTGCAATGGAGGAGCCAGCCTAGCTAGATATCCAGGGTTTTCTCCCACTGAGACCGGCTGTGGCTGGGCTAGGACCTAAGGAGGGCGGCTGGGCCCTGGCCCATTGTGCTACCATTTTGAGACCCCCAAGAGGTCTATCCGTTGGTCTGGGGGGACCTTGGCCTCTCAGAGCTCCCCATCCCCCACCCTTGCTGGGAAGCCAGCACCAAGCTGGGCCATGCACAGGAACTGAGTGAGTCTCGGGGGCCAGGCAGCTGTACTAGGCACCGATGGGTGTGCCGGGAATAAGACAGCTCCTCGGGCCTCAGGAAGACAAGATCCGCCTGCCCTGGTGATCTGCTCAGTGCTGAATGACTTGGGGAGGGTTCTGGGGGTTTGGGGAACGAGACGGAAGTGGAGCTTTGAGGCACAGGGAAAGAACTGGGTGTCCAGGCAGGCAGCCCAGCTTAAGCCATGGCAGGGCTGTGAACTTTCCCGTCACAGACATAGTCTCTAGCCTACTGCAGTGGATGCAAGGGCCTCTTTCTGGGCAGATCAAGCAGAGGCCCACAGGGTACATGAGACACTGGTTCTAAGTCATTCTCTGTGAAATCTGCTCCCTTGAGCAACAACCCTTACAAGGCCCAGAGGTCCAAAGAGGCCCAGACCCAGGCCCTTGTGTCCAGTTCCATGCAAACCAGGCACTGACTCCACAGTATTTGTTGGAGTCTGTCCAGGACAGGCCCTGATGGGAAGAGAGATGGGGGCTGGTGGGCAGTGGGACAGCCAGAAGACAGACTGCAGGGGTGCATTGGACAGGGCTTTGGGGGTGCAGGCACCCAGGAAGATGCAGTGGAATAGGAGGCCCTGGGCTTGCTGGAAGGGGCAGCCTGAGCAGTGGCAGTGAGGGGCAGTCAAGAGGCATCAAGATGGGGATGGGGGACAGGGCTGAATGCCATACTGACAAGGTTCTGGAGCGTGGCTCAATGGAAGCTTGAGCACTCTACAAGATCACCTCAGGAGGTGTCCTATGGCAAGGTCCAGAGGCAGACTCTGAGATTTGCAGGCAAGGAGTTTACTGGGGGAGAGCCCTCAGGAGACCCCGTAAGGCAGAGAGGAAAGCCTGGGCCGGGGAAGATGCCCAGCAAGCCGTGGCTTCAGGAGAGTCTGGCTTTGCCTGATGGCTTGTGGGAGTGGCACCCCAGAGGTTGGGCTGTTATAGCCCACTCAGTCTTTGGCTACCACCACCCCAGCTGGAGGGAGAGCACACATAGCCTTCCAGGTGTCACCGGCTGAGGCAGGCCCAGAGAAGCAGGCAGCTGTGCGCCCTTTGCAGCAGAGGGGGCCCCTGCTGGTTTTCAAAGGGATGGGGTGGGGGTAGGCATGTAGTAGCATCTGCTCTAGGGGGTCACCCACAGATGAATGCGTGGGCTCTCAGGCTGGCTGCCTCTGGCTCTGGTGAGCTATGGAGAGCCAGGCCCAACCAGTTATCTCTAGTGATGTTGGGTGGCGCCCAGGGTGGTCATGGGATTGGAGGTAGGACCGTGGCTCTCCCCACCTGATACAGCCATGAGCCAGCCTTACAGCCATACAGCATGTCCACCCTGTGACCAGTACAGGGCCCAGGGACACACAGCTGGCAAGCCTCTGCAGCCTGGGAGACCCCAGACTTTTTCAACCCCAGTGACTGTGCTGTGCAGGCCATTCACCCACCTTCACTACCCCGTCTTCCCTTATTCTAACTGCATGAAATGTTGACTGCACCCAGGATGGGCATGGTGGGGACCGAGTATGCTGACTGGAATGATTCTAGACCCAAAATAAAGCTGGGGCAGGAAGGAGGGGGCTTCCAGCAGCCCTGCTTGGTCCTGATCACCTCTGTCTCTTCTCCAGGAACCAGGAAGTCAGGTTTCCACGTGGGCTACTTTGATCATGCCTTCCCCCGCTGCTGGGTGCCCAGGGGGAAAGAGGCTCCTGTTGCTTGGGGAGACCATCACAAGGACCAGTGCCATCAGGTTGCTTGGGAAATGCTGAGAAGGGGCCCTGAGCCAGGCTTGGCAGGGAGAATAGCAGTAGGTAATATCAAGGAAGGCTTCCTCATGGTGTCACTGAACCTAGTCTTCAGAGCAAGAAGTATAATGCCAAAAAAGGAGATAAGGCCAAAAAAGCAGAGGAAACAACATACAGAAAAGAGGAGTGGGCAAAAACTTGGTCAGTATATCAACCTTGCTAGAGAAAAGTTGGGGGAAGAGGGGAAGGGAGCCAGAGGAAAGGATTGGAGGTGAGAAGGGCCATATGAGTGCAATGGGTGCTGGTGTCCAGGCTACAACCCTGCAGTGCTTAGAGGTGGGTACTGTTGTACCCTCATTTGCAGACATGGAAATGGAAGGCCAGAGAGGTTAGGTAACTAATGCAAGATCATGCAGCCAGAAAGTCTCAGAGCTGCGATTCAGCTCAGGCTCGTGGGCTCCAGAGCAGGTGCTTTTAACCGCTAGGCCACATAGCCTCTTCCCCAACTCCTTGAGGGTGGGGCTCAGGGGTACCAGAGAAGCCCCCCAGAGGCTGTTCTGGTTTTCCCCTCTCCTGCCCTGGAAGATCACAGCAAGTGTGGGGAAGAGGATCTGGGTGGGATTTGCAGTCCCCAGGAAGCCTGTCCACCACAGTGACTGTGAAGAGCTTCTTTGGAACCCAATGCAAGGCAGACAGAGGTAACCAATGAGGCCACTGCCGGAGCCCACAAAGGTTGAACACCAGGGAAGGCTTCCTGGAGGAAATGGAAGCTTGAGCACTGGCCTTGCAGGGCCGGGAGGATTGTACCAGTGGAGGACGGTGAGAGGCCGCTAGGCAGGAGAATTGCCTGCAGAAAGGTACCGCGTGTCTGGGGAGCCACACAGCCAGCTGAGCCTGGGGAGGCCAGGTGGGGTGAGCTGGGGAGGGTGTCCAGGGTGAGGCTAAAGGTCCTGTGGGGAGTCATGGGGAGGTCCTGGGCAGGAGCAGGTCAGAGGAGGAGAGAGAGGAAGGGGGGCTGCCCTAAGCAGCTTTGGAAGCGAGGGACATCGAGTGCTGCTCTTGGTCCTTAAGGGGTTGTCCAAGCCGCCTTTAGGCTTTAGGTTCATTCAGCAAGGCCCACACTGAGGTACCCCCATCTCTTCCTGTCTCTTGCTTCGCTCTCCTACTACCCTGTCTCCTCTAGCCCTAGGGCAATGGACCTGCCTCAAGGGTCCCAGGACTCCTCTGTCTAGGCCAAGGCCCACCCAAGAGGGTGGGTGTGATCGGGCCAGGGGCAGTGGCTGAGCCAGGCCTGCATGTGGGAGGGGAAGGACGAGTGGCTTTAGCAGCCACAGTTGACAGGAGCTCAAACCCTCTCTCACTTGCCTTGGTCATCCATGCCTGCAGAAACCTGAAGGGAAAAACCAAAGCTCAACAAACACTAAAATTGGGCCACAGGGCTCCCCCACTTCCCTCACCACTCCCACCCCATTATCAACTTTCCATCCCACCCGGAAGGACCAATAATGGCGAGGCAGAGGGAGGTTTTGGGGCAGGAGGCCTGCTACCCCTGCCCTGAACTCCTGCTAAATGGCAACCAGAGTTAAGTCGATCTGGAGGAGGCCAGACAGAAGGAGACGGGAGAGGAGGCCCTTCTGATTTCCACTGGTCATGGACTGGGTCTGCTGCTTACTTGCTATATGACAAGCCTCTCCTCCTCGAGAGCCTCAGTTTCCCCATCTGAAGAATGAGCATATTGGGCAGGAAGGCCTCTAAAGGCTCCCACACCTCTGTCTTTTAGGGATTAGGCAGTGGGGGAGGGGCCTCTAGAGCCCAAATGCCTGAGCTTAGAATCCTAGCAACTCCACTTACTAGCTAGATCTTGGGCAAATGAGGATAAGAATTATACATACTTCATAGGAGGGAATGAAATGACACATGCCAAGTATCTAGCTCACAATAGGTGCTCAGTATAAATGAGGTCAAGGCATGGGGTGGAGTTCTGGCCAAGGACAAGACCTCTTGGGATCTGGTGTTTGGGACTAAAGGTAGGGGGGTGGGGTACATAGTGAGGCGTGAGGAGCAAAGGGCCTGCATACCCTGCCAAGGCATCCAAAGGGCAGGACCAGACCTCTGAAGTTCCAGACCCCTGGCACCCACTGTCCTTCTCCTTAAGTCATATATGAACACCTGACACCTCAAGACAGGAACCCCAAGCTGAGCAGGCAGCCCTTGGTGATGACCATGAAGAGAGCGGAGCGGCCATCTGGGGGCAGCAGACACTCCACAGGACAGCAAGGGACTCAAGAAGGAGAGGGTGGATGTCCGAAAATGGGGCAGAAGGGCAAGGCCAGGGACCCTTGGAGCAGATGGAGGCTGGAGGGTGGTCACCTCTCTGCTGACGCTGCACTCAGGGCGTGTGCTGTATTCACTCAACCATGAATCGTTTGTTCCTTTACTCATTCCTGCAATGTGCCGATTCTTTTGAAAGTCAGTCTACCTTCCTTCCTTCCTTTCCTTCCTTTCTCCCTTGTTCCTTTACCTTCCTTCCTTTCCCCTGTTTGCCCAGCTAGGCAGTTGATTGAACATAACATCCCAAGCCACAACTGGGGTAGGTGCCCCTGTCTGGGGGTACAGAGTTGGGTCAACCTTGGTCCCTGCCTTGAGATGCTCAAGGCTTGGCTGGGAACTAGAAGATCCTGCCTGGCTGTCTGCATCCCACGGGGTATTCCATGTCTGCCAAAGGCTGGCCTGGCCTCCTCTGCTGCTCTGGGATGTGCAGGGCAGTGACCTGCTGTACAGGGCACCCGGAAAACACTGGGCTTGGGACTGGTAGGCCTCAAGAGACTGCATAACCCACAGGCTGGCAGTAAACAGCAGCCACCGAAGACAGTGAAAGAGTAAACAGTACCCTGGCCAGGAAGACTGTGACCTAGGCCAACACCCCACTCCAAAATAAACTCCAGGTAAACTCCAGTGCCATCCAGGGCCTAGCAATGTCTGAGATTTGGGGAAATTCACTGTCAACCAGGGCAGATTTTCCTGGCCCAGTGACCAATCTCCCTCTTGCAGAAGCTTGAGGGTAGAGTGGGAGTAGGCTGGGGTTTCACATCAAGAGATCTAGGTTCAAGTCCTGGCTGTGTCTTGGTAGTCTGAGACAAGCTGCTGCCTTCTCTGAGCCTCAGTTCCCCAAATCTGTAGAATGGGAGAAGCAGATCACCTGCTCTGCCCACCTCACAGTCTGAGAGCGGGATGAAATTTAGGGAATGGCAGACACGGGCTGTGATGTGAGGAGACAGCCTAGTGTAGTGGTCAGAACTGGGTTCAAATTCCAATTCTGCCTCTTACTAGCTGTGGATCTTAGACAAGAACTTAACTTCTCTGGGCCTCAGGTTCCTCACCTGTAAGATGGGGCTAACAATTCCCACCTGCTAGGACATAGTGCCTGCACACGGTTAGCAATCCATTGCAGTGTTATTAGGAAACGTTCAGTGAAACTGTAAAGTGTGACACACATCAAGGATGTCATTAGAGTTATTATCCCTATAGCAACCAAGGTCAAACGCCTCTGCCTGACTCTCAGCTCCTTCCACCCCCAGTCTGGCCCCACCTGCCTCCCATCCTTGTCATCCAAAGCCTGATGACAGCAGTAGTGGGGAGAGCAGGCTGACAGCTGATAGTTGGGTGATGGGGCTCCTCCCCACCACTCCTT
>JAVSCE010021157.1:0-31260 GCA_032199065.1 Smutsia gigantea
TAACCTTATCAGGATGGTATAAAAAGGCTCCTTACCTACTTCTCCCCCTGCATCCTATAGTCCAGTCATATCCAAATGCTTCCAATGCCCCTAACTGAATGTCAAACCCTGCCCCACTTCCCTCCACTCTGCGACACAAACCACCTTCTAAGACTTAATAACTCGGCCCCATGTTATCCCTTTGGGGAAGCTTCCCTGGCATCAAGCCTATGCCTCTCTAAAAGAAACAAGCTGCCTCTCTTCCTGCACTTACTCAGCATCCTGCATCACAGCACTTATTACAGGGAGTGATACTGTGTGTGTGCTCACTTAGCAGCTCCCCACTAAGCCTTCAGGCTCCTGGGAGGGGAGATTGTTTCATTCACCTCAAGTCCTAGGACAAAGCTTGGCCCAGAGGTGTTGCTAAAAACAATTTGCTTAATTGAGTTCTCATAAGTACCCAAGAACAACTGTACTATCCATTTCTTTTCATGCATTAAGTGGCCCAATACAAGAAGCTTCAAGGGTTACTATGCTATACTCTGAATTACCCCAAACTAGTGCCAGGGAAGTCAGAGAATGTAGGGCAACTCTGGCAGAGATTGCTAATTGTCGCCCAGGACTTCCTTCCTTTCTTTCAGAGTCACAACTTAGTTCCAACTGGAAATGTGGCTATCTGGCCAGAGACTGGATTTCTCAAGCTCCCTGGCATCTAGGAGTGGCTACGTTGTCTAAGGTGACAAAGGGAGGTGGGCCTGAGTGATAAGTGCAGTTTCTGGGTCTCGTCTTTCAAATAGTCTGGCACGCCCACACACCTCTTCCCAATTCCCACAGGCTGGAACACAGTCATGGTCATGGAGAGCTGGCTTCCCCACAGAGAAGCAAAACAACATCCTAGGGGCTAGTATAGGATGGGACTGAGAAAGGAAGAATTTGGGCCCCTAATGACTTTATGGGCACAGCACATCTACTTGGACCATCTATCTCTGGACTCTTATGTGCGGGGGAAGGAGAGAGGGACAGAAACTCATACCTTATTTAACCTACTGTATTTTTGGATTTTTCTATTATAGCAATTTAGTCCATCCCTTAACAAATTCAGCAGCCACCATAATGGACATATTGGAGTGGCTTTCAAAGCCTCTGGGTCATGCCGAAATCCTGTGGGCTCTCTTGTAGGCACGCCTGCATGGAACGTTCACTGAGTCATCCATGCAGAGATGCTCATTCCAAACCTGTGCTCCAGACACGAGCCACCTGCTTAGCCCGGCACAGCACAGGTGGAGTCCCTGCCTTCACAGAGCTTCCATTCCAGTTGGGGGATGGGAACAGACCGGGTTTAGACTGCTAAGGCCGAGATGGGCTCACTGGGAGCAGAGAGCTGACAGAGTGGCGAGGGAAGGCTTCTAGGAGGTGCCATTTGAGGTGAGGTTGTGAGGAGTGGTGCAGGTTGGGGAGGAGGGGAGAGCAACCACAAGGCACTACAGTGGGACAGAGCTCAGCCTGGCTGTGCCCCAGTGAGACACAGTGGCTGGAATGCTAGGAGTCAGCGCAGTGGGGCACAAGGTAGGAGAGGTGCACAAAGGCTGGGGCCTTGGAAGCCAGTGGAAGGAGTTTTGGACTTAGTCTATGAAAGAAGAGACACCATTAGAAGGGTGTATGTATGGGAGCAACAGGAAGTGATTTATGCCATAAGTAGATCCCTCTGGCTGCTGAGATGAGCTTATCCTGGAAAGGGGCAAGAATGGGATAGGACAGCAGCTGGGATGCCTTGGGCAGGAGATGACGGCACAGGGCCCACAGTGGTGGCAGGGGAGAAGTGGGCTAGAGCTGTATATCCTGAATACAGCATGGTCAGAACAGAGTGGGGGAGGCACAACTCATGGAAGACTCCTGGGTTTGTGGCCAGAAAAAAACTGGTGGATAAACTGGAGTCTTATTCTGAGATGGAGATGAGGAGAGAACAGGTTTGGGGGACAGAGGAGCTGTCGGGAACTGGACAGGTGAGTATCTGACATTTGCCCTGAAATGACATTGACTCTCACTGTCCCAATTCCCTTCTCGAGATAAGCAGGTATGTACTATGCAACCTTGGTGTCAATTGTGTCATAACATGGCAAACAAAATATATGGTGTTCACACTGAACCCGTAATGGATGATCTGGTCTCTACAGGATTTATGAATGGAAAGAAAAAAACCCTTAAAATGCCCTGGGTGGGGGCAATGGAAGGGAGGTAAAGCCCAGCTCTACATTTGTTTGTTTTCTAGAGTGAGGTTCCATTTCTGACTTTGGTTAAAAAAGAAAAACAAAGAGTGGATTAAAAACAAAGCTTGAAAACCACTGATAGAGTAAAAAGCCCTATTAGCTGAGTTCTGTGCCAGGCAGGCTGCTGGGCGCTGAGGATAGATGGAGATCAAGGCCAACCTCTGACCGCGAAGAGTTCACAGCACAATGGAGACACAGATAAGTAGTGAGGGTCACATCAGACAGTCTCGGTCTCCATGCCTGTACAGTGTCAATAACACCCCTACCTACCTCACAGATGCACACTGGGGCTCAAAAGACGGTGTATGAGAGAAGGCTTTCTGAAACTGCCAGGTGCCACATGACTGTTACCTGGTATCTCTATGTTCCCTCTAAAGTCCCAAGAGCTATTTTCATGGGCCAGCATATGGAATTTTATGTCTTTCAATTTCTGTTTCAAATACAGGGGGCTGTTAAGGAGAAAATTTAGAATATAATCATTTTATTCAGAAAAATCAGAATGTTATCTAGAAACTATATATGACAGCATATCTCAAAAGACTATCGTAGTAACATAAAAGAATCCTTTTAAGGCTGAAAAAGTTACTTTGTGGTAATAAGCTATACTTTTTTCCATTAAGAAAAAAAGAACTTGAGACACAAATTAAAAGTTAGTGGAAAAAAATAGTGAAGTTGGTGTATACATTCCTAACATTTCAAAATATTAAAAAAATTGTACAGAAGAGAAACATTCTCCTAAGGATGAAATCATGCTAGGAAGAAAGTATTTCTATACATGGAATCACAAAATACTTACAGCTGATAAGGCCAAGATTTGTTGTTGAATTGTTTCTTCATCATTACTATCAACCCACGGGGGCACTGCTGTTTCTAAATGGTTTTTAATGGCAAAGAAAAAAAAAGAGAAAATCAGGTTACAAGGGTTATGTGGCAATCCATGGTTTGGAAGAATGAGAATGTTTCCACACAATGATTTTAGCAATTTACTAAGAGATTCCAAAGACGAACATTCATAATTCCTAGACTTACTGTATCAATCTTCTGCACGTACGCATTTGGTAAAAAATTACTCTGCCTGGAATTATATGGTGGAGAAACTGGATGAAACCTTGACCAGGTGACCAAAATCAACATTTCCAGTGAAGGAGAGATGCCACTGTGGGCCTCCAGGTGTGATATCCTGAGGACACATCATCTGTGAGGTGTTCTGACCAAGAACACACAATCTGAATCTAATCATGAGGAAATATCAGGCAAAGCCCAGTGACGAACTGTCTATTTAAAAAAAGGGGGGTGGGGTGGTTTTGAGTATTCTTCAGAACATTAATGTCATAAAAGACAAAGGGTGTGGAAATATTTCAGATTAAAGAAGGCTAAGAGACACGACAAAAATGCAATGCTGTGTGCCCTAGACTGGGTGTTATATTGAGGGGGAAAATATATAAAAGACATTACTGGGCCAACTGACAATACTAGAATATGCTTACTGTATCAGTGTTACATTTCCTAAAGCTGCCACCTGTATGGTCAGTGATTATGTAAGAGAATTTCCCTACTTCTGAGGAAATACACATTCAACAGAACAGAAAAAAAGGATGCAAAGAGGGAAAAAGCATGTAAATAGTAAGGCAGATGGAATAAAATGCCAACAGTCTAGGTGGAAGGTATACATGTTTGCTGTACTACTTGGACGCTCGCAACTTTTTGGTAAATTGAAATTATTTCCAAATAAAATATTTTTATAAACTTAGTGGTACCTGACTCATGACAAAAAGTGATAAGGAGGCTGCAAGATAAAGTGATTAGGAATTAAGAAAAGGGTTGTCAAGAGTGAAAACAAATGAAGAAAGACAAACCGGAGGCAATAAACAATAGAGCTGGGATCAAATCATCAATAAGCCTCTAGAAGCTAAATGCTGGGAATATCAAGATGACTAACACCCAGCTGGGTCTTCCCACAAGAAAAGAGATGATTCAACTCAGCAGGATTATAATGCCAGGTGAGAAACGGTAACCTGGAGAGGGGAGTCCCACAGGGTTTTCTATGGTGACTCGGGAGCCAATCTTGGGTTAGGAGTTCAGTGTTGGGTGTGTGTAGGGGGTGTTCAGAGGGAGCAGCAGGTGTAAGAGTGGAGGCAAAACCACAAAGCATGCAGCTCATCTGAGCAGCTCTACCATCTAAGCTTGGAGCAGGACAGGGGGGCAGAGCCGAGGCTGTGGAGCGGGTGCTGAGTACAGAACATACACATGCAGAGGGTCCTAACGTTTTTGCAGAAATAATCCCTTTTTGTGTTATGCTGCAAAAGTCAAATGGAAGAGACATCATATTGTGTATCAATTGATAGAAAAATTATGTACACTCATGGATAGACACGGTTCATTCTTTGGCTTATCCTAAGCAAGCAAATGGTGGCAACTATAATTCAAATTCTGCTAAATGTAAGATAAACTATTTTCATACGTTAAAAAAAATTAGGGTAAAACTCCTTTAAAACTTTTTTTCTCACATTTACGTTAACACTTTGGTCTCCATTTTCAGTCTATTCATGTGGGCAGCCTCTCCTAGTGCTACTTTTCTTCCCAAGGCCCACTCTTCTGCTGTAGATGAGACACCCCCATCTCCCTGTTCCTTTGAAACTGCCTTTTAGGGTAACCAACAATCCCCAGGTTGTCCAACCCCATTGACACTCCTTACTCCTATTCTCTGTAGGCCAGCTTCCTCATCTGGAAAATGGCGCTAATGGGAGTAGCTCACAGAACCACTGTGACCACTAAGTGAACACATGCACATGGACCACTCATCCAGTGCCCTTCCTCATAGTGACTGTAAACAGACCTTGCAGCTGACCTTGTTCTCCTTGAAATTCTCCCATCTATGGGCTTCTACTACTTCTCTCCTAGCAAATGTTCTCTCTCTTGGGTAAGTGGGCACTGGTTTCGATGGCAGATTTATCTCCATCACTTACCAGCTGAGCAACCTTCAGCAAATGACTTAAACCTTGTTGATCCTGCCTTTTATAATAGGAGATGACATATATAAAGTGCCCACCACTTAGCACGCCCTCAGAAACTATCAATTCCTCCTGCTCCTCCCTTCCCTTCAAACCCTGTACATCTCTACTCAGCTCTCTTCATGCTCGGCCCTGTCACTGAGGAGCTCACCTACCCTCATGGCTTTGGCACATGTTGACTAGCAATCTGTACCAGTAGGTGGAATCCTCTATGCTTCAAAAAGGAACAAACTGCTGCTGGACCCCATTAATTTAGCACTGCTGACCAGAAGAACTTTCTGCAATGACGGAAACGTTCTCTGCATTGTCCAATATGGTACCCAGTAGCCCAATGTGGTTACTAGGCACCTGATACGAGAAATGGAATTTTTCCAATATGCCACCTGCATTCCCTTCCCTGCCTCTGTACATGTTCGTCTCATCTGAGGTCTAACGGGTGCCTCAAAACTCAAAACTGAAAATACCTCCAATCCTCTCATCCCTGCTCCCTTATGATGACTATCTCAGAGAACCAAGCAGCTCTTACACCAAGTCTCTGAGCCAGGATCAATTTTACTGCTTCCCATGAGTTGGTAAGTTATGCTAAATTGTATAGGTTATTTCTCCCAAAGAGCTGCTTCATACCTTTGAGTTTACCTAGGCGCAGCAATGCCCGACAGGAACTTGCCACAGTACTAACTAGCTCTTTCTGAATTTGTGGCACTGCTCAAACCGACTGAATTATTTTACACTTCTGCCAAATGGAATGACATGAGGCCAGTTTTGGTTTCAGCACCACCCAATGGTAACAGTAGGCATTTTAAGACCTTATAACTGCAAATATTTAGACAAGCATTTGTCAGTAAAGAAATCTATTGAGTAAGTTCCCCATACGCCCCATGACTTTTCACAGCCCTCTGCCACTCCCCTGGAAAGCTTTGTTTTTTTTTCTCCTGAAGAGAACGAGAGGGAGCCAACATTTGCTAAATGCCTATTATGTGTATGTATTGCACTGCCCGGGACATGTTCTAAAATGAGAATTGAAAGTTTTCTCTCTCTTTCACAGCCTGCCCCCACACCCCCACCAGGGGCTGTCATTTGGCTAACCGCACCCACCATCCCAGCAGTGAGCAACGATTTCCTTCCTTCCTTTAAACCTTGAAGGTTTATGAGTTTGTCTCCTCCATTAGTCTTTGTGCTACCAAAAGGAGGGTGGCTGTTACACATTTTTGTATTCTCAGAGCCTTAGTGTGGTGTCTGGCACCCAACAGGTGCTCAATAAAATTTGGCAGCTAAGTAAGTCATTACCACAAACCTATACCATACCTGATTTTTTGGTATTCTGTTCCTCAACAAATTTTTTCTGTTCCTTCTGAAAATCTCCTATAATTGTCTGTTAAAAAATACGTAAAAAGTCAAATAACTTTGAAAAGTTTATTAGATAAGAATTACATTCAAGATTTGTGAAGCTTATTTAAGACATTCATTTTCCTCAAAAAGGCTAAAAAATGAGCTACTTCCCCCTTTACGCAGCAAAAAGAAATTCAACATTTTGGAATTTTAAGTATACACCCCTTTATGATAGCTTATCTTTGAAATGCAAAAATAAAATGAGTTTAAAATTCAATTATTTTATTACTCTAAGAAACTATAGGGTGAGGTTAAATCTCATTCTAACAAATAGTATACACAACAAAGTATCTAGATAACAAGCTATCTAAAGTTCGATTGATGACCTCCTTAGTTCAAATAATTACCAACATAAATGAAATTCCCTAGATCTGCATCCTACCTCTGCAAAAAATGAACAAACTCACTCCTTGGGGTCTTAAAAGGGTTGTTCCTAATGGGCTAGGGCTTTAAAAATTTAACTGAATAATGCAAAGGCTTAATAAATATATTCACAAATAGTAATAGTTTAAAATTAAACTCACAATATGAAAAGTGTAGCATTATCCCAAAACATCAATGTATTTTAGAATATATTAAAACTAAAACAAAGGTCATTCAAATGAGGTAATTTATATCATAGCAACTTGTTATACAAAAGAAAAAAAACCAAGAATCTCTCAACAATCAATATTTTGATCAGAACATGATATCTTACTTGGGTTAATCAAGTTCAGAAGGGATGATTATATTAGGTGCTAATGAATTTCATAAATCTCTACTTTCAAAAGATATTTAAATGTACCTTATCAATGATGTCATCTATCTTTCCTTCTTCAACTGATTTCTTTATTGTCTGTGCTGTTTCAGCAACTGATTCAGTTATCTTTTTTGTAGCAGCGGTTGCAAAGTTAAAAAGATAGGCTGTAAAGAAAAAAAGAGAGTCTATGCTCCAAGTACAATGGCTATAGTATCTGTGACTTTTCCCTTAAAGAGCTCTTACAGGAATCTTAAGCCATTGGGCACATTCCTTGTTAGTCAGGACTTGAAATAGGGAATGAGAAGCAGGGGCAGTACTCTACTTTCATGGTGGATAGGCCATCTTGATTGGGCCTTGAATCCATCTCTTGCAAAGACCTTTAGCATGCTCCCCCCGTTGCTCTCCCTGTTCTCCCTGGTAGCTGTTTCAAACTTGTCTGGCCCTTCTCCAGTCATTAGTTCTAGCTTATCTCAGTACATAATCTCCCCTTCAACTTCACAAATCACACCAAGGCTCCTTTTTACTTTCCTTCCTTTCTAGGCCCTAAATAGCCCATCTTTATTTTCTCTTTCTTCTAGGCCCTAAATAGCCCATCTTTATTTTCTCTTTCTTCCCTCCTGTTGAATGAAAAAATATCCCTCCTTTCCTAGATTAGCCCATCCTATGATAAATCTGGGAGAATTTTTAATAAATAAAAATCGTGGCAAGCCCTAATATAAGTATGAATCCTTCTTAATAATAATGATGAGCAAATATGTAGAACAAATTAAAACTAAAACAAACTCCCACCATAGCAGCAGACTCAGAGACTCCAAGAAGGAACTAGTGGTTACCAAAGGGAAGGGGTGTGGGAGGGCGGGTGAGGAGGGTGGGAGAAGGGGATTATGGGGTATTTTGTTTAGTACACATGGTGTGGGGAATCACGGAGAAAACAGTGTAGCACAGAGAAGGCCAATAGCGAAGTGAATCTGTGGCGTCTTACTACACTGATGGACAGTGACTGCAATGGGGTATGGGTGCGGACTTGATAATATGGGTAAATGTAGTGACCACATTGGTTTTTCATGTGAAACCTTCATAAGAGTGTATAGCAATAATACCTTAATAAAAAAATAATATAATAAAAAATAAAAATAAAAATGAATAAAAAAAACTCCCACCTTTACAAAAGGAAAACACAAAATTAACTTTCCTGAAGACCTGAAAAAACATGTATCAAAGCTCCACTGTGCTATAATATAAAGGCCTGTATGTGGACAAGAACCACTTCAAAGTCCATACTCTGCACAAAATGGGCTGCAGGAAGTGACCTCAGGCAGGTCCTGAAGCTGGACCCGCTGGGGGATGCGCCCAGGCAGCTGGCCTTCCTTCCACTCTTCTCATCCCACAAGAAATACTCTGTAAGTTAGGGCAGTCTGGCCTCTGCTACTTGCACCTGCCGAGGGGGCAGATGGGATGACTCTCATAACACTCAGGCAGGGAGAAAACGTTTTACTGCTCCCACTATTCATACACTTTGTAAAGACTGACAGGTCACCAGGAACTTCATGCAGATGATTTGGCCGCTAGATGAAACCTCGGCTTTGCCCAGATCCTCACCAACCTCTCCCGTCCTGAGAAGACCGACCGACAGACACACCTTCTTCTCCTTCTCCTTCCCCCGACCCCACACGCCCCAACCAGTCGCGCCCGCGCCCCAGAAGTGTCAAGATGGATGCGGGCATTCCTCGACATTCTCTGGTCCCGGGGGCCAGGGTAGACTCACTGCCGAGGCCTTTAGCCTGGTGAAGGAGCTCCTGGTCCCCCGCTTGCTGAGGCTCCCCCTCCGCCGACTCCACCACCGCCTCTGCGCGCTGCTCGGGTGGAGCGTCTCCCGCAGGCTGCCCGTCTCCCACGGACTGCGGGCCACTCGCCGCCAGCTGCTCCAAGCCAAACCAGCTGCTCAGACCCCGGAACATCCCGCTCGCGGGGGGGCAGCCGCGGTCCCGATCACTGGAGACCCTTGCCTGCCCCGAACTTCACAACGAAGGACCCTTGGGATATGGCCGGAAGCGGTGCTCGGAGCAGCGGGATCCACGGATCTCCCCGCCTCTACGGCAACTCCACCGCCCGCCGCGCGTGCGTCACTTCCGGCCAAAGGCCCGCCTCCTCTGTTTATTTCTGCAGCCTTATTACATGCGTGGAAAGCCAACAAAGGGCTTTCCCACGCTGTCCCGCCCCGCCTTCTTTCCGCCTTACGCAGCTTAGTGGGTAACTGACCTACGCGTGTTTGTGTTATTCCCAAGCAGCTTGGCTGCTGACTTAGCCTCGCCTTCTCAGGTCCAGCTGGGCGGGCCCTGCGGAAATGGATGTCTTTAGTCTCTTCCTAAATCCAATTAAAACTCTCCATGGGGTGCTGGCAGCAGAATCTCCGCTGTCAGAAACCACGGGACACATGACCTTGTTTTTTCAAAGAAGTTGCCAGGAGGGTGGCGGGGGAGGAGAACCTATAGATTAAACACGATTTAAGAGCCATAACCCATGGCAATTAGATTTTATTTGGATTCCAAATCAAACAAACATTGGGAAAAAAAGGTATGAAGTTTTTAAGAATTGGAAATTTAGGCACTGGATCAGGAAAGTAAGAAATTGTTGAACTAAAACAATTTTAATTGTAAAAAACATAAAATTTACCATCTTAGCCATTTTTAAGTATACAGTTCACAAGCATTAAGTACATTCACATTGTTGTGCAGTCAATCTCCAGAAATCTTTTCCTGTTGGAAAGGTAAAATTCTTTACCCATTAAGCAACTCGCCTTTCTCTCCTTCCTCCAGCCTCTGGCAACCATGCTACTTTCTGTCTGCGAGTTTGACGACTCCAGAAACCTCATATAAGTGGAATTATAACATATTTGCCTTTTTGTGACAGGCTTATTTCAGTTAGCAGATGTCCTCCAGGTTCATCCATGTTCTAGCATATCAGAATTCCCTTATTTTTCTGCCTTAAAAAAAGCTACCTTTAAAAAGGCTGAGTAATATTCTATTGTATATATATACAATTTTGTTTATCCACTTTTATTGATGACATAAGAATTGTTCATTTTTTGTGTTTTGAAGGTTATTTTTTAAAGAATCATACTGAAATATTTACTAATGAAATGATAGGATGTCTAGCATTTGCTTCAAATTAATACAGGATTAGGGGAAATGGGTGGGGATACAAATGAAACAAGCATGGCCTTGGGTTGATAATTGTTGAAGCTGGGTGGTTATATTTTTACGTCTGCTTTCCTATGTATTTAACTTTTTCCATAACAACATGTAAACAAATGAACCAGAAAAACTGGCCAAGTGAACGACTACCCCTTGAGAGTATGGCGTTCACGAACTTACTTCCCAAGTACGGTCTCAAGCAAACTGTTGGCAAAAAACACCCATTATTCCTCCTCCCACCATTTTTAGAAGAGTAGCTTACTTCCAGTGACCTGTGTGAGCATGTAGGAGACAAATTACAATTCCGATTTCCCTTCTGTCCAGTTTTCCATCCTGAGGTATATTTATAATTCAGGTTTGGGACTTAAGTTTAACAATCCCAACTTGTTATTTTTTTTTCCAGAACAGTTTTATTGAGATAAAATTCACATACCATGCAATTAACCTGCTTAAAGTGTATGATTCAATGGCTTTTGGAATATTACAGTATCAATTTAACAAATCATAGTAAAATATATATAAAATAAAATTTGTCATTTTAACCATTTTTAAGTGTACAATTCAGTGGCATCAGTGACATTCCAACCTGTTTTTAGAGTCTGGGTATTGATTCAGCTTTGAAAGTCAGGAGACATCTCAGGACAAATCCCTTTCTAGAATTTATTAAGTCAGTGAGATCTTGGAATTGGTGAACACTTTCCAGAAGAAGGATATTTGGTTTAAGTGTGATTGGAATGAGTTGGAATTTCAGTTAGAAGCCTAGGAAGGGGTTCTAACTGCACCATCTAATAGGTGAATAACTTTGATTAATTACTTGTCCTTTCTGCCCTTCAAATTTCTTCACCTGCAAAAGGAATATAGTACTGGCCCTTCCAAGAGGACAGGTGGGGCCCAGCCCATTCAGCCTTAGTTTTGCTTTATCTTGGAGGAGCACCTTAAACCACAGTGAAGGCTGTGTTCTCCAGGGGACAGACAGCTTTACAACTGTTCTGAAAGGTAGAATTCTTCAAACTAAAAGACTGTAAAAGAACCCAAGCAATCAACTTAATGATGGACTTCTTTTTCATCTTTTTTTATCCTCAGTGCTATGCTGGTTGTAGGCTGTGAATAAACACGTGAATGTGGACACATTCTTGTCCCACACACATCAGTCAATCTGAACCCTGTTACCAAATTTGTTTTTCTGCTTAAAATTTTCCCCCCATTTTGGCTATTTTATTAATAGGACAATAGTTATCATAATACTCCCTTTGTATTTATAAAATATCTTTAATCTGTTAGCCTTGGAGATGAATAGAATAAGATAAGGACGAGGCCCTGCCTGCTGTGGTGAAGAGTCTGTTCTCAGCTTTGCTACACATATTAATTAAGGTACCTTTGGTCACAGGACTTCACAGCCTGAAGCCTCAGGTTCTTCATTATAAAAAGGGGGTCATTACAGCTGTCCTGGCTGTATAAAGGAAATGAAGTACTGAAATGTGGCTGTGAATCTTACATATATGGCAGGTATTAAGTATTTCCATCAATGCCAACCTCTTTCACAAGCATCCTTTCTCCTGGATTCTAGGAGACATGTTTCTTAACAAACTCCTCTCTGCCTCTTACCTTTTCACAAAGTGTTCCCTCCTTTAAAATTATTTCATGGCCTTCACGGAGACTTGGGTCTCCCCTGTAGTTCCTGTTGAGTGTAGCCTCTGCTCATTTTCCAAGAAGCTGGCATTGCTACCCCAGCTTCTTGTTGCTTCTTCCTCAACACTGCCCTGCCATCCTTGGTGGGGTAAAACTCCCTTTTGTTTTGAAACTCATTTTGCCACATACACCTCTACCCATCCTCGTTGTTGTCATCTAGTAGCTTTGGGGACGTTCCTCCACATTCATTGAAGACTTGGTTCCTCAGCCTCAACTGACTGCTTCAAGTTCCACCATCCTTTCGGGGCCCCCAATGTCCCACACACTGGCCTGGCAGATGCCAGACCCACTTCCAGTGATGCCCATTGTGGGTAAAATTGTAACATTTCCAGAATATCTCGCCTGACTTTGGTGTATTTGCATATCCTCAGGGGTGGAGAGAAGCTCATCTCCATGTCAACGGGTAACTACCTGGGCAACCCAGGGCAAGTCTGGACCTGAGAGGTTAAGGGGAGGGGCTGGCTTGCTTGATTGCTTCTTCCTGAGCAGGGGGAGAGAGACAGCGCTGGACTACAGTTTGTAAGCAATAAAAGGGTTTTAAACTTTATTCCCCCCTTTGACTGATTTCGGTTTTTAGAGGTATTTTGCCCCGGGATTTCCTCACCCCGGGTTTACACCCATATAACTTGATCTGTTTTTGGGGTCACAGCATAAACTATATCATCTCCGGAAATGGCTTTCCCTTGACATCTGCAATCCCAGCACTGACTGTGGTGACAACAGGTCAGGTCCCTTATTCCATAGGTCCTTGTCTTTTGGGGAGTCTCTTTTCTCTTTCTCATCCTATCAGCTCCTGCTGCTCTACGGTCCATTCCTCTGCGGACTAGACTCTGGTACTTTACCACAATCACATTCTTTCTGTGCCTTCACCTTCTTTGCTCTTGTCCTATTCTTGTCAATCAGCAAATTCCTGTTTTATCATAAATATCCATATTTAGATATCTATCTATAGACATCTTGCAAAATTAAAGCTGGCAGTCATTACACAATTATACCTTCTAAACTCCACTGGGTTTTCAATGACTCTTGTCTAACTTGGCACTCTAGTGACACACACTGGTTATTCGAAATTTTGACCACTTTTCTAACCTTTCAACCTCAACTCCAAACCCTTCTCTTGTTCATAGTTAGATCCTGTCTCCTTCAATGGTTTGTATATGTTCTCCCCTTTGCCTTATTTACTTCTTGTGTCTTTCCCAGCACAAGTCATCTTCCAAATACTCTTAAAAAATCACTGATACATTTAATTGTAGATTAATCATATCAAAATAAACATTAAAAAAATCACTGGTAACAAATGTTGGCAAGGATGTGGAGAAAGAGGAATGCTCCTACACTGCTGGTGGGAATGTAAATTAGTTCAACCATTGTGGAAAGCAATATGGAGGTTCCTCAAAAAACTCAAAATAGAAATACCTAATTAATCACTGGGTTAACGACCAAATCAAAACAGAAATCAAAGAATATATGGAGACTAATGACAACAACAACACAAAGCCACAACTTCTGTGGGACGCAGCAAAGGCAGTTCTAAGAGGAAAGTATATTGCAATTAAGGCCTATTTAAAGAAGGAAGAACATTCCCAAATGAAAAGTCTAAAGACACAATTACTGAAATTGGAAAAAGAAGAACAAATAAGGCCCAAAGTCACCAGAAGGAGGGACATAATAAAGATCAGAGAAGAAATAAATAAAATTGAGAAGAATGAAACAATAGAAAAAATCAATAAAACCAAGAGGTGCATACTTCCGGGAAGATGGCGGAGAGAGCAGAGCAGCAGAAATCTCCTCCCAAAACTATACATATCTATGAAAATACAGCAAATACAACTATTCCGAAAAGAGAGACCAGAACACACAGGAAAGCGCACAGCCTGCAGCTATACCTGAGAGGACACAGGACCCCGTGAGGCAGAGCTATAAAGGGCCCTGTGGAGTGGCGCCGTCACGGCTGCGGAATCGTGGATCAACAGCGCCACCTACAGCATCCCCACAGAATCTACTCCCGGTGGGCGGTTTTTTTCTTTTTTGTTGTTGTTTATTTTGTTTTTTTGTTTTGTTTCGTTTTTTGTTTTTTCTTCTCTTTCTCTTTTTCTTTTATTTTCTTCCTTTTTTTTTCTTTTTTCTTTTTAAAGTCTTAAAGAACCCAGCTGACATACGTGGCAACTACCAGCGACCAATACTATAGCCAGGAAAAGACAAAGGAATATGGTCCAGACTAAAATCAACCAGACAGCCCCAGAGAGGGAGCCTGAAGGGATAGAAATGCACAGTCTTCCTGAAAAAGAATTCAGAATAAAAGTCATAACCATGCTGATGGATCCACAGAGAAATGGGCAAGAGCTGAGGGAGGAAGTGAGGGAAGTGAGGAAAGACAATGCAGATATCAGACAAGTGATCGACGGGCTTAACAGCAGACTGGATGACATGCAAGAGTCTGTTAATGGAATAGAAATCAGAGAACAGGAATACAGAGAAGCTGAGGCAGAGAGAGATAAAAGGATCTGTAGGAATGAAAGAATATTAAGAGAACTGTGTGACCAATGCAAACGGAACAATATTCACATTATAGGAGTACCAGAGGAAGAAGAGAGAGAAAAAGGGATACAGAGTGTCTTTGAAGAAATAATCACTGAAAACTTTCCCATGCTGGGGAAGGAAATAGTCTTGCACTCCACGGAAGCCCACAGATCTCCCAACACAAGGGACCCATGGAAGACAACACCAAGACACATAATAATTAAAATGGCAATGATCAAAGACAAAGTCAGAGTATTAAAGGCAGCTAGAGAGAGAAAAAACATCACCTACAAAGGAAAACCCGTCAGACTATCATCAGACTTCTCAACAGAAACCTTACAGGCCAGAAGAGAATGGCATGATATATTTAACGTAATGAAACAGAAGGGCCTTGAACCAAGAATATTGTATCCAGCACGATTACCATTTAAATATGACGGAGGGATTAAACAATTTCCAGACAAACGAAAGTTGAGAGAGTTTGCCTCTCATAAGTCACCACTACAGGATATCTTAAACGGACTGCTCTAGAGGGAAGCACCCCTAAGGCTAAAAAGATGTCACCAGAGAAAATAAAATCATAGCAAAGAAAGCAGACCATCCAAATACTAACTAAAGGCAAAGAATAAAACACGTAGTATATGAAGAATGGAATAGGAAGAATAAGAAGGGAGAGAAATAAAGAAACATCAGACTGTGTTTACAATAACTTAACAAGAAAGTTAAGTTAGATTGTTAGATAGTAAAGAAGCAACCCTTGATCTTTGGTAACCACGAATCTAAAGCCAGCAATGGCAATAAGTACATATCTATTGATAATCACCCTAAACGTAAATGGACTGAATGCACCAATCAAGACACAGAGTAACAGAATGGATAAAAAAGCAGGACCCATCTATATGCTGCTTACAAGAGATTCACATCAAATGCAAAGATATACACAGACTAAAAGTGAAGGGATGGAAAAAGATATTTCATGCAAACAACAAGGAGAAAAAAGCAGGTGTTGCAGTACTTGTATCGGACAAAATAGACTTCAAAACGAAGAAAGTAGCAAGAGATAAAGGGGTTAGTCCAAAAGAAGATATAACCATTATAAACATATATGCACCCAACACAGGAGCGCCAGCATATGTGAAACAAATATTAAAAGAATTAAAGAGGAAATAGAAAGCAATGCATTCATTTTAGGAGACTTCAACACACCTCTCACTCCAAAGGACAGATCAACCAGACAGAGAATAAGTAAAGACACAGAGGCACTGAACAACACACTAGAACAGATGGACCTAACAGATATCTACAGAACTCTGCACCCAAAAGCAGCAGGATACACATTCTTCTCAAGTGCACATGGAACATTTTCCACAACAGACCACACACTAGGCCACAAAAAGAACCTCAGTAAAGTCAAAAATATTGAAATCCTACCAACCAACTTCTCAGATCACAAAGGTATAAAACTAGAAATGAATTTTAGAAAGAAAACAACAAGGCTCACAAATACATGGAGACTTAACAACATTCTCCTAATTAATCAAAGGGTTAACGACCAAATCAAAACAGAAATCAAAGAATATATGGAGACTAATGACAACAACAACACAAAGCCACAACTTCTGTGAGACGCAGCAAAGGCAGTTCTAAGAGGAAAGTATATTGCAATCCAGGCCTATTTAAAGAAGGAAGAACATTCCCAAATGAATAGTCTAAAGACACAATTACTGAAATTGGAAAAAGAAGAACAAATGAGGCCGAAAGTCACCAGAAGTAGGGACATAATAAAGATTAGAGAAGAAATAAATAAAATTGAGAAGAATAAAACAATAGAAAAAAATCAATGAAACCAAGAGCTGGTTCTTTGAAAAAATAAACAAAATAGGTAAACCCCTAGCCACTCATTAAGAGAAAGAGAATCTACACACATAAACAGAATCAGAAGTGAGAAAGGAAAAATAACGACGGACGCCACATAAATACAAAGAATTATAAGAGAATATTATGAGAATCTATATGCTAACAAGCTGGAAAACGTAGAAGAAATGGACAACTTCTTAGAAAAATACAACCTTCCAAGACTGACCAAGCAAGAAACAGAAACACTAAACAGACCAATCACCAGCAACAAAATTGAATTGGTAATCAAAAAACTACCCAAGAACAAAACCCCCGGACCTGATGGATTCTCCTCTGAATTCTACCAGACATATAGAGAAGAAATAACACCCATTCTCCTTAAGGTTTAACAAAATATAGAAGAAGAGGGAATACTTCCAAATTCATTCTATGAAGCCAGCATCACTCTAATACCAAAACCTGGAAAAGACCTCACCAAAAAAGAAAATTACAGACCAATATCCCTGATGAACGTAGATGCAAAAATACTCAACAAAATATTAGCAAACCGAATTCAAAAATACATCAAGAGGATCATACACCATGATCAAGTGGGATTCATCCCAGGGATGCAAGGATGGTACAACATTCGAAAATCCATCAACATCATCCACCACATCAACAAAAAGAAGAACAAAAACCACATGATCATCTCCATAGATGCTGAAAAAGCATTTGACAAAATTCAGCATCCATTCCTGATTAAAACTCTCAACAAAATGGGTATAGACGGCAAGTACCTCAACATCATAAAGGCCATATATGACAAACCCACAGCTAACATCATACTTAACGGCGAGACGCTGAAAGCTTTTCATCTAAGATCGGGAACAAGACAGGGATGCCCACTCTCTCCACTGTTATTCAACATAGTACTGGAGGTCCTAGCCACAGCAATCAGACAAAACAAAGACATACAAGGCATCCAGATTGGTAAAGAAGAAGTCAAATTGTCACTATTTGCAGATGACATGATATTGTACATAAAAAACCCTAAAGACTCCACTCCAAAACTACTAGAACTAATATCTGAATTCAGCAAAGTTGCAGGATACAAAATTAACACACAGAAATCTGTTGCTTTCCTATACACTAACGATGAACTAACTGAAAGAGAAATCAGAAAAACAATTCCATTCACAATTGCATCAAAAAGAATAAAATACCTAGGAATAAAGCTAACAAAGGAAGTGAAAGACCTGTACTCTGAAAACTGCAAGACACTCCTAAGAGAAATTAAAGAGGACACTAACAAATGGAAATGCATCCCATGCTCTTGGCTAGGAAGAATAAATATTGTCAAAATGGCTATATTACCTAAAACAATCTACAGATTCAACGCAATCCCTATCAAATACCAACAGCTTTCTTCAATGAACTGGAACAAATAATTCTAAAATTCATATGGAAGCACAAAAGACCCCGAATAGCCAAAGCAATCCTGAGAAGGAGGAATAAAACAGGGGGAATTACCCTCCCTGGCTTCAAGCTCTACTACAAAGCCACAGTAATTAAGACAATTTGGTATTGGCACAAAAACAGACCCACAGACCAGTGGAACAGAATAGAAAATCCAAACATTAACCCAAACATATACAGTCAATTAATATTTGATAAAGGAGCCTTGGATATACAATGGGAGATGACAGCCTCTTCAGCAGCTGGTGTTGGAAAAACTGGACAGCTACATGTAAGAGAATGAAACTGGACTACTGTCTAGCCCCATACACAAAGGTAAACTCAAGGTGGATCAAAGACTTGAATGTAAGTCATGAAACCATAAAACTCTTAGAAAAAAACATAGGCAAAAATCTCTTGGACATAAACCGACCGACTTCTTCATGAACATATCTCCCCGGGCAAGGGAAAGAAAAGCAAAAATGAACAAGTGGGTCTATATCAAGCTGAAAAGCTTCTGTACAGCAAAGGACACCATCAGTAGAACAAAAAGACATCCTACAGTATGGGAGAATATATTCATAAATGACGTATCCGATAAGGGGTAGACATCCAAAATATATAAAGAACTCATGCACCTTAACAAACAAAAAGCAAATAATCCAATTAAGAAATGGGCAGAGGACATGAATAGACACTTCTCCAAAGAAGAAATTCAGATGGCCAACAGGCACATGAAAACAATCTCCACATCACTAATCATCAGAGAAATGCAGATTAAAATCACAATGAGATATCACCTCACACCAGTGAGAATGGTCAACATCCAAAACACAGACAACAACAAATGTTGGCGAGGATGTGGAGAAAAGGGAACCCTCCTACACTGCTGGTGGGAATGCAAATTAGTTCAACCATTGTGGAAAGCAGTATGGAGGTTCCTCAAAAAACTCAAAAGAGAAATACCATTTGACCCAGGCATCCCACTCCTAGGAATTTACTGTAAGGATGCAGCAGCCCAGTTTGAAAAACACAGATGCACCCCTATGTTTATCGCAGCACTATTTACAATAGCCAAGAAATGGAAGCAATCTAAGTGTCCATCAGTAGGTGAATGGATAAAGAAGAGGTGGTACATATACACAATGGAATACTATTCAGCCATAAGAAGAAAACAAATCCTACCATTTCCAACAGCATGGATGGAGCTAGAGGGTATTATGCTCAGTGAAATAAGCCAAGCCGAAAAAGACAAGTATCAAATGATTTCACTCATATGTGGAGTATAACAACAACAACAAAATACTGAAGGAACAAAACAGCAGTAGACTCACAGAACCCAAGAATGGACTAATAGTTACCAAAGGGAAAGGGACTGGGGAAGATGGGTGGGAAGGGAGGGATAAGAGGGAGAAAGGGGCATTACGATTAGCAGATATAAGGTTGGGGCGGCATGGGGAGGGCTGTACAACTCAGAGAAGACAAGTATTGATTCTATAGCATCTCACTACGCTGATGGACAGTGACTGTAATGGGGTTGGTGGGAAGCACCTGATGAAGGGGGTAGTTTAATAACCATAATATTGCACATGTAATTGTAGATTAATGATACCAAAAGAAATTATATTAAAAAAGTAGACTAGAGATGTGAATAGATACATCATCATGGTGAATAAGCATATGAAAAGAAACTAAAAAAAAACTAAAGAAATGGGCAGAGGACATCAATAGACACTTCTCCAAAGCAGAAATTGAGATCACCAACAGGGACATGAAAAGATGCTCCACATCGCTAATCATCAGAGAAATGCAAATTAAAACCACAATGAGATATTACATCACACCAGTAAGGATGGCCACCATCCAAAAGACAAACAACAAATGTTGGGGAGGATGTGGAGAAAGGGAAACCCTTCTACACTGCTGGTGGGAATGCAAATTAGTTCAACCATTGTGGAAAGCAGTATGGAAGTTCCTCAAAAAACTCAAAAGAGAAATACCATTTGACCCAGGCATCCCACTCGTAGGAATTTACCTTAAGAATGCAGCAGCCCAGTTTGAAAAAGACACATGCACCCGTATGTTTATCGCAGCACTATTTACAATAGCCAAGAAATGGAAGCAACCTAAGTGTCCATCAGTAAATGAATGGATAAAGAAGATGTGGTACACGTACAGAAGGGAATATTATTCAGCCAAAAGAAGAAAACAAATCCTACCATTTGCAACAACATGGATGGAGCTAGAGGGTACTGTCGTCAGAGAAATAAGCCAGGTGGAGAAAGAGAAATACCAAATGATTTCACTCATGTGTGGAGTATAAGAAGAAAGCAAAAACTGAAGGAACAAAACAGCAGCCATCTCACAGAACCCAAGAATGGACTAACAGTTACCAAAGGGAAAGGGACTGGGGAGCGTGGGTGGAAAGGGAGGCATAAGGGGAAAAAAAGGACCATCAGGATTAGCAGACAAAATGGTGGTGGGGGGCATGGGGAGGGCTGTACAACACAGAGAAGTAGTGATTCTATACCAACTCACTACGCTGATGGACAGTGAGTGGAATAGGGTTTGTCGTGGGAACTTGATAATGGGGGGAATTTAGTAACCACAATGTTGCTCATGTAATTGTATATTAATGATACCAAAAAAAAAAATACAAGCTTAAAGTTAGCAGAAAAAAATAAGTCACTGGTGAAGCCCTGATTGTCCTCCACCTGCCCCCACCCCGCAATTTTTTTTTTTTGCTACGCAGTATTGTTCTAGAACCTTGCTGAATCTGATACACGAGGAGATCTCTCCCCAGAGTGTGAGCCCTCAAAGGCCGGAATCGTATTTTATTTTTGTCCTCTCCCCAGAAAGCCTGCAGTTCCTGGAGCGCAGCAGGGGACCCACAAACATTTGTGACAAAGGGAAGTTCTTTACAGCGGTAAGCACTGGACGGCAGGACCCAAGCAAGAGTCCTACGGGGAGCGTGGCCGTCACCCGCGTCCCCGAGATGCCTTTGGTAGGCGAGTCACGGAGGGGAGGTGCAATCCCCGGGCTGAGCCAAGTGCATCCAGGGCGGAGGGTGGAGGGAAGCTGTGCCGGAGGAGTCACTTTTTCGGCGCCTGTTTGGAAGCATTGCGCAAACGCGGGTGCAAACCCCAAGTTTGCCAGAGTGAATCAGCGGGGCTAGCAGCAGCTGAAGAGGGAGAGGTGGGGCGGCGACAACGGACACCTCTAACGGCCCCCTCCCCAGCCTGACAGGTGACCGCGGGCAGGGCGTGGGGCGGAGTCCGCCGTCTCCACCCGCCAACTTCCTGGCGCCACTATCCCGGCGCAGGTAACTTCCCGCTAGCTTTCGTCCCCTCCGTGTCGCGTGGCCTGCGCGCCCAGGGCTGTGCCGCGTGCGCAGAGCCTCCTCGCCCCCAGCTCCGCCGCGCACTTGGGGCCCGGCGCTCTTGTCCTCTCCCGGGTGGGGCCGGCGCGGAGCCCGAGTCCGGCACACCCGGCGCCCGCAGACCGCTGGCGGGCCACAGACAGCCGTCAGGTGCGGGGCCGGGGCCGGGGCGGGACGGGGCGGGGCGGTGCCTTCGGAGCCCGCCCTGCGGCGGCCCGCTAGGCGGGGTTGGGAGCGTCGCGTCCCCGGGGTGCGCTTTCCCCCGCCCTTAGCCGCTTCCGCAGCCCCATTTCTCCTCAGCCTCCGGAGCCCTGAGAGCTCCGAGATGGCGTTGGCGGAAGTCAAGCCCAGCGCGGAGTGAAATGGCCTGTCTCCTCCCCCGCCCCGTGCAGTCGTTAAACCGCGACCCTCACATGTCCCCCAAAATAGCTGGTTAGGGCGTATTGTGCCCAAGTGTGCCGCTCTTACAAAATAGCTTTACTTGTGCAATATTTTTTACAGATTTGATGTGTAATTTATATACAATAAAATGCCCCCATTTTGAGTTTGCAGACCCGGGATTTGACAAGTTATATAGCTGCGTAAGCACTTCGCCAGTGTGCCCAGACTGTTTTTCATCACTCCAGAAAGTTTCCTCTTGACCCTTTCCCGTCCATCTACAACCCCCCACACCTTGACTTACAGCATAGCTTAGTTTTTTGTCTGTTGTAGAACTTAACAAAACGGGATCGTTAAATAAGTACTCTTTCAATTTGACTAACTTTTTTTAAAATGGCTATCATTGAGAAGGTGTCTCTTGGTGTTTCTGATGCTTTTAGTTACTCTAGGTCTGCACTGCCTAGGGTGGTACACACTGGAAATGTGGCGAATCTGAATTGCGAGGTGTTGTAAGTACACACACCTTATTACAGAAGACTTTGAACAGAAAAGAAGGAAAGGACAGAATATCTCACTAATGAATTCTTGAGTATGTGTCAAAATAGTATTTTGGATACATTGGGTTAAATAAGATTAAAATTAACTGCATCTGTTTATTTTTAATTTTTAATATGGCTACTTGAAAATTTAAAATTACACGTGGCTCATGTTATGTTTTTATTGGACAGCAGACAGTGCAGCCCTACACACTCCTAGTTTACAATTGGTTCTCCTTACTGCATATAAAAGTGATGCCGGGGTTCTTGTTCACGAAGCCGAAGAATGAGCTTCATAAACACTCAAGGTAGGAGAGCAAGGTACAGGCTTTTATTTAGAAATAAAGTGAGAGGACAGCGCTCCCGGTTTACGGCAGGAGGGGACAAGAGAGTCCGGTATGGTGCGGTGTCTAGGGGATTTTATAGGTAGATGAGGATTTTTCGAGAACATGAAAAAAAGGCTTAGGGGTGCAGACCTGCTAAGTGGTGTCTGAACACCCAGAATTAACACAAGGAATTTCTCTCCCTGATGTCTCTCCGGGATACTGGCATCTTGGTCTAGGAGCATATCAAAAGGCAGCCTGCCCAGCCCCCAAGGTGGGCTGAGATATTGTCTGTTTGCTAAAGCGTAAGTTAAGAATCCTGCTTCCCAAACTTCCTGGGTGTTAAAATGCAATCTTATCTTTAAGGTGGAATTTTTCTTGCCTTTTACTATTTTGTTTATAGCTGGGTCTGCATGCTAAATTAGTTGCCCTGTTTGCAAAATCACTTCATCATATTTGAAAGAGGAAAGACAGCACATAGGCCTGGGCCTTTTAGCATGCCAAAGTGAATCTTACCAGTGATTAGCATAATAACAACATGGGCTACTACTCTTTATCTGGGGGACACCAACTAATCTTACTGAAGAATGACCCTAGAGCTTAATGTTTAATACAGAGTTTAGGTAGGGGGTTCCCTTGCATGTAGTTACATTGCTCTGATTTCAAATATCCTGCCTTGCATTTTCCGGAGGCCCTCCCCCTACTCTGACTACACCCACGGTCCCTGTCTCAAAAGTAAATGAAAACTTAAGTGTTCACATGAGAAAAAACATCCCAATTCAAGGAAGTATCTTGAAGACCCTGCCTTTCCCTGCAGTTTTAAAACTGCTTCAAATCTACTTATTTCCTTTAAAGAGATAGGAAAGACTAGGTGTCTCCTTGGTATTAACTTATATTTTCGAGAAGGACTTTGTAAAATATCTGATGTGCTTAAAAAAGGTATATTATGCTTTTGAAAATATAGGAAACGTAATTGCCTATAGCTCATCCACCTAAGTATATTAAAACAGCATTTTGGTGTGCATTTGAATGGTCTTAATTTCAAAAACATAGTCAAGATGATACTATATTCGATTTTATATCCTGCTTTGTTCATGTACCATGAGCATGTCTTCTGTGAAAACTTCTCACGCTTTTTGGCAACCACATAATGTGACTTCACATGAATACACTTTTCTATGGCGTTTTTTGATTTTGCTAGCTTTTACAACTGGGAAGGCATTTTAATAGTGTGAAAGTGTCAGAATAAGGTTCAGTAATAGCAGCGCTCATTTGCCCTTTAATCCCACAGGAAAGATAAAGTCCAAGAGGGCAGGGACCTTGACTTTTTGATCACCCCCATATCCCCACGATGGGGGAACAAGCATATAGTAGACGTTCAGTAAACATTTGTGAGTTGATTGCAGCGAATAGATGGCTCTGAAAAATGGTAACAGCTAATTTTCATTTAGCATTTGGGCCCTGTCTTTGTAAATGGCCACACACCTCAATAAGGCAGGTGCTGTTACTATCTCTGTGTACTGCACAGGTGGAGAAAAATCGAGGCTTAGAAAAATTGAAGAAGTTGCCCGGGGTCATAGCTTTAAGTGACAGTCAGCATTTGAACCCAGGCTGTCTGACTCCGGAGGAGGGGCACTTATCAAAATTGAAAAAATGAACAGTGGGATGGGGATGTGAGGACTGTGAAGAAATCACCCTTATAGTGACACCTGGGCCAGTAGGAGTGGGAAGAGATGAGGATTCGGATGTATTTTGCATCTAGCAGGAGGTGTATTCTGGGTTTGGATTGAGAATCCTTTAGGCTATATTGGGTGGGTGGATGGCCAACTAGCTAGTGAAGAGGAACGATGGCATTGAATGTGATCAACTGTAGAATGTCGAGAAAGGTAGGCCCAGGGACTTAGGGGAGCCGATTGGAATGGGACATGTATGTTTTCGATGGTTTCGGTTTACTCACCCTGACCATGGCTGACTGGTTCAAACTGAACTAACAACTCTGAGTGAGATAACTCTACACCTTTAAGTTAAGGTCATTTGTTTTGAAAGTAAAGGAAACTACAAAATCAGAATGGGTATTCCTTCGAGGAGGATAGACAAATAAGATAAATGGGTAACTGAAATTGTTCCTACCTGATGGCATTTTTGCTTAATTTCCAAGTATGTAAAAAAAATTGTGAATTTTGGTAGAAAGTGGAATTTATAATCATTAGCTTTTGTTCATTACTCTGTGTTTTTGCAGTCATGATTTGTTGTTAGTGGTCTTACTCCATTGCCTACTTTCCTGCCTGCCATGACTACCCAAATAATACTGTAAGATCTACTTTCATGTGCCTGGTGAAATGGCAAGGGTGAAATGGAAGGCCTCTGCACATGCTCAAGGGAAAAAATAGTAGTATTTAAAATAAAATAAAGAAAACCAAGTAGCTATTGGGCTTCCTGTCTGCCTCTAAAAGAAAGGGGGTTGAATTGGACAGCAGCAGAAAAGTGAGATAAAATTTCCTTATGACATAATATTTTCTTTTCTTCCCGCTTGGATATTTCTGCATGGTAAAACTGATGGCTCAGGAAACAGATTCAGTGTTCAGGATGTTTGGTTAAGGAGCGTACATTTATTGTTATTAATAGTGATGTTAATAACTATTATTAAGTTCTTACTCTATGTTAATATAGAGTTCGATTTGGACTCCCTCCGTACTAGGCATCAGCAAACATTTTCTGTCAAAGGCCAGATAACAGATATTTCAGCTTTGTGGGCCAGAGTTCTCTGCTTTTACAGCTTCTCAGCTTTGCCATCGTGGCAGGAAATGGCTGCAATCTGCAATGGACACTGAAGTTGAGTGTCATACCATTTTAACGTATCATGAAAATTTTAAAATCTTTTCTCCGTTAGTTAAAAATGTAAAAACCACTCTTGGCTTGGGGCCTTACAGAAACAGACAGTGGGCCGTTTGTGACTTGTGGGCCTAGTCTGTTGACCTCTGATTTATACCTTAACTTAGCTCATTTAATCCTCACAACCACCTCTGAGATTTTTTTTTATGGTGGCATATTTGAATACTGATTTTTTAAAAAGTAGACTTTGTTTTTTAGAGCAATTTTAGGTTCATAGCAAAACTGAGCAGAAAGCACTCTCAGTTCCCATATACTCCCCCCACATGCACAGCCTCCTCTGCTGTCAACATCCCCAACTAGACTGGTGCACTTGTTAAGCAGTCAGTGAACCTCCATTGACACATCATCATTATCCAAAGTCCATAGGTTACATTAGAGTTCACTCCTGCTGCTATCCTGTGGATGTGGAAAAATGATCCACCATTATAGCATCATGCAGAATAGCTTTGCTTCTCTAAAAACCCTCTGTGCTCCACCTTTTCATCCCTCCTTCCCCCCAACTCCTGGAAACCACTGATCTTTCACTGTCTCCATAGTTTTGCCATGTCAAATAGTTGGAATCATGTGGTATGTAGCCTTCTCAGACTGACCTCTTTCACTTAGTAATATGCATATCAGGTTTCTCCATGTCTTTTTACGGCTTGATAGCTGATTTTGTTTTAGTATCTGATGATATTTTAGGGCACTGGTAGTTTCTGTCCCATTTTACGGATGAAGAAACAGGTACAGAAAGGATTAGTACCTTGCCCTGGAACAGCTTCTACAGATCTGTCTGACTCCAGGGCCTGATCCTGTAAACATTTCACCATGCCTCTGAATCCCAGAGAAATTTTGTTTCTCATGATGAAGAATGTCACATGACAGAGTTGGGGTAAATGGAAAATCAGGGCAATGGAGCCAGCCACTTTGCTTGCAGAAAGTATCCACAGCTTCCTGCACATGGGTAAAAGGGAAAAACCTGGAAGATAAGACTTTCTTTCAGAAGTTTCAAATATTTAGAAAATAGGTAGATTTGAAATTCGGGTATAACACACTTTCTTCTTTACTGGTTTGAGAAAATGTTTCTTTTCCCTTACCCTGAATTTTATTATCTTTCAGATTATATCTGGGTGCTGGTACCCAGTCACTCCTCTGCCAATGAAGTACATCCTGGTCACTGGGGGGGTTATCTCTGGCATCGGTAAAGGGATCATCGCCAGCAGCATTGGGACGATTCTAAAGTCATGTGGACTCCAAGTTACTGCCATCAAAATTGACCCCTATATTAACATCGACGCGGGCACTTTTTCCCCTTATGAGCATGGTATTAAAGAGAACCACTTCTTCCCTTTATAAAATCACTGTGTTAAGCACATCTTTCTTGTATTTTGGTACTGAGGATAGAGTTCCAGAAGTAGAGTTGCTGGATCAGATGTTATGAATATGTGAATGTTCTCATGGTCATTGACACATTTTTCAGATTGCTGAGGACATTCCAAATTATTCCACCCTTTTGGAAAACTGTGTGAGGATACCATTTTCATTGTACCTTTTGCAGTACAGATTTTGTTTTGTTTTATTTTATCATAAAGGTAATATATTTCTTTTAACATTTCATTGTTAACATAAAAATTCAGACAATATAGAATATAATGACCATATAGGATGGCATGAAGAAAATAAAATCCATTTCCCACTACTTGGGAAAACTATTGTTGAGGTTGACATTTTGATGTATACAGTAGTTTTTCAAGAGCCATTAGCCCTTATATACTTTTTTAAAAAAATATAATTTATTTTATTATCATTAATTTACAATTACATGTGCAATATTACGATTATTAAACTACCCCTTCATCATGTCCCCCCCACCAACCCCATTACAGTCACTGTCTATCAGCGTAGTGAGGTGCTATAGAATCACTACTTGTCTTCTCTGAGTTGTACTGCCCTCCCCGTGGCCCCCCAACATTACATCTGCTAATTGTAATGCCCCTTTTTCCCTCTTATCCCTCCCTTCCCGCCCATTTTCCCCAGTCCCTTTCCCTTTGGTAACTATTAGTCCGTTCTTGGGTTCTGTGAGTCTGCTGCTGTTTTGTTCCTTCAGTATTTCTTCTTTGTTCTTATACTCCACATATGAGTGAAATCATTTGATACTTGTCTTTTTCGGTTTGGCTTATTTCACTAAGCATAATACCCTCTAGCTCCATCCATGTTGTTGCAAATGGTAGGATTTGTTTTCTTCTTATGGCTGAATAATATTCCATTGTGTATATGTACCACCTCTTCTTTATCCATTCATCTACTGATGGAGACTTAGGTTGCTTCCATTTCTTGGCTATTGTAAATAGTGCTGCAATAAACATAGGGGTGCATCTGTCTTTTTCAAATTGGGCTGCTGCATTCATAGGGTAAATTCCTAGGAGTGGAATTCCTGGGTCAAATGGTATTTCTATTTTGAGTTTTTTGAGGAACCTCCATACTGCTTTCCACAATGGTTGAACTAATTTGCATTCCCACCAGCAGTGTAGGAGGGTTCCCTTTTCTCCACATCCTCTCCAACATTTGTTGTTGTTTGTGTTTTTGATGTTGGCCATCCTCACTGGTGTGAGGTGATATCTCATTGTGGTTTTAATCTGCATTTCTCTGATGATTAGCGATGTGGAGCATCTTTTCATGTGCCTGTTGGCCATCTGAATTTCTTCTTTGGAGAAGTGTCTATTCATGTCCTCTGCCCATTTCTAATTGGATTATTTGCTTTCTGTTTGTTAAGGTGCATGAGTTCTTTATATATTTTGGATGTCAACCCTTTATCAGATACGTTTTTTATGAATATATTCTCCCATACTGTAGGATGTCTTTTTGTTCTCCTGATGGTGTCCTTTGCTGTACAGAAGCTTTTCAGCTTGATATAGTCCCACTTGTTCATTTTTGCTTTTGTTTCCCTTGCCCGGGGAGATATGTTCATGAAGAAGTTGCTCATGTTTGTCCAAGAGATTTTTGCCTATGTTTTTTTCTAAGAGTTTTATGGTTTCATGACTTACATTCAAGTCTTTGATCCACCTTGAGTTTACCTTTGTGTATGGGGCTAGACAGTAGTCCGGTTTCATTCTCTTACATGTAGCTGTCCAGTTTTTCCAACACCAGCTGCTGAAGAGGCTGTCATCTCCCCATTGTATATCCAAGGCACTTTTATCAAATATTAATTGACTGTATATGTTTGGGTTAATGTTTGATTTTCTATTCTGTTCCACTGGTCTGTGGGTCTGTTTTTGTGCCAATACCAAATTGTCTTGATTACTGTGGCTTTGTAGTAGAACTTGAAGTCAGGGAGTGTAATTCCCCCTGTTTTATTCCTCCTTCTCAGGATTGCTTTGGCTATTCGGGGTCTTTTTGTGGTTCCATATGAATTTTAGAATTATTTGTTCCAGTTCATTGAAGAAAGCTGTTGGTAGTTTGAAAGGGATTGCATTGAATCTGTAGATTGCTTTAGGTAGTATAGCCATTTTGACAATATTTATTCTTCCTAGCCAAGAGCATGGGATGCATTTCCACTTGTTAGTGTCCTCTTTAAATTCTCTTAGGAGTGTCTTTTTTTTTTTTTTTAATATAATTTATTTTATTATCATTAATTTACAATTACATGTGCAATATTACGATTATTAATCTACCCCTTCATCAGGTCCCCCCCACCAAACCCATTACAGTCACTGTCCATCAGCGTAGTGAGATGCTATAGAATCACTACTTGTCTTCTCTGAGTTGTACAGCCCTCCCCGTGCCCCCCAAACATTACATCTGCTAATCGTAATGCCCCTTTTTCCCTCTTATCCCTCCCTTCCCGCCCATTTTCCCCAGTCCCTTTCCCTTGGTAACTATTAGTCCGTTCTTGGGTTCTGTGAGTCTGCTGCTGTTTTGTTCCTTCAGTATTTTTTCTTTGTTCTTATACTCCACATATGAGTGAAATCATTTGATACTTGTCTTTTCGGCTTGGCTTATTTCACTGAGCATAATACCCTCTAGCTCCATCCATGTTGTTGCAAATGGTAGGATTTGTTTTCTTATGGCTGAATAATATTCCATTGTGTATATGTACCACCTCTTCTTCATCCATTCATCTACTGATGGACACTTAGGTTGCTTCCATTTCTTGGCTATTGTAAATAGTGCTGCAATAAACATAGGGGTGCATCTGTCTTTTCAAATTGGGCTGCTGCATTCTTAGGGTAAATTCCTAGGAGTGGGATTCCTGGGTCAAATGGTATTTCTATTTTGAGTTTTTTGAGGAACCTCCATACTGCTTTCCACAGTGGTTGAACTAATTTGCATTCCCACCAGCAGTGTAGGAGGGTTCCCTTTTCTCCACATCCTCGCCAACATTTGTTGTTGCTTGTGTTTTGGATGTTGGCCATCCTCACTGGTGTGAGATGATATCTCATTGTGGTTTTAATCTGCATTTCTCTGATGATTAGCGATGTGGAGCATCTTTTCATGTGCCTGTTGGCATCTGAATTTCTTCTTTGGAGAAGTGTCTATTCATGTCCTCTGCCCATTTCTTAATTGGATTATTTGCTTTCTGTTTGTTAAGGTGCATGAGTTCTTTATATATTTTGGATGTCAACCCTTTATCAGATACGTTTTTTATGAATATATTCTCCCATACTGTAGGATGTCTTTTTTGTTCTACTGATGGTGTCCTTTGCTGTACAGAAGCTTTTCAGCTTGATATAGTCCCACTTGTTCATTTTTGCTTTTGTTTCCCTTGCCCGGGGAGATATATTCATGAAGAAGTTGCTCATGTTTATGTCCATGAGATTTTTGCCTATGTTTTTTTCTAAGAGTTTTATGGTTTCATGACTTACATTCAAGTCTTTGATCCACCTTGAGTTTACCTTGTGTATGGGGCTAGACAGTAGTCCAGTTTCATTCTCTTACATGTAGCTGTCCAGTTTTTCCAACACCAGCTGCTGAAGAGGCTGTCATCTCCCCATTGTATATCCAAGGCACTTTTATCAAATATTAATTGACTGTATATGTTTGGGATAATGTTTGGATATTCTATTCTGTTCCACTGTCTGTGGGTCTGTTTTTGTGCCAATACCAAATTGTCTTGATTACTGTGGCTTTGTAGTAGAGCTTGAAGTCAGGGAGTGTAATTCCCCCTGTTTTATTCCTTCTTCTCAGGATTGCTTTGGCTATTCGGGGTCTTTTGTGGTTCCATATGAATTTTAGAATTATTTGTTCCAGTTCATTGAAGAAAGCTGTTGGTAGTTTGATAGGGATTGCATTGAATCTGTAGATTGCTTTAGGTAGTATAGCCGTTTTGACAATATTTATTCTTCGTAGCCAAGAGCATGGGATGCATTTCCATTTGTTAGTGTCCTGTTTAATTTCTCTTAGGAGTGTCTTGTAGTTTTCAGAGTACAGGTCTTTCACTTCCTTCGTTAGGTTTATTCCTAGGTATTTTATTCTTTTTGATGCAATTGTGAATGGAATTGTTTTTCTGATTTCTCTTTCTGTTAGTTCATCATTAGTGTGTAGGAAAGCAACAGATTTCTGTGTGTTAATTTTGTATCCTGCAACTTCGCTGAATTCAGATATTAGTTCTAGTCCTTATATACTTTTTAAAACCTGTTACACATAAGCAGGAAAATGCATAAATCATATCACTTGATGAAATGAAAATATTAT
>JAVSCE010021158.1:0-24592 GCA_032199065.1 Smutsia gigantea
TCTTCCCCAAACCAAAAAACACAAGGATTTCCTGTAGTTTGAAGGAGGGGCAGGGAAGGAGGGGTGCCCAGAAAGGGAGAGGGGGGCTTGATGTCCATACATGCATGCGTGGGGGAGCAGGTGTGTGTGCATGAGTGTGTGTGTGCCCGCACACACAGACACACGTGGGAAAGGATATATATTTTTGAGTTGTGGCCCTGGTCTCGGTTAGAATGCAAAGTCCTTAAAGGAAGAGAGTCCACCAAAGGCAGTGTAATGTACAGAGACTTTGGGGTCAAAGGAAAATAAATTTGAAATTTGACTCTACCATTTAGCAGCAGTGCAGTTGCCATTGAGGCAAGTTATTTAACATCTCTGAGCCTCACTTTCCTTGTCTGAAAAATGTGGATAATATTACAAGCTGTTGTAAGGACTAAGTATCATCTGAGTTTGAACTGTGCTTGAGTGGCGAGGACGAGGCCAGAGCCTGACGTGACCAGAGCAGTCTTGTCTAATTACACAGGAGAGCAAAACATGCCTGGAGCAACACAGAGTATATCGATACCTGGACTTTAACCCAAAGTCACAAAAACGGTTTGGATTTCAAAATCAGGTCACTCCCCTGGCTGCTTTTAAAGTGAAGCCCTTGAGGAATTTATGTTGACAAAGGGATCAGCTCTCCTTCCCAAGGGGAGAGCAGAGCTTGAGCTCTCAGTGCCTGCACAAGGGTCCTTAGAGGCCCTGGAGGGAGCTGCTGGCTGTGTCCCAGGGGGCTCAAGAAGATGAGAGGCAGAGAGCTAACAGAACCTAGAACCTCAGCAGTGGCCAGGTTGTCTGTGGGGTGCCCCTGAGGAGCTGAGAGAAGGGAACAGCGGAACTTTGCTTTGGAGTCTGAGAAAGCGGCCCAAGAAAGGTAAGGAAGGAAAAACAGAACAAATCACGTGGCAGCGGAGAGCCCTGGGAAGGAAGGAGAGGAATAAGCACTGTCATTTGATAGGAAAGGGGGAAGGGGTTAGAAGAGAATAAAAGCCAGGCCAGTTTTGAATCTCCCTCTTTCTATAAACACTCACAGGAAAGAAAATTCTAATTCTGGCCATGGTGGTAGGACTTACGGGAAAGAGTATGGGTTCTGGAGTCAGCTTGGCCTGGCTCAAACCCCAACTTGATTACATACTGACTGTGTGACCCTTGTGACCCCTAGACAAGTCCCTTCACCTTTCTTTACCTCAGTTTCCTCATCTGTGACATGAGGATTCAAAAATAACACCTACCTCACGGGGTTATTTGTGGGCTTACTTGAGACAGTGTGTGCAAAAGGGCCTGGCATCGATCACCCGCTTGGTAAATGGTTACGCTTAACAATGCTCCTTCGCCCCCTGGTTTTGAATCCAACATGTCTCACCGGAGGATTCATTTTCTTTAGAGCCGACCATGCTGCCTCCCATAGCAGCCCTGCTTTCTGAATCCCAGCCTTGGGGCAAAGGGCACCGGTGTCCCTGCCTCCCCACGCTGGTTTCAGCCCACAGCATGGACTCACTAGGGCTTTTTTTTTTTCTTCATTAAATCAAGAAACCTTGTTCAGAGAAGTTCAGAGGAGTTCTGTGGACCATGCCTTCATCTCCTAGTTTGTTTCATCCCATTCCCCAACTTTCCTGTTCACTAATTTCCTGCCCCTTCGCTGACAGAGAGAGTGGACTGCCCAGAACTGGCCATGGGCCTTCTGCCACAGCCACTGCCCCTGCGCTGGTGGCAGGAAATGCCCCACGCTTACGGCGGGACCGCGCCTACGTGGCCTCCTCACATCAGTTCCCAGCTTCCAGTGCCATCTCTCTACTTCTTAGCGGCAGAAGTGGTGGGAGGTGAGGGAGGCTTTCTCTGCCTGCCTAAGGGACAGAGGGGAATTTCTTCCCTGGAGCAATTGGCAAGCTCAGGAAGCCGGGAGGTTACAACGTATACCTAAGGTAGGGGGCAGGGCCAAACAGTCTGTTCTATCCAGATGGACACTCTAGGTCAATAACAGCATTACCAAGAAAAAAAGAGGGCTATTGCATTTGGCAGACCACCTAGCCCCCCTCAAGCAACAATGTTCTCTTTTCCTGATACGTTCTTCCTTACCTTGATCACCAACCATGAAACAGGAGCTAGGCTAAGAAGTTCTGCTTGCTTCACTGAACTTCACAATGACCCTGGGTATTCACCCTAGTTACAGATGAGCAAGCCGGCTCAGAGAAGTTCAGTAATAAGCCCAAGATTGTATTGGGATTCAAACCCAAAGCCATGGAACTCCTACCTATTCAATCTTCTAAACTTCTGTTTGCATGGTTACCTTTTGCTTTTTCCTTCAGCTTGTACTCACTGTATGCCCTCCTCTCCACCCTCTGTATGGGTTCCCTTTCCTGAAGTTCAAGGAGGGATGGTCGGGGTTTGCTCCATGACACTGGAGCTGGAATGTACTCATGGGTTTCAACGACTTACATGTTTCTTATGCTTTTATGGGTAGCATTAGCTCTTGCTTTTGTTGTTGTTGTTATTAATAATGGCTAGCTTTTGTTTTTGCTGACACCATCTGAGTGTACTGTGGAAAGAGTCTAGACTGCTGCCTCAGACACTTTTGTGTTTCATCCTACTCTACACTTCCTAGCTGTGTGACTTTGAGTAACTTAACTTGTCTGAGCTTCAGCTTCCTCATGTGGAAAAACGGAGGTAACAGACCTTAGAAGCTTGCTAAGTGGGGCAAAAGAAAGACAGTGTGGGAAAAAGCTTAACATGATTCCTGCCTTCATAAATATGAGCTCCCTTTCCTCTCTTCTAGCTCTCCCATACCCTGGAGAGAATCTAAGCCTAGGAAAAATCCTGCTGACCCTATGTTCCTAGCTGGGTCATGGGGAAGGTCCTTAGCCCAGAGCCTCCTGGTTCCCTGGGGTCCCCTTTTACATGCACCTGTCTTTGTTCCATCTCAGCCACCCCCCCAGCCCCAGCCATGGCCATTCTTCTGGCGGGGCCTTGGGGCGGGTGCGGCGATGGACCGGGCGGGCACAGAACAGGTGGGTGCAGGCTGGGTGTCCGGCTCTGGGACACAAGTGCTCTGTGTGTAGGGTGGGCGGAAGTCAGGGTGTTTGATCTGAATTCTAAAGGGCGTTGTTCAGAGCCCTACAAAGGTTCCATTGTGCAGACACTGGGTATAAAGCAGCATATGACTCCCCAGCACCGGGCGGCGTTGAATTGGGACGCAGGCGCGGACCCAGGGACCACTCCCCCTGCACAGACATGAGACCATAGGGGCCCTGTCTGGGTGGCCTCAGGGATAGGCGCTCCCCAAGGTAACGGGGCTTTGTTGGGTTGGCCCCAGGTCCAAAGTTAAGGAGCCGGGGGCTGGGGAGCTAAAGAGGATGGCTGATGGCAGAACAAAATGGGCATGGTGAAGAAAGGGGCTGGAGAAGAAAGAATATTGGTTGAAAGTGAAGAAGAGACATGGAGCTCAGGGAGGTCAAGTCAAGTGAGGAGGAGGAGGAGGCGGAGAAGGAGGAGAGGCTGGCAAGGGAGATGGGGTGATGAGGAAAGCTACGGCTGTCATTCCTTTCCTGCCACTGGCTCCGGGAAGGGGCGAGGTCGGGGGGTGTCAGGCAGTGTCATGGTGCCTGGCTTTCTGCCCCAGCTTCCAGCCAGCTTGTTTGTGGCTCCTGTTTTGCAGGTGTGAATGAGGCAGGATGAACTGGACAGGCTTGTACACCTTGCTCAGTGGCGTGAACCGGCACTCTACTGCCATTGGCCGAGTGTGGCTCTCGGTCATCTTCATCTTCAGAATCATGGTGCTGGTGGTGGCTGCGGAGAGTGTGTGGGGTGACGAGAAGTCTTCCTTCATCTGCAATACCCTCCAGCCCGGCTGCAACAGCGTCTGCTACGACCACTTTTTCCCCATTTCCCATGTGCGTCTCTGGTCTCTGCAGCTCATTTTGGTTTCCACCCCAGCTCTCCTCGTAGCCATGCATGTGGCTCACCAGCAGCACATAGAAAAGAAAATGCTGCGACTTGAGGGCCATGGGGACCCCCTACACCTGGAGGAGGTGAAGAGGCACAAGGTCCACATCTCAGGGACACTGTGGTGGACCTATGTCATCAGTGTGGTCTTCCGGCTGCTATTCGAGGCTGCCTTTATGTATGTCTTTTATCTGCTCTACCCGGGCTATGCCATGGTGCGGCTTGTCAAGTGTGACGCCTACCCCTGCCCCAACACAGTGGACTGCTTTGTGTCCCGCCCCACCGAGAAAACCGTCTTCACGGTCTTTATGCTGGCCGCCTCAGGCATCTGCATCATCCTCAATGTGGCTGAGGTGGTGTACCTCATCATCCGGGCCTGTGCCCGCCGCGCCCAGCGCCGCTCCAATCCTCCCTCCCGCAAGGGCTCAGGCTTCGGCCACCGCCTCTCACCTGAATACAAGCAGAATGAGATCAACAAGCTGCTGAGCGAGCAGGACGGCTCCCTGAAAGACATACTGCGCCGCAGCCCAGGCAGTGGGGCTGGGCTGGCTGAGAAGAGTGATCGCTGCTCAGCCTGCTAAGACCACACACCAGGCAACCTCCCATCCCACCCACCTCTGGCCAGGGCCTGGCCCTCCTTCTCCCCTGCCTGCCCACAGGCCTCTGCCTGCTAGGGATCGCTCCACCCACACCTCCCTTCCCTGCCTCCATGTCCCTTCCTCCCAGGGCCTTCCATCTGAGGGGCTGAAGGGGCAGGAGCTGGAGGTCACCCACCCCAGTGCTCATAGCTGGTGGGGGTGTGGGCAGCTCTTGTTCACTGGACCCCTTCCTCTTCCCTACCCCTCTCCTGGGGACCCCAGGGACAAGAGATGGGGTGTTCTGACAGCATCTCCAATTATGAAACTAATCTTAACCCCATGTTGTCAGAGACTCTATTTCTGGAGTCACATCAGTGGGGAGAGATGTGAGCAAGTGCAGTGGAAGGAGGGTGCTGTGGACAAGTGGGTGGAGAAGGGAGGGTAGCACACACAAGAAGGAGGGAGGGAAAAGGAAGACCTTTCTGAGGCAGGGGACACAGGGAGAGAGAAGCAGGCAGATAAGTCCGAGTGGGGGTTGGTCAGGGCTGTCCTTATCTCTAGTCCCCAAGGCCTCTCTCTGCCTGAAATGTTACACATTAAACAGGATTTTAGAGTAAATGTAGAGATGGCTTGTGTGTTTGTCAAGTTCTTTATCCTGCAACCTCTGACCTCCCCCTGGATGAGCTGGCCTTGGCTTTTTGCTGATCAAGAAAGGAATGGGTAACAGAAATAGCGATTTGAGTAGCTGAAGATGCACATAAGGGACCACAGCCCTCCCAACCCCACAAAACCAGCCTCTGAGCCATGCTCTCCTGTTCTCTGTTGTTCAGGTTTTGGATTTTGTTCTGTTCTGTTTTACTTTTTCATTTTTTTTTAACAACAGCTTTATGGGGATCAAATTTGCTTACCACCTTCCTCTAATTCTATTTTATTTTTTCATCCATTTTAAGTACACAGCATGTTGTTGAGTTTCAGACTTTGTGTGCATTTTTGTAAGCATGACCACAATATATTATAAAACATTTACATCACCTCAGAAAATTTCCTTGGGCCTCTTGCCCAATTTTAGAAAGATTAAAATGACAGCTTCCTCTGTAGAGACAGGAAATGATAGAGAAATTTCACAAGTCCAAGAGGGTAGCACCCATTACCTTGGCAAGGGCCCCTTCCCTGCACTCCTGGGAGAAATAGTCCCCTTCCTCCCTTGAAACTCCTCATTCACTGCAAACCCATGCCCCACAAGCAGACCACCCATCGGACAGCACAGTGACTTGACCCCTTTCCTCTGGGAATAACCCCTGATTCTCCGTTCCTTCCCAGTTTCCTTCTCTGAGGAATCAGTGCTTCCTACCCCAGAGACGTCTCCAATGTCTGACCTCCATAGGTCAGGCATTTCACAGCATAAGTTCCCTCGCCAGTGTCATTCTGCAAAGCAGCAGAGAGCCCTCCTTCCCTCAGTCAACTGTGGTGGGAAAAGCCCCAGGCTGGGACGTGACGAAGCTAGGTTCAAGTCCTGGCTCTGTCACTCATTAGAGAGGCATTCCCTTCCCCAACCCTTAGTTTCCTGGTGAGCAAACAAGGGCTGGCCCAGCACATCTCTGAGCTCCCTTTAACACTCTTGGCTTCTGGAATTCCTAAAAGGCTTTCGCAGCCTCAATGAGAGTTTCCCCATCTCAGAGTTATCAGTCTCATGTCCCCACCATCAGCCCCTCAGAGTAAAACTTTCCACCACGGTAAGTCTCTCTTCTCAGCTTCCCCATCCTCTTAACAGAAAAATATTATTTGCCACTCCCTCTCAGAGTATGCTGAGTCCGTGTGGGAAGTATATCAGAAAGGAAGAGAAAATCAGGCATAATCTTGTCAGAATCATTCTCTAGAAAGTCTTTCCCCAGGAGACAAACACATGGAAGCTTTCCTTATTCAAGGAGGTTTCTCCTTTAGAAAAGAAAGGAGAGAGTAAGTATTCCTTTCCCCCACACTCAGCAATCCCTTAGAGAGAGCTTCCCTGTCTCTTAAAAGAGAAAGACATTCCTTTCCTGCAAGAAATTTCCTTTCTCCTTAGAAACCAATGGACATCATACTGTCAGAGGAGCGGTCCCCGCCCCCTCATGGTGGGAGAGATTCCTTTTCTTATTGAAATCCGTCCCCCTCTCATCCACCACATAACAAACACAGAGCATCTCCTCTCTGTCCAAAAGGCCATCAGAAGATTTTCTTTTTAAAATCCCATCCGGGGTCCACAAAGGAGCCTCATGCCCTCTCCACATTGAGAAATGCTAAAATCCATCATCACCTCAGGAATCTAGTTTCTCTTCAAAAGATTCTAAGAATCCCCCTTGGAAAGAGGCTCCAACTCCAGATCAAGGCTTTCTTCTCCAGGGGGCAGTAGTGGGACAATAAAGCTACCAGGCTGGGTGTTTCAGCCAAAGGGAGGACACTTAACTCTTGTGTCCTGTGAACCAGATGGGAGCAGGCCAAAGGAACCCCGAGGGGAGCTGGTGGACATGTGTCACAGGGAGGGAGGAGGGTGAGTCAGATTAACCCCAGACTGACTTTTTTATCTAAGGCTCTAGCACAAGAGGATAAGGGAGAAACAGGAGGCAGGTGGGGCTTAGTACCTGCCACACAGTAGACACTCAATGTACTGAGTGACCTGGGCAGTGAGGAGGGCATCAGAATTAGGAGACCTGGTTCTCCACTTATTAGCTCTGCCCACGTGGACACCTTATACTTACCCTCTCTGAGTCGCAGTTTCCTTATCTGCAATATAGGGTCGATAACAACCTCACTACCTCTTTCACAGAGCTTTTGTGAGAACCAAACAAGATGTGTTCAAAAGCTGGTTATAAAATGTGAAGTAAGGAAAGATAGTTTCCTAAGCCCTGAGGCCACAGCCTAAGGCATGCTAGAACTTGGATGGGGCCAGGAAGGAGCTAAGGCTGGTTCAGCTAGACGGGAGCTCATTGCAAGAGTATGGCAGCAATTAGGTTGGCTCCCCTGAGGGAGCAGACAGCTGTCCAAAGAGCAAAGTCCGAGGCATGGAGGAATGGTGCAAACTTCTCTTGAGCATGATCCATTTAAGGGTCTATATTCAAGGGGTCTGATCTGGGGACAGAAAAGGCCTGGCTACAGGAACTTTTTGTACATTCTCTCTCACAGTACTGATGCTTTTAGGGACATTTATGGTCTTTTAGAGGCATCTGTGTACAGAGATGCCAGGACCTGGGGGCTAAGGGACAGCAATCAGCTCCTAGATGAAGGGACTGGCTGGACTAGGAGAGGAGTCAAGGCCCTAGCCAGCTGAGTTGGGATTTCAAAGCAGGCTGCAGTATCCATAGAGAATTGGCATGGCAACCACGAACTGATTCAGATACCCAATCAGATAGTCTGGGTGTGCACAGTGGTGGTTAGAGGAGAATGCCTGCTCCATTTACCAATCCCATAGTACTCAAATGCCAGGCCTGACTTATGGTAAAGAAAGGGCTGTAAAAGCACACAAAGCTGGGCTCCCTTTGATTCCTGGACTAGGCCATGCTGAACCTGTCAGATGGGGAAAGGACTGGGGCATTTTAGGGAGGGGGAATAACATGGGCAAAAAAACACACAGATCTCTAACAGATGTTGTCTTCAAAGTTAGACAAATAATCTGCTGTGGAGGATTTGAGGAGTGGAGTGGCTAGAGAGGAGGTGGGAAAAGATAAACTATGACCAGCTTATGATGGGCCATGTATGTCACCATAAGGGGTTGCGACTGACCTATAGGTGGTAGAAACCATTAAGAGTTTTGGGTAGGGGAGTGCCACCTTCATATTTGCCGTCTGGATGCTCACTCTGGCAGCCACGTGGAGAGCAGATTGGGGACTGGAAGGAGGAGGAGAGGCAGAATGACCAGTTGTGGAGCTGTTGCGATAGCCATGTGCTAAGTAGGATGATGGCAGAAAGAATAAGAGGAGACAACTTCGAGAGCCACTTCAGATGTAGAATCTACAACAGGACTTGATGGGTGAGTTGGGAGAGATGGAGAAGTCAAGATCATTTGGAGCATTCCTTCCCCTTCCTTGACTGGAAGACTCCTAATCATTCAGGACTCAGGTTGAATGTCATTTCGTATGTGAAGCATTCAGCTCTCATCTCCTCACTGCTCCCACCCAAATCCCTCAGAGAGAACAAGCCTTCACCACCATTCTAAATTCCTGCAGTATATTGTAGTGTGGGTCGATTAATTTGTGTGGTAATGACTTGCATAAGCTTAACATGTAGTAGGCACAGAGCCTGTTGAATTAAGAGAAGTAGAGAAGAGGATACAGGCATGTGCAAAGGCTCAAGAGTCTTGCAAGAGCAGGATATGCTGGATGTGGCCAGAGCAGAGAATGCATGGGATGGGCAAAGTAGGCTGGGATCAGTCCGTGAAAGGTCTCATCTTCTGGGCATAGAAGTTTGCCCAGGAGTCTGGAGTCTGAGCTATCACATGGAGGAACACTTCTGACCTAAAAGTTAGGCCCCTACTAGACTTACAGGCAATTCTGCTGTCAGAATTATGGACAGACCTTTGCACAAATAGATTCATTAAGGTTGATGGTGAGCTATGGAAGAAAGGGCAGAGTGGTTTGACAGTGGGCCCCAAGGAGAAAGGGTAATTAACACAGGATGCTGACAGGATGGTTCTCCATTTCACCTGGGGCCCCTCTAGAAATTCAGTATGGCATGGTGATTAAGAGCATGGTCTACTTCTTACCTGTGTGACTTGAGCCAAGATGCCTGGCCACTCTACCTCAGTTTCCTCAGCTGTGAAACAGAAATAATCCTAGCACCCACCTATATTCCGGGGCTGTGGTGAAGTTTAAATACGTGAATTACATCTAATGCCCTTAGAACAGCACCTTGTCAATCGTAAGTTCTACACAAGTACAAGCTCTACTATTTCATCTCACTATCTGCCATCCTCTGACTATTCACTGACTCTCGCAAACGTTGACCTAACTTTTAGGTCAGAAGCAAACTCTTTGTCTCACAGAATTAACATGCTTTCTTGACTGTTTAGTTGTCAATTGCCATGTGCGTGTGCTTAAGTAAGCAAGTCTGTCTGTTCACATACATATGTTGAAGTATAAATGGCCACATTCACATACATGTGGGAGGACGGCTGTGAGGGTAATGTCTCAATGCTGAACATTGTTTTAAGGAAAAGGATGTGTCTCAACCATAATATAGCCTGTAACTTCATTGGCAGACTTAGAAATTACACAGGTGGATGAAAGGAAAGGAGACCATGTTTACGGAGCACCCAGTGTGGACCAGATTTGGTGTTCAGTTAAGCACTTACATATGTAATCTCAGTAGTGGCAAGGTAGCTATTACTATAGCCATACTTGTAGATGAGGAAATGGAGGCACAGAGAGGTTAAGTAATGTGTCCAAAGGTGGCAGAGCTAGAATTACAGCTTAGGCCTGTGCTGTTCCAAAGTCTGTTCTGTCTCCTTTGCAGCAAACTGGCCACTCCCAGTCGCCTCAGGAGTGTTTCAGGATATAGGTGTGGGTGCTCAGCATGATATGATAATTTCCCTAACTACTAATCTGCTGGAAAACAAAATGTGCATTTGGGGTTCCCTAAGGTTAAGAAAGCAAAATGGTGAGAGTCGAAGAAGGGGCTGCACTGTGCTCAGACGGGGAAGGGCCGCCTGCAGGGAGAGGGCCTCTTCAAGGGTCTCTGCCTGGAGCAGGATCCACAAATTGTCCATCCCCAGGAGGCAAGCCAATCTGGGGAGTGCAGGGCACAAGGGGAGAGACAGCAATCAGAACTTCCCTTATAAGAGAAGCTTTGGAAACTTCCACCATTCCCCTCCCTTAACCTTAGGGATCTAAAAGGCACACTGTTTTTAAGCCCTCTTCCCTTGCTCCTTTCTGTTTCCCCTCCGGCTTCCTTTCATGGGACAAAGCCTTTCATTCCACAGTTAGAGATAAAAGTCTTGAAGTGCAGATTTCTTGGGGAACTTATGCTAACTAAAACTCATTCACATTAAAATATCATAAATTAACCAACAGATAAGGCCTGATGATTCTGCCTCCCAAATCTTTCTCAAGTTCCCTTTCTCCTCGGCATTCCCGCTAAGCTGCCACCCTCCTTCAGGCCTTGGAATCAGCTCCTAATCAATTACTTGGCCAATAAAAGCTAACAGTTGTTCAGCCCTTGCTGTGTGCTGGGCACTGTGCTAAACAGTATCTCCTTTAAGCCTTGCCATTCTTTGAGGTAAGCACCATTATTGTTCCCATTTTACAGATGAGGAAAGTGAGGCCCACATAGGTTAAGTAACTCACCCAGGCCACACAGCTAGGAAAGAAGGGGCTGACCAGGGAACTGGAACTCATGTCTGCCAGCTGCCAAAGGTGAAGCACGCATGTTAACCATTTCTGTTCCATTGCCTTCCTGTAACTGGCCTCCTGGGGTTCTTCAGCACACCCAGTCCTCCTCCACTTCACCCAGACATGCTAGAGTCACCTTAAAGCAGGAAGAGTACCCTGCCAATTCTTTGTGGAACTCCTTTTCAATAGCTTTGCACTGCTTTGAGGAGAACATATAACAGTCCTGGTTGGTGAGGACCAACAGGGCTCCCAGGATGCTGGACTTCCACTGCTAAAACTGGGGAAGTCCTGGGCAAACCACAGTGGCTGGTCACCCTAGCAGGGCATGGCATGGCATCCAGTGCTTCTCCCAACCTGATCCCCATTTTCCCAGCAACACCACTCCTCACCCTTCTTACTGTGCCCTCTCTACCTCCTCTGCAGCCCAACCATGCTTTCCGGAAGACACACTGTGTTCTCTTACCCCTCCGTGCCTTTTGTGCACACTGATCTCTGCACCTCTGTTCTGCCTGAAAAACTATGCCCACTCTTCATGAAAACTCCTCTGTGGTCTTTCTTGAGTTCCTGGGAGCGAATGAGTAACAATTATATGCCACCCTGGTTATGTTATTGACATATGAGTCTTGCCCAGGGTCAGGACTAGGATGAAGCAGTCGAGGCATGCGGGTGCACAACCGAAGGAGGCGCTCACTCTAGGGTTGGGCAGATGCCTACCCTAGACTGGCATGACCCTGACAGTGAATGCCTTTTTATATTTTGCCCCCAAGGTACCTTGGTCCCAGCCCTGGTCCTCCCAACCCGACCAGAGACTTCTCAAGAGCAGACCCCATATTCTTACTCATCTTTGTATCCTTCGTGGCCAGCACAGGGCTGGGCATTGGAGTAGAAATCCAGTTGAACAAATGACAGCAGACCCTTCTCTGTTCCAGTAGGGGAAGGAGGTAAGAGAGCCAGATGGCTTTGGGCCCTGTCAAGGATGGGAGAAGGAGAAGGCAAATTTAATAGACTTCATCTTGGCCTGGGGGATGACAGCTGTTCACAGAATGGCTCCATCTTTGGTGTCTGGCAAATTTGGGCTCCTCCTACTTATCTGGTCTCTCCCGCTCACTTCCTTTTGGGGGCTAACTGGAGACATTCTCCCAAGGTACCATTTTTTTTGTCCTCTTCTCTCTTCATTCTATTTTCCCCTGAGTGATCTTGTCCACTTCCAGAGTTTCAGCTAAGAGCTCTTTGCAGATGACGTCTAAATTGACACCTCGCTCATTATGCTATGTGAAATAAGTCAGAGAAAGACAAATACTATATGATATCACTTATTTGTGGAATCTAAAAAAGCTGAACTCCTAGAAACAGAGTAAAATACTGGTTGCCAGGGACTGGGGGTAGGAGAGATGGGGAGGTGCTGGTCAAAGGGTACATACTCCTAGTTATCAGATAAGTAAATTCGGGGGCTCTAATGCTTAGCATGGTAACTATAGTTAACAGTACTGTATTATACACTTGAAGGTTGCTAAGAGAGTACATCTTAAATGTTCTCACCACAAAAAAGAAATGGTAATTATGTGATGAGATCGAGGTGTTAGTAATGCCATAGTGGTAATCATTTTGCAACATATAAAAGTTTATCAAATCAGCACCTTACACTTATACAATGATGTATGTCAATTGCATCTCAATAGAGCTGGAAAAATAATAAGATACTTCATCTTCCCTCTAAGCCTCAGACATACATTTCCAACTGACTAGTATACTAGTATACCTGGTAACATGCAATATCAATATTGCTTTCATATCCATTTTGTCATCTGACTTTCACAACAATTCTCTGAGAAAGGGTGGGATATGAATGCACTTTCCACACGAAAGTTTCAATGTAGTCTTGAAACCACCTTGTTACTGACCAACTCCTACTCCCACTCCCCAGTGGAAAAAAATAACTACCACGAAAAAAAAAATGCCCATTCCCCAACTTAGGTAACAGCATCTCACTCTCCCAATCATCAAGGTTAAAAACCTGGGATTCATGCTCCATTCTTCCCTCTCCACCAGATCCTGCAGACTTGACCTTCAAAATGTCTGAATGCATCCTCTCTTTCCTTCTCTATCTCCATAGCCCCCATGGAGTCCCATAGACTCTATTAGCTATACTCTTCTCACTGATCTTCTAGCCTTCAGACCTGAACCCCAACCCCCATCCTTCACATTGTTCTAGGGACCTCCTCCCCATAGCAACATATCTGATCCTGTCATTCCCTGGTTGGGAAACTTAAGCCTTGCACTTCCCATCCCTACGCCTTTGATTTTGCTGGTCCCCTAAGTCCCTCCCACTTACTCTTTGAGGCCCAGGTCAGATGCCACCACTGTTGTGAACTCACACACAGTCTCCCCATAAACTGGAAATGAGTTATTTATTCTTCTGCTCTCCCACAGCACTAGATATTTATTCATCCTGCCTGTCTTAGAACTAGCTGGGCCCTGTTCTGTCTCCCCTCTAGCCCAGGAGCCTGCTAGAGATAGGATCCTGGTCTGATTAATTTTTATCTTCTCTGAAGCCTGTAATGTAGGTCCTTAAACATAGTAGGTCCTTAACAGATAGCTGTTGAACACATTTTTTTCCCTTAAGTGTTTGGAAACTTCTTATAAGAAGGACCATATTCCTATCCTAGCAGATTCATTCAGTGAAGCAGGTGAAAATGGTTCTCAAACTGAGGAAGTGCTCCTCACTTCTTTACCCCTGTGAGATCTGACGTCCAGCATTCCTCCTCTATATCTCTCACCCTCCAAACACTGCTCTCCCTCCCCAGAGAAGCCAAAAGACAATTTTAATTCTTTATTTGAAACAAACAACTTCAGAGACAGAAGGTTAGTCGTGACAACAGCTTCTCACTACAACACAAGGGCGGGGCATGGCTCACTGAAGGGACAGGCCAGGCACCTCAGAACAATATATACAGTTTAAACAGTGGCTAAACTGATGACAGTTATAAAAACACAGAGAGGAGGCTGGGGAACAGCAAAGCCAACAGGGAAGGAACTGGGTATCCCCTTTGCCAGATGCTAATAGTTTTCTGGAACTACAAAGGCAAGATGGGGAAGAAAGACATGGGCAGTGGGGGCTGGACCCACGCCCACAGATCCTATCCTGCCTGACCTAGGGCCCCCACAGACTTGGCCTGGCTCTTTTGATAGGGGAAGAACAAGAACAGGGAACCCAGCCCCAACCCAAGTCAGAAGGTAGTTTTGCCTTGGGACTGTCCATTGAACTAAAGGGAGGCAGTTACAGAAGGGGGCTAAGCATGTTGACACCACGGCTCATGCCAACGTAAGATGGCAGAGAGAGACGAATACATAAACCAAGGGGACAGGAGTCTATTCCCCATACTTAAGAGCCATTCTCTGCCTTTGAGGAAAAGAAAGCATTTGGAAGTTTTTTTCAATTGCGGCACCAAGGGTTGGTGCTTGCAGGGGTGGGGAGGGAGACAAGGTGGTAAGGGGGTTCCAACAACCAGTTATCTTATGAGAGGGGAGGAGTGTCTAAGCTCTGTGTTTTAGTTAAGTGGTCCCCTCATAACTTTCATTATTTATTTTGTATCTTTCATACAAGACCCTCTAGCATAATACTGGGAAAGAAGAGAGCAGGGAATGGGCCCAGGGCAGAGAAGGCAGCCAGGTTCTTCCCTTGGCCCAACCTAGGAACAAGGGGCTTTCCCTGCATGGACGGGTCAGGGAACCCAAAGCCAAAAGGATCACCAGACCTATCCACACTCCACCCAGAGTCTGGCCCCAGGAGAAGGCGCTCACTCTGAAACACGAAGAAAATGACCTAGCTGGGTTTCACCCATCACTGGGAGGCCGGGCCCTGACGACAGACGACTGGGGCCCCGTGGTTGTCCAGTGGTGTGGAAGGAAGTAAAAGCCAGGGGTTCCTGGGGAAGGCAGGGAGGGATGAGTAGAAAAGGGCAGTTGGGGGCCCCCCAGAATGAATAGCATTGGTTTCCGGGCCAGTCACCCTATGGGATATGGCCACAGGACAGATACTGGTATGAAAGATGGACACAAACAGCACATGGGCTCAGTCCAGGTCTTCCTCCCCAGGGCGACCCAGCTCCTCATAAATCTCACGCACGGCCAGAATGCGATTGAGCATACTCTCCAACATGCTGCGGTCCATGGGGATCACAGAATACCAGAGAGGTGACTCAGCGATGCAGGACCGCTCAGGTTGCAGGTAGAACACATCGTTGCGAGTCCGGAGGCTTTCGGGACTGCAATGGTGGGAGTAGGGGTGGTAGGACAGAGATCAATACCAAGGCAGTGTAGATCCCGTGGGTCCCCAGGCCAACGCCATTCCTGCAAACCCAACTCACCATTTTGAGAGATAAAATTCATAGAACTTGACAGGGCAGCGGAGGGGATTCATGCGGTTCTCACGCTGCTCTAAGATTGGGGCTTCATCTTCTCTCTTCCGTTTCCCCGGACCCGGGTCTGTAGAGGAGGAGGCACACGACTTAGACCTGCTAAAAGCACAGTGTCAATGAGCCACCTCCAAGAGCACAGTCCAGGACATGGGGAGGAGGCCTCAGGTCACAGAATACAGTCTCATCAAGAACTAAAGGTGGAAGAAGAATTGGTCAGTCTCCCCACACCAACCAAACGTCCTGTAAGGGTGTTGCTCTGCAGCCCACCCAAGTTGATTCCCATAAGAGGTAATTTCACGTTATAAAGAAAAAACTACAAAACAGCTCCTATCTCAAGGCAGGGTTTGCCTTCCAGGATACAGCAACAGCGATGGCCCCAGCCCCCAGTGCGTTAGTCCAGGTAGGGGCTCTGGCAAGAGAAGGGGCCTTGGGAACTGCACTCAGATGGGGCAGGATGCCAGGGCCAGAATGGAAACCAAGGTACAGTTCCTATTACACCCAATAGCAAAGAACTACGGAAAGCCTGGCATTCACGGCACCAACTCTCCCCCACAGCCAAACACACCCCATAGCTTCCTACCTGTCCACCACCCAAAAAAAGTAGGCAAGCAAGTAAATTGCTTTGAAATGAGGAAAGGCGGGAAACAGGCAGCTGGGTGGCCTCCTATTTATGCAACAGCCACTGCCCATCAGATTGAAGGACTGGCTGTTTTCACCTTTCCTGCAAACACAGGAATGGAAGGATAGGGAAGTGGGTGGCCAAGGAGCTGGCAGTTACGGCGGGTGGCAGGGGAAATCGGAGAGGGGTTAGAGCAAAGGAGGGGCGGCCTCGTACCTCGCCCTTTCCTCTGGCGGACTGGGGCGTAGTAGCGGATGCTCACCACCTTGGTGGTGCCCCGAGGGGTGGTACACTTGCGGGATTGCCGCACCACATTGGTGAAGGAGAGCTGCATGTGCTCCTCCGCAGTCTGCAGCCCAAAAAACTTAGTGTTGAAGAACATGAGGGTGTTGAGAAGGACAAAGGGGGAGTAGACCCCCAGCTGCTTACACTCCCAGAGGTGCTCCTCCTCCACTCGGGAGAACACCGTGTCTGCAAGAGGCAAGAGGGAGAGGCCGATCAGGCGTGACTGACTACCCTGAGCCAATCACTTCTGGTCCCAGAGGTCCCGCTCAGAGGCACTCACCACCCCCTATGCTCTGGGGAGGTGGCCACCATATAAAGCCCTGACACTGAGCTCCAGGATACAGCAGGACTGGATTTTACAGTTTCCACCTGCATTTGGAGCAGCTCTTACCACCCTCAAGTTCCAGGCAGGTCGATGTGAACCTTGAGGAGTCCACAACTTCTTCCTTTCTTTCTTCCCTTACCACCCACCCAGGCCACCTTGCTTGTGGGCCCAGAGAGAGCTCTTCAGACCTAAGTCTTTTTTTTTTTATGTTATGAAAAAAATTTTAAATATAATTATTTTTATTATCATTAATCTACAATTACATGTGCAATATTATGGTTATTAAACTACCCCTTCATCAGGTCCCCCCCACCAACCCCATTACAGTCACTGTCCATCAGCGTAGTGAGATGCGATAGAATCACTACTTGTCTTCTCTGAGTTATACAGCCCTCCCCGTGCCCCCCCAACATTACATCTGCTAATTGTAATGCCCCCTTTTCCCCCCTTGTCCCTCCCTTCCCACCCATCCTCCCCAGTCCCTTTCCCTTTGGTCACTGTTAGTCCGTTCTCGGGTAAACCTAAGTCTTGATCCCCTCCTCATGCTCAAGGTCAGGGGCTTCGGCTCCCCTAGCTCTAAGCCCCAAGGCACCCAGCTACATGCTCCTGCCCTCGGCCCCTCTGTGAGGAGGGGCAGACCAAGCAGGCCAGGTCTCCTGGAAGGGTGTGTTGGAGTGGAGAGGACACAGGGGTTGCTGAATCCCTATCCCTTACTGTTGGGGAGGAGTGTGGGCTGCCAGGAACTCAGAGACTTGTTGAGTTCTTGAACGAAAGTCAGGTAGTAAAGGTCCGTGAAAATGTTCACCATTCGGTTATTTTCCAGCAAGTACTGGCGAAAGAAAAGCAGACACTCATAAAGCTAGACGCCAGGTCCTAGAGGAAAGACAACAGTGCCGAAGGCCCCAGACACGGCGACCTTGAGAATCAGGAGACAATGGAACAGCTGTGTGGCTCAGGGGCGCAGACTGCTGCTCCCCAGGCACACCTGTGACTCCGAGGGGCTGAGGCCTTGCTGCAGGAGGAGGAGGCATGGAGAAGACGTGTCCTGGCTGCTTCCTCCCAAGCCCAGACCCCCTGGTCAGACGATGCATGGCCAACTGCCCCCAGTGGGGAGCGAACATTGTCCCACCCCGAGGGAGCCCAGCTCTGCCCATCCGTCCTCTCCGAGAATGGGTGTGAGAACCACCAAAGGGACCCAGAGAGTAATGGAGGCTGGTCCTTGGCTCACAGTCCTGCAGTGCAGCTTTGATTTTAGAAGGGTATTGACCTCTCTTGTCCTATTTAGAGCAGGAGATGAAAGGCAAGCTGCATGCTCAGGATGGGAAACAGGGTGAGCAACAGGGAAGGGGACAGAATCATTTCTGGTGGGACCCTGCCTGGGGTGCTGACAGTGAAGGCAAGCGAGGCAGTGTGCAAGGGGTACCTGCTGGATGCCGAGACACAGATAGTAGATACTGTCAGGTTCGTATCTTTCACCATTGGGTCGAGTGATTTCTCTCACAAACTGGGCCAGACCGTAGTTGAGCTCAGCAGCTGAGCAAGCCAGAATGTCCTCTTTGATACGCATAGGTTTGGCTGTGGTGATACGTAGAGGAGGTGGATGGGATTCAGGAACGTCCACATGGAGAATTTCATTTAGCTCCACCATTAAGCCCTTCATCCCTCAGTCATGTCCAACTCCAGAACAAACCCACCAAATGTAAAAGAGCCTTTAGCCTTGAAACCTGGACAGCATCTCCCCTTATTCTGCAACTCCTCCCCATCTGCACAGGATGCCCTTAAGTGATCAGGGATCAGCCTTCCCAGCCCAGCCCCTGCCCCCTGCCCCTCCTTCCAACACTTCCCCGCCTCCCTCTCCTGGGTAATTACGGCCGAAGCGCAGCTCATCCCCCTTGCTGGTTTCTCCATTGGCATATTTTGACTGCACCCAGCACTTCCAAGCATTGACACCGTAGGAATAGTTGAGTCCAGTACAGCTGGGCTGGCTGCTCATGGAGTCCCGGGAACAGCTCTCCGAAAGCACCAGTCGCTTTTGACCCTGGAGGTGAGGAGAAAGGCGACAGGGACGTAGAGGAGGCAAGGCTGGGGGCACCATGGCAGTTAGTCAGGACAGTGTTTCCCACCCGGAGAGGCGGACTGACAGAAGAACACAGCAAGCTTCCACAGCACAGAGGCCCCAGGAACGCTCTGCTGACCTTGTCAACTGGGGAGAGAGCAAAGTCTGGCTGTGTCACAGTACTCACGGCAGTGAAGGAAGGAGGTCAGGGAAGGTCAAACTGAGGCTGCTGACTGAGCTACGAGAGCGCCCCCTAAACCAGCCCTTTGAGCCTCCGGCCCTCACCTTCCTCATGGTTCGGGGAAGGTCTTGCTCAGCAGACACGTCCTCAGGTCCTACCAGGCCACAGTCAAAGAGGAAGTCTACGCTGGGGTTGATGTCCAAAGGATCTGTTAGAGGGGAAAGGAAGAAGAAATCAATTGTTTAAGATCTCAACCCTGTGGGCCTCCCACCCCAAATCTGCTGGCCCACTTGACTGGAGATGAGCCTCGCAGACTGCTGCATTACAGCAAAGCTGTACCAAGGTCACACTCAGAGGCACGGAAACACAAAAACTCAATGGTGGGAACATTCATAACACTGTCAGACTGCATCTTCGTTTATGGTCAAGGTGTTTATGGTCGCCATGTTTATGGTCAAGACGGTGCATTTTAGGTTGTTGTACCACAATTTTAAAAAACCAGACTCAGGTGTGAAATGGGGCACCTGCATCTCAGGTATCACCTACTGTGAGCACCTCTGTTGCAGGGTCACAAGAAGCACTGTTTAGGGTCATGCTCAGGGTCACAAGGAATGTTCCTTTCCTGACCGCACAAATGCCACTGTACTCAGCATGCCTTGAATACTACTCACTCTTGGGGAAGTCTGCCTCCAAGTCCTGCCCAGGCTCATCCAAGACATTGGCCATCTTGACAGCCATGGCCAGAACATCGTCTCGAGCTGGGCCAAACAGGTCGCAGTCTTCCAGAAGTCCCTCTGCACTCTGGTTGCTCACCAGGTCTAGGAGGCAGGGAGGTTGGCTTAGTCACTGCAGCACCTGCCTAGCACCCTCACAGGCTTATCAGGGGCTAATCCCAACCATTCCCCCATCCACTGGGCACCAAGATCACCACTCTCCACCCCCTTAGGCAGAGACAGACTGGTAGCACCCTGTCTCCCTCATCGCCGCTTTCCATGGCATACCGCAAAGGTCAGATGAGGCCTTGTCTAACTCCTCAGCCTCTGCAATCATTTCTGCCATAGCCAGGATGTCAGCCTCCAAAGGGTTGGAAGGGATCTTCACCTTCAGCTCCTCAATGGTCTCCACGATCTTGTCTGTGCTCTCCAAGGTAGTGGGCAGGAACATAGGCACAGGCACCTGGAAGCATGAATCTCAACTGAATGCCAAGACCCCACCAGTGGATGAGAGGGGCAGCTGGTGAGAGTAAGGCGGAGGGGGCGTGTCAGTCCCAGAAGGGTGAAGGAGGAGCCCACCAAGAAGGGCAGGGAAACTTACTGGGATAGGCATCGAGAAAGGCACCGGGACTTTCTGGCAGTACAGATGCATAGGCACTGGCACAAAGATGGGCACTGGGATGGGCAGCACGATCACCTGTGGCTTCCACTCTTCTGCTGCCGAGAAAGGGGTCTTCTCAGAGACCCTGCTAGATGGGTGACATCCGACCCAGGACCTGATGGCTGCCTGTCACCCCCAAAGTGCTAACATGTGCTCAGTGTCACAAAACAGCCCTTGAACCAAAGGCTGAGAAACAACTCCATGATTCTAGGGCAACCATACACATGATATTTCGGCCACTTAAGAAACCCTCTCGTGCAGTTCCTGGGCATGGGGCAGAGGCCTGGGGCTATGGAATGTGGCCTGCAGCGTCCAGGTAATCCTGGCTCACCTGTCTGACTCCCTTTGGACTTCATCTCCACCTTGCAGGAGACCCCCCGATTCTGCATGAGTGGCTTACACATAGCTGCTTTGTTTTTGCGGGGTGTTGCTGGGGGTGGTGGGGGTGGAGGAGGGGTGGAAGCATTGGGAGCTGATCGGGTCTTTACAGGGATCTGTAGAGACAAAGGAACATCAGTGCCACCAACTAGCACACCCGCCTCTGAGACCACCCTGCCCACTGGCCTTGCCCTGACCTTGCCCAGGTTCCCATTCTCCTCTGGGGTCTTCACTGTACTGCTGTTCTCCACTTTGGTTTGAGAGGGGGTCTGGGGCTTCAACTCAGAAGACTGACCTGTAGATTAAAATGAATGAATGCTCTCAAGCGAGAGGCTAGCTCTCCATTTTCTTCACTCCTGTTTCTAGAGAGCTTCACTAAAAGGCCCCCGAAATGCAAAGGGGAAGTCTAGAATTTCCCCTCCTTGCCACCCAGGTCTAGTCTTATCTAGGCCCCAGAACAGTGGCCAGGAAGATTCTTTGCTCCTGGCTGCCAAGAAAAATGAAAAATATTACAGTTTCCCCAATCACCCATAATTCAAGACCTTTCATTTAGATGGCCCTCAGGAGTTTTGTACCCCTGGAGCAGCAAGAGGGGCCAGAGTACCATTTCAGAAACATCACCAGTCTTCAGTCTCACTAAAGGTAGAACTAACGCTGACACTCCCTTCCCTCTGAAAACGAACCACAGCCCCCACCTGCCCCAGCCCACGTGGGTAGGTACCCATTCCCTAAAAATATATCCTTTATAGAAAATCAGTGGAATCTAAGAATCCTTACATAGGTCTCCCCCACCCCCCACCCAGCACCTGTCTGGTCCAGAAGCTAAAAGACAACACAGTACCAGGAGTTCGGGCCAGGGGTGCGGTGAAAGCGAGACGAAGAAGAGAGGGGCCAGGCCCAGGATTAGCCGAGTCCCAGCCAGACGTACCAGAGCACACCCCCTGCCCAGGACTCACTGTTCAGGAGGCTCTCTGGCCCACTCTGGGTGTCCAGGTTGGGCTGGTTCTGCTGGCTATAGAAGCGCAGCAGACACTGCTGGGTGCAGAAGTGACGGATCTGCCCACGCCAGTGGATGGTCTCCAGCAGCTTCCCCTGGCGCTTACAGGCATGGCACCGTGCAGCCTGGGGGTGTTGACAGGATGGTCAGACCTGCCTCCCTCATACGTGCTGGGCCCTTCACCCTGCGATGAGCCAGGCTGCTCCCGTCAGAGGCTAGGCTAGCTGGAGCTCCCTCCCTGGAGATGGGCCGCACCCGGCCTTCCTGGCCCTCCTTTCAAACGCTCTGCCCCCCTTACCTTGCAGTACCACAGCAGGTACTTGCTTTTACAGTCCTCACTGCAGAAGTCCCAGGTGCTGCCGTCCAGCTGCTCGGTAACTCCGCGCTGGCAGGTCTGGGAGCAGTAAGTACAAGTGATGCAGCACAATCCCAGCTTCTTGGTGAAGTCCTGTTTGTACAGCAGCACGCAGCCTGGAAAGAGGGAAGAATCCAGAGACACAGAGATCTTCATGGCCATGAGACCCAATCTTTCCAAGGTGGACCACCTGAAACCTCTCTCTTGGCCTCTCGTGCCCAAAGCCTGAGGATGAACAGCATAGAGTAACCTGGTCCTCGCCCCACAGACTGCATTCCAAGCCCCACCTCCTTTCTCCGCCATGCTCCCTGCCTGTGAGGTACAAGGCCTCCTGCCCCTTCTCCAGTTGCTTACCCTCACTGCAGAAGCTCTTCTCCACCCCACTGAATCGGAGTTTTTCATGCAGGAGTTTCTCCTGCCGGCAATGCTCACACTGGGACACCACACCTCGAAGCCGCTTGAAGTCTTCACAGCAATCACGGCAGCAGAACTGGAACACCTGGTCCTGAGATGGGAGAACGGGGCGGGGAGGACAGAGCTGTGACATCCAGACCTGGTGCGAGCCCAGTGGAAGGAGCCCTTCAGACAGGTGTCTGGTTGCGTGGCAGGATGTGGGTGGGGGTGGGGTCTTACCTGCCAGTCCAAGACCTCAGGCTTGCCACTGAAGAGGCTGTGGCAGTAGTGACAGCTCAGGTGAATGCCCCCCTCAGGGCTTGTGCGCTGGAGGGAAGGAAGACAAGTAAAGGAGGCGTGTGGTGGTGGTGGTGGTGGGGAGGGAAAGTCAGGCTGGGTCTTTGCTCTGCCCAGGCCTACCTGCCCCAACTCTCATACCCTCTCTCTGTTACCACACCCGTCATTAATTCCTGGTCCAGGGTCTGGAGTACCTGGAATTTGGTCCAGCAGCTGGGGCTGCAGAATTGGTAGACTGTGCGATCAACCTTGTTGTAGTAACAGGGGTCAGAGTGGCTGCGACGGCAGAAGCTGCAGGGTCGGGGAGGGCCTGGGGCATAGAGAGAAAGAGAGAGGGAAAGAGAGAGGGAAAGAGAGAGAAAGAGAGAGTGACAGGGGAGAAATGGGGGGAGAGAGAGAGAGAGAGAGAGAGAGAGAGAGAGAGAGAGAGAGAGAGAGAGAGAGAGAGAGAGAGAGAGAGAGAGAGAGAGAGAGAGAGCGCACAGAAGGTGTAAGGCAGTGCAGAGGTGGAACAGGAGATCCACGGGGAGATGTGGTGGGGCTGAGGTCGGGCAGCAAGGATTGCTTCGGAAGAGGGGAGTATGGGAGGTAGAAGGAAGGCCAGCAGGGGTCTCGGAGAAGAGGCTTTGCACCTACCAGTGAGCCCTGCCTGCTTCACTTTGTAAGAGGTGGTGCAGCACAGGGAACAGAACAAGCTGGTCTTGCCATTACGATCCACATGTGATAGCATCTCAAAGTTCTTACACAGGGTCTTGCACCAGACACAGGGGTACACACGTGTGTTTTTCTGTGAGGATGGGGAAGGAGAGGCTGAGGCTGGATTTGTCCCTTCACTTTTATTTGTTAAATTTTTAAGACATGAGATATTTCAGGCATACAAAAAAGTATAGACGATGATGTAACAAAGACCTGTGTATCCACCAGCCAGCTTCAAAAATAAAATATAACAGATACAACTGAAACCCCCTTTATTTTTTTTATTCCTCCCGGCCCTCGACCCATCAGGCACCTTTATTTTTTACCCAAGAACCACACCCCCGTCCACAGCCCTCTAAAGCGCTACTCCCTGGGCCCCACCTTCTTGTATGCCCCCAAGCAGGTTGTGTTGCAGAACCGCTTTTGCTGGCCCTCGTGGAAGAGGAGCTCAGGGCCAGGGCTCCCCATCTTGGTGTAGATGTAAGCCCCGCACTGGTCACAACAGTTGGTTTTCAGTCCCTTGTTGGCCCGGAATTTGGAGAAGCAAGAGTCGCTGCAGAGCCGGTGTACCACACTGCCATTGCTGACCTCATGTAGGACCTGCCACACACACAAATACCCTGAGCTGGGGCCTGGCCACTACCACCCCCCCCAATGCAAGGACAGCCCGCCCCACCTCACCCTAGACCTTCACAGTGGACAGTGGGCCCAGGGACCCCCCAACCTGCACATCAGGCTGCCGACTTGATGGTGAGGTCCTGGGAGGCAAGGAAGGCCAGCTGCACACATCCTGGAGAAGCTCTATCCTTGAATACGCTCCCTCACGATGGCTGCCTCTCCTCCCCACTCCCTTCTTCCACAGGGCCTGGCCCCTGCAGCCCCAGGATTGCAGGGGCAGCTCAGGGCTGGCCAGGCTCTGTAAAGCAGCCCCCATCAAGCTTCCTCACCTCTCCTGTCTTCTGGCATATGCTGCAGCGAGTGGCGTCGGCAGGGTCCCCAGCCTGGGGCATTGGGCGCTGCTGCTGGGCCTCATAGAGAGAGAGACAGACGGACGTGCAGAACTCGTGGAAGGAGCCTCCTGAACCAGTCTGCGCCACAACTGAGTCCTTGGTGTTCCAGATCTCCCTGGAAGTGGCAACAGGTCTGAATATTCTCCTGGCACCACCCGCTCATTTCCTCGGCTCCCACCCCCTCCTCCACGGATCCATGACTACAGAGACAAATTCGCTGGGATCCCTGCCCTCAGCCGCCTCTCCCTACCAGTTCCTCCCTGCTAGGTCCTGCCAACAGTCTCTGTCTCCCCGTTATTCCCGGCCTGATCCCT
>JAVSCE010021159.1:0-19171 GCA_032199065.1 Smutsia gigantea
ATCAAGAAAAAAAGAAAGTCTACTCACATAAACAGAATCAGAAATGAGAAAGGAAAAATCTCTATGGACAGCACAGAAATACAACGAACTATTAGAGAATACTATGAAAAATTATATGCTAACAAAATGGATAACCTAGAAGAAATGGACAACTTTCTAGAAAAACACAGCCTTCCAAGGCTGACCCAGGAAGAAACAGAAAATCTCAACAGACCAATTACCAGCAATGAAATTGAACTGGTAATCAAAAACTTACCTAAGAACAAAACCCCTGTACCAGATGGCTTCACTGCTGAATTTTATCAAACATTTAGTGAAGACTTAATACCCATTCTCCTTAAAGTTTTCCAAGGAGTAGAAGAAGAGGGAATACTTCCAAACTCATTCTATGAGGCCAGCATCACGCTAATACCAAAACCGGGCAAAGACACACAAAAAAAGAAAACTACAGACCAATATCCCCAATGAACATAGACACAAAAATACTCAACAAAATATTAGCAAACTAAATTCAAAAGTACATCAAAAGGATCATCCATCATGATCAAGTAGGATTTATTCCGGGATGCAAGGATGGTACAACATTCGAAAATACATCAACATCATCCATCACATCAACAAAAAGAAAGACAAAAACCACATAATCATTTCCATAGATGCTGAAAAAGCATTTGACAAAATTAAACATCCATTCATGATAAAAACTCTCAACAAAATGGGTATAGGGGGCAAGTACCTCAACATAATAAAGGCTATATATGACAAACACACAGCCAACATTATACTTAACAGTGAGAAGCTGAAAGCTTTTCCTTTAAGATTGGGAACAAGACAAGGATGCCCACTCTACCCACTTCTATTCAATAGAGTACTGGAGGTCCTAGCCACAGCAATCAGACAACACAAAGAAATAAAAGGCATCTAGATTGGCAGGGAAGAAGTTAAACTGTCCTTGTTTGCAGATGACATGATATTGTACATAAAAAACCCTAAAGAATCTACTCCAAAACTACTAGATCTAATATCTGAATTCAGCAAAGTTGCGGGATACAAAATCAATGCACAGAAATCTGTGGCATTCCTATACACTAACAATGACTTAGCAGAGAGAGAAATCAGGAAGACAATTCCATTCAAAGTTGCATTAAAAAGAATAAAATACCTAGGAATAAACCTAACCAAGGAAGTGAAAGACCTATACTCTGAGAAGTACAAGACACTCATGAGAGAAATTAAAGAAGATACCAGTAAATGGAAACACATCCCATGCTCATGGATAGGAAGAATTAATATTGTCCAAATTGTCATCATGTCTAAAGCAATCTACAGATTCAATGCAATTCCTATCAAAATACCAACAGCATTCTTCAATGAACTAGAGAAAATCATTCTAAAATTCATATGGAAGAGCAAAAGACCCGAATACCCAAAGTAATCCTGAGAAGGAAAAATAAAGCTGGGGGGATTATGCTCCCCAACTTCAAGCTTTACTACAAAGCCACAGTACTCAGGACAGTTTGGTACTGGCACAAGAATAGACCCGTAGACCAATGGAACAGACTAGAGAGCCCTGATATAAACCCAACCATATATGGTCAATTAATATATGATAAAGGAGCCATGGACATACAGTGGGGAAATGACAGCCTCTTCAACAGCTGGTGTTGGCAAAACTGGACAGCTACATGCAAGAGAATGAAACTTCATTATTGTTTAACCCCATACACAAAAGTAAACTCGAAATGGATCAAAGACCTGAATGTAAGCCATGAAACCATAAAACTCTTAGAAGACAATATAGGCAAAAATCTCCTGAATATAAGCATGAGCAACTTCTTCCTGAATATATCTCCTTGGGCAAGGGAAAGAAAAGCAAAAATGAACTATGGGACTGTTTCAAACTTAAAAAGTTTCTGTACAGCAAAGGACACCATCAACAGGACAAAAAGGCATCCTATAGTATGGGAGAATATATTTGTAAATGACATATCTGACAAGGGGTTAACATCCAAAATATATAAAGAACTTACATGCCTCTACACCCAAAAAGCAAATAAATGGGCAGAGGATATGAAGAAACAGTTCTCCAAAGAAGAAATTCAGACAGCAACAGACACATGAAAAGATGCTCCACATCCCTAATCATCAGGGAAATGCAAGTTAAAACCACAATGAGATATCACCTCACACCAGTACGGATGGCCAGCATCCAAAAGACTAAGAACAACAAATGCTGGCGAGGATGCGGAGAAAGTGGAACCCTCCTACACTGCTGATGGGAATGTAAGCTAGTTCAACCATTGTGGAAAGCAATATGGAGGTTCCTCAAAAAACTAAAAATACAAATACCATTTGACTTGGGAATCCCACTCCTTGGAATTTACCCAAAGTATACAACTTCTCAGATTCAAAAAGATGTATGCACCCATATGTTTATTGCAGCAGTTTTTACAATAGCCAAGATATGGAAGCAACCTAAGTGTCCACCAGTAGATGAATGGATAAAGAAGAGGTGGTACATATACACAGTGGAATACTATTCAGCCATAAGAAGGAAACAAATCCTGCCGTTTGCAACAACATGGATGGAGCTGGAGGATATTATGCTCAGTGAAATAAGCCAGGTGGAGAAAGACAAGTGCCAAATGATTTCCCTCATTTGTGGAGTATAACAACGAAGCAAAACTGAAGGAACAAAATAGTAGCAGACTCAGAGACTCCAAGAAGGAACTAGTGGTTACCAAAGGGGAGGGGTTGGGGGGATGGGTGGGGAGGGTGGGAGAAGGGGATTGTGGGGTATTATGTTTAGTACACATGGTGTGGGGAATCATGGGGAAAACAGTGTAGCACAGAGAAGGCAAACAGTGAATCTGTGTCATCTTACTACACTGATGGACAGTGACTGAAATGGGGTATGAGTTGGGACTTTATAATATGGGTAAATGTAGTAACCACATTGTTTTTTCATGTGAAACCTTCATAAGAGTGTGTATCAATAATACCTTAATACAATAAAAAAAAGTAAAAAAAAATGTACTTTCTGACCCAAATGAAATCAAATTAGACATCAATAGTAGAAAGACAATAAGAAAAACTGAAAACAATTGAAATTAAATAATACATTTCTAAATAATCTATGTATCAAACAGGAAAATTCAAAAGAAATTAAGAAATTATATAGAACCAAATGGAATATTTATTATAAAATCAAAAATCTATGGAACACAGCTACAGTAGTGGTGAAATGTAAATTTTAGCAATAAATATTTACATTAGGTAGAAGAAATAGCCATAAATCTGTAATCTAACCTCTTATCTGAAGAAATGCCAAAATAAAAGTAAACTAAATGCAAAGCAAATGGAAGGAAGGAAATAATAAAGATAAAGCCAGAAATTAATGAAATTGAAAACACAACAGTAGAAAATCATGAAAAAAAATCCTAGTTCTTAAAAAAATATATATCATAAACTTGATAAACCTCTAGCAAAATTGACAAAGATAAAAGTTGGCACAATTACCAATATCAAGAATGAAAACAGTGTCATCACTACAGATCCTGGAGCCCTTAAAAGATAAAAAGGGAATACAAGAAACAAGTTTACACTCATCAATTCAACATTTAGAAGGAATGGACCAATTTCTCAAAAATGGTAAAATACCAGAACTCAGTCAAAATTAAATAGACAACTGTAAAGTCCAAGAGCCATTTGTGAAATCAGAAATTTCAATCATAAAGCCCCCCTGACAAAAAAAATCTCCATGTACAGATGGTTTCACTTTAAAATTCTACAAAACTACATTTAAAGAAATAACACCAACTTTCTGCAGTCTCTTGCAGAATATGGAACTGTAGAGAATCCATTTCATGAAACCAGTATTACCTTGATACTAAACCAAAGACAATAGAAAAGGTTAGACCAATATCTATCATGAAGTCAGATGCAAAATCCCCCCCAAATATTCGCAAACTAACTCTAGCAATTTATAAAAACAATTATACAACAGAACGTACCACAAACAAGTGAGAATTAATGCAGATATTTGAGCCTATTTCAATGTTACAAATAAGAAAAATCAATTTACGCAGAAAAGGACTTTGACTAAATAAAACACTCATGCATTATAAAAACATGAAAGTAGGAAAATAAAGGAACTTCCTTAATATGATTAAGGACCTATTCAAAGTTGATGTTTCTATAGCTAAAATAATATTAGTGATACATCTCTTCTCCCTTAGGATTGAAAACAAAAGATATCTGCTCTCACCACTCCTGTTCAGTGTAGCACTGGAAACTCTAGCCCTGTAAGAAGGAAAGAAAAAAGAAATAAAAGGAAAAATAGGAATAAAACTTCCTTATTTACATATGACATGATTGTTTATGTAGAAAATTCTAAGGAACCAAACCAAAACCAAAACCAAAACCTACTGTATCTAATGTGTGTTCACCAAGATTACAGTTGCATGACCACACACAACAAAAAAATTGCTTTTAAATATATGAACAATGACCATATGGCAATTGAAGTTTAAAACCCAGTATCATTCACAATATCTCAAAAGAAGTAAAAAAGTTATACCAGGTAAATACTTATCTACAATAGCAATATGCTGAAAATTACAAAATTCTGGTGAAAAAAGCCAAAGAAGTCTTTAATAAATGGAGAGACATATTGCGTTCATGAATTAGAAAACAAAATAGGAAGTATGTGAAATAACCCCAAGCTGACATACAGGTCAATCATAATTTCTAACATAGTCCTTAAAAAAAAAAAAAAAAAAAATATATATATATATATATATATATTTGTATAAAATATATATATAGATATAGTTTACAAAGGTTATTTTGAAATTTATATGCAAAGCAAACAAATTATAATAGCTAAAACAATCTTGATAAGAAGAATAAAATGAGAGGAATCACTCTACCAGGTTTTAAGCCTTACTACATAGGTACAGTGATGACACAGATCATGGTGATTATACTATGCTCTGGCACAGAGAGAGAGACACACACATTGACCAAAGGTATAGATTGGGGGACCCAGAAACTGACTGATACAGACATGTCCAATAGTGCAAAACAAGTCAATGGAGGTACAAATGAAATGTCTGGAGCACTTGAGCATTTATAGGCCAAAAAAAAAAAAAAGAATCTCAACATTAACTTCATAACTTATGCCAAAACTAATTCAAAATTGATCACAAGTTTAAATCTAAAATGAGAAACTACAACATTTTTTTGGAAAAAAATTACCAGAGAAAATGTTCAGGATCCAGGGCTATGACATCCAGGGCTTAGATTTGACACAAGAAAGCACAACACATATTAAAAGGAAAATTGATTAAACTAAACCCCATTAAAATGGAACTCTTTTGCTCCAAGTGAAACCAAAAATTTTAATCACAAAGCCATTAAAAAAAAAGAAAATCTCCAGCTGCAGGTGGCTTCACTTTAAAATTCTACAAAACCACCTTTAAAGAAGAATCAATACCCAGTTTACACAATCTCTTGCAGAATATGGAAGAGTAGAGAACCCATTTCATGAAGACAGTACAAGGATGCAAAAACAAATTAAGGAGTGGGAAAATATATTATAAAGGACATATCTGACAAGAGACATGTATCTAGAATACATAAAGAACATTCAAAACTCAATAATAAAGAAAAATTAATGATCCAATTAGAAAATGGGCCAAAATAAAATCCATCAAGAGATACTGCATTTAAGAGGAGATGCAGATGGCAAATGGGTTCATTCAGAGCTGTTCAGCATCATTAACCATTAGATAAAAAAATAGTAAGATAGCACTACATACTGATCAAAGTAGCTAAAATAAAAAATAGTGATGACACCAAATGCTGATGAGGCAGCAAAACGGCATAGCCACTGGAAAGCAATTTGGAAGTTTCCTGGGAAATAACTAAACATGTGATCACCATGTGACTGTATTCCATCAGCAACTGCACACTTAGCATTTAGCCCAGAGAAATGAAAACATGCTCACATAAAAGCCTCCACATGAATATTCATTGCAGTTTTATTATTAAGAGCCCACACTGGAAAGAATTTAAATGTCCTTAAACAAGCTACAATACATCTTTACTGTGGAATATTACACTGTAATAAAAAAAGGAATGACATTTTTTATACAACAAAAATTTCACACAACAAATTTTGATGCAACAGCATGGAAGACTGTTTTGGATTTAAGCTGAATGAAAAAAGCCCCCAAATGTCATATATTATATGACTCACTTAATAACATTATTAAAATAACAAAAATATAGAAATGGCATAGGGTTGCCAGGAATCTAGGTGGACATCAGAGGAGCTAGGTGGGTGTTAAATACAAAGGCAACATAAGGGACCCTTGTGGGGATGGAATGTTCTGCATAAATGTCAAGATCTCGGTTGTATTATTTTACTATAATTTTCCAAGATGTTCTCATGGGGAAAACTTGACACTGTGTATATGGAATCTTTCTGTATTATTTATTACAACTGCAGGTGAATTGATCATTTTCTCAAACTAAAAAGTTTAATTAAAAATAATAAAGATGTACATCTGGAAAAGGTAATAGAATGTTTCAAACAGAAGTAATAGGAAGGTAGTTACAGATTTGTAACATTTGTCAATGCAAAATATATGACCAGGAACAGCAAAATTTACATGCAAATGAAATGGTAGTGCACTGATGTCATGTTGTTTCAAGGAGATAGATTCTGATATGAAAAGCTACAAATTATAAACCTTAGAGCAATACGACAGAAGATTATTGCTAGTAAGCCAACTGAGGAGATGAAAAGGAATACTGAAAACACTCAATGAACTTAAAAAGCAGGAAAAGAGAGGAAAGAGAACAAAGAACAGAAGACAAATAAAAAACAAGAACATAAACATAAGCCCAAATATATGACTTGCTACATGTAAATAGTACAATTACCCTAATTAAAATACCAAGATTGAATAGAAACATTTGTGACATAGATAGGGCAAAAATAAAAGCCACGGTGGTGGGGAATGCAAATTAGTTCAACCATTGTGGAAAGCAATATGGAAAAACTCAAAATAGAAATACCATTTGACCCAGGAATCCCACTCCTAGGAATTTACCCTAAGAATGCAGCAGCCCAGTTTGCAAAAGACATATGCACCCCTATGTTTATCGCAGCACTATTTACAATAGCCAAGAAATGGAAGCAACCTAAGTGTCCATCAGTAGATGAATGGATAAAGAAGATGTGGTATATATACACAATGGAATATTATTCAGCCATAAGAAGAAAGCAAATCCTACCATTTGCAACAACATGGATGGAGCTAGAAGGTATTATGCTCAGTGAAATGAGCTAGGCAGAGAAAGACAAGTATCATATGATTTCACTCATATGTGGAGCATAAGAGCAAAGAAAAAAAAACTGAAAGAACAAAACAGCAACAGACTCACCAAACCCAAGAACGGACTAATAGTTACCAAAGGGAAAGGGACTGGAAGATGGGTGGGAAGGGAGGGATAAGAGGGAAAAAGGGGCATTATGATTAACAGATGTAATGTTGGGGGGCGCAGGGAGGGCTGTACAACTCAGAGAAGACAAGTAGTGACTCTATAGCATCTCACTATGCTGATGGACAGTGACTGTGATGGTGTTGGTGGGGGGGACCTGATGAAGTGGGGAGTTTAATAACCATAATGTTGCACATGTAATTGTAGAATAATGATACCAAAAAAAAACACAAAAACCTTGTAACCGAAGAAAAAATAAATAAATAAATAAAAGCCAAGGGAAAAGATATACCATGCAAACACACACATACAAATAACTGTAGTTAATCAACATTTTGGACATCAGAAAATGGAATATTTCCTGTGATTAAAAAGGAAATTGCATGATGATAAATGTCAATCCAGCAAGAAGCCAGAACAACCTTAAATATGTATCCGATGAATAAGTATGATAAGGAGGCTTTACAACACAGGAGAAACAAACTGATCAAGACAAAAAATACACAAATTTAAAATTAAGTTGGAGACTTCAAAGCTCCTCTCTCAGGAACTGATAGAATCATTGAACAAAAACCATCCTGTGAGGAGGTCGCACTTGTAAGACCTAACATTTCAGAGTGGTTCCTTGGCGTCTTTGAGCCCCACAGGGCCCCCAGGTCATGACCCTAAGCACCCTTACTTCCCCACTGAGCAGGGAGGTCTTCCCAGGCCGTGAGTACCTCTACAGGCCCAATGGCTCCTCACCTGGTCTTCAACCACCATGGCAATACCTCCCTGCAACCTGAAAAACTATGCAAATTTGTCGAAGACATTCTCCCACAGGAGTCAAGGGTCACCCCACTGCCCCGTACAGTCTCTGGCTGGCTGTCCTCTTGCCAGTGCAGCCTCGGCGTGGCCCTGCGTGCTGTGTGCTTTCTCGCTGCCAGATGTGAATGTATGTGCATGATAAGGTGGGGCTCATCTCATCTCTGTGTCGGGTGTGGCGTGTGTGGACATCTCATCCTGTCTGGGCAGGGTACCCCTCCTTCACAAGCGGCATGGTGGGAAGTCATCAGAACAGACACACAGGACTTGAGTGACACCATTCATGCCTACCATCTAACTGACGTTCCCCGAAAGGTTTACTCAACAACCCGCAGAACAACCCACAAGAGCCTCCTTTTCAGGTGCCTGCGGAACATTCACTAAAATAGACAATATTCTGGTCTTCAAAACAAATCACAACCAGTTGAAAAGGCTTCAGATCATACCAAGTATCTTTGTTGATCCCAGCAGAATTAATTAGAAATAAATAACAGAAAGGGATCTGGAAAATCCTCAGATAATTGGAAATTAAATAATGTTAGTCAAAGAAGGAAATCATAATAAAATTAGGACATGTTTTAAATAAGTGAAATCATATTGTGGAATACATCTTAAGCAGTTCTCAAGGGAAATGCATAGCTTTAAATATTTACATCATAAAAGAAGGAAGGTATAAAGTTAATGGTCTGTTTCTACCAAGAGAGTTCTTACTATATCATCTCTGATAAATATTCGGGCATGAAATTTAGAAATCAGCAGTAGGGGAACAGTAGATAACTAGTAATTCTGTTACAGAATAACATGCATAAAAATGTTGAAATGAAGATTAGTAAGTATCACTAGCTCAGAGATTAAAGAAATATAAGACAAGATGTTTCATATCCATTGGTTTGACAGTTCTTAATTTATATTTTAAGGGAAGAGAGTATAATTTCTATTTTCACATTCTACTACTCTGCTTACTCAATAGCGCATGAACCGTGTACTGAAAATGCGTGTGTGTATCTCAGGCTATCGGCCAGGTGCAGAATTGGGTCTCTTTTAATGTCTTTTACTTACATGAGTGGCAATATATTTTTATTTACTTAGACATGTGGAAATTAATTTTAATGCAACTTCCAGATGAATAAAACTTGGGTTATGTTAGGACGGAGATAAACACTTATTTATGGACTCTTTATTAAGTTCTTGGGGGAAGTCGTTAAGTCAAAAGCAAGGTCATAAAAATGAGCTCATCACTCTTAGGAAGCAGATAAATTTGATCAGATAGGATAATAAACGTCGCGAGTCCTCACCTTAAACTCAAGTGAACTGCGCCTGAACTTGGGAGTCAGTTTCCCGGTTGGAGCCAGGTGTCAGCGCGCCAGAGCTCAGCGTCCCTGACCACGTGCCCCTGAGTCTCCGAGCCCGGCTGAACACGCTGCGCCGCAGCCTTCCCTGCTGGTTCTTCTTAGCACTCCGTGAGGTGGCTCCTGGCACACCATGGGACGAGCTTATACATTGGCACGTGCAAAAGTCCACCAATGGCAATAACAGCTAATAGTTATATAGGACTCATTATGAACATACGCTTTAACTCATTCCATCCCCACAAAACCCTAGAGTTGGGCGTTTTCCATTGTGTCGTCTTATAAAAAAGGGAAAGGGGGCGCAGAGCGATTAAAGCCCAAGATCACACTCAAAGTGAACGTGAGTTCTGGGATTCCAACCTCATGCCTCTTGCTTGGAAATACAGGTGCCTCCCCACCACGGGAGCTGCCTCTTCCCAAATTCCCCAGGATTCTCGCTGTTCTGCCCACTGTGGTTGGCTTCAGGGGATTGGCGTTCAGGGGCAGAGGCAGCACCAGCCCTCCACTGCTACCTGCCTGCTGCACAGGGCGAGCCTGAGAGCCTCAGGCTGCTTTGCTGGGTCTGCGCAGAGGAAATGCTACTGCTCAGTGTCCATCCTTAACTGTGAATTTCTGGGCATTACTTTCCCATAAGCCTATGAGTTTTTTAGGGCAAGCATGTGGCCTTGGTCCCCTGAGCCACTACACATCAGTGCTTTGTCACAGGTGCCTCTGATGCCCCCGCTCTAGAGGTGATGCCAGAAGAAGGATCTGAGCAGACCAGGTTGGGGCCATCACAGACCCCCTCCTGAGAGATGCCGGAGGCTATCCCTCCTGAGTGTGGTTTTTACCCTCCTGTTGGGAAGGTATTTGCAGCAGGCCAGCCTCCTGGCTTGCCCACAGGAAGCCTTGCATAGGATGTCATTTGCCATGTGAGGGTTTCCTAAAAGAACTCCAGAACTGTTCTGAGTCCAGAAAGCTTCTGGAAGAGTGTGGGGCATAAAGGGTTAAAAGCCGGTCACAGAAGTCATGCCAACCCAGGTGTCTGCAATGAAGAGGAGCATGTGGGGTGGACACAGAGGCCACTGACCCTCTGGCAGGTAAGGGTGCTGACGTTTTACTTAGGAATAATGGGTAATTAATTCCAGATGCACACTGTGCTTATAGATGAGGATGCTAAACATTAACCAGCTGGCCGTCATTCTTACCATAGTGTGGTCTATGGCCTGCAGCTGGTACTGGTGGGATCCAATAGTTCCACCATTCATACCTACCTTTCTGGAGCTCCACCTCCTGAAACATGAGGTCTGAGGGGTGACTGGCCACCCCTTGCTGTATAAGGAGGGTGGGCACTGGGAGAGCCAGAGGGGCTGTTGTCATCACTTGGGGTAGCTCACAGGACTTTTGGTCTGTCTCCTCCATGGGAAACAGATGTAGTGTGTGAGTGGTTGGTAAGAAAATTCTGGGGGAAGGCAGAAGGTGACTCTGTACTATAAAGACAACTTCCTGGAGGAAGAAGACCTTAAAGACAGTAACTGAATCAAACAAAAGGAACTACATTAGACACTCAGCGGGTGGGACCATTTCAACCTCTTTCCCATGCATGCCGTCCTCTGTCCCCCGTGTGATACTTGTGAGCTTCTACACATGTGCCATCTCCAGGGCTCCACCTCCAGCGCCCTTGCCACCATGACCCAGCACTATATTGCATGCCTAGAATACATCCCCTATTGAGAAAACTAAACAAAAACCTGCACAACTACAAACACATCCTGGATCTCTGCAGGCTTCCACGCGAAGCCCACATGACTTACTGCCTGACAGCCTGACCCTAGAGGATTTGCCACTTGAATTCCCATGGGTCATCCCTAGGACCTGCCTTTCCCTTTAAAAGAGCCTCATGTTTACTGACCTTCTCCTTCACCCAGGATATTTTATCCTTCCTTATATGTCTCATTCCTTATACAACATCACCCTTTAATAAAGCAGCTGAATTTTAAACATACATCCTTGACCCCCTACCTGTTTCCCTCTTCTGAGCTTCCACTCTGCTTTTTCTCTCAAGTTGATTACTTTGACTTATGATGATAGATAGATGAAAGATAGATGATTGATAGATAGATAGATAGATGATAGACAGATATGGCTAAATGGATGGATAGATATGTTGAAAACAAAGTAAAGAGAGCAGGAATAAATGTATTTTTCTCTTCTTGGTCTCTAGTGGCTCTGGCCATGGTGCATCACACAGACAGGGGCTCAGACAGGACTGACCGGGACTCTTGTGGGTATGAAGCAAAGGGGACTGTGCTCAGAGCCACGATGGCTGCTCCGAGGTGTGGCTACAGAGCTTCGGTATCTGAGTGTGATTCCTTGGATGGAGCAAGGCATGCAGGTCCCTGAAGTGTCTTTCAACCAAACCCCACTTTTCTCAGGCAGGTAATGGGGCAGGAATGCAGAGCAGGACCCTGGAGGCAGTCATACACCTCCTCCCTCTTCCAAGGACTTGCTTATCAGAACTTAATGATTTGCACTCTGCCATAATTGGCCTGCTCAAGACAGGACCCAGCCAGCCTGGGGCACCCAGGCCCATGACAGAAAATGACAGCCGCTGCCGCATGACCTGGCACCCTTCCTGTGAGTGATCACATTGCTGTCATAGTACACCCTCTCCCCAAATGGGTTATGAGGTCATTGACATCTAATTTTATCAGATGAAGATAAATTTCTTTATATCTTGAAAAATATTTTAATCTGTTTCATTATTGGACTTTGAAGAACACCTACTAAAGGTTAAATGCTAGCTTAGTAAAACTAAATCATGCAGCAGAAGACTGAAGCCTTCCCAGAGGAGGTGTCTGCACCATCTGCATGAGAGCCAAAGCTTGGCTGCCTGGATAGGATTCGGGAGGGCACTGCAGAAACTAAAACTGTAATATAAACATGCAGGCCAATATAAATAGCAAGCAAAGTCCTTGGCATGTAAAAAGTTTAAAAAAGGTACAAAGTTAAAATATGTATACCTATTCTTTAAAAACATTTTAAAGGCTTCATTGCTGGTCATAATCTGCAGCCGATGCATTTCAGCCATGGGTTTATAGATGAAGGAACCATCCCTGGGGAGAATAAGGAATTATCTGTGATGGTATGGGTGGTTAGCATCAAATTTAGAACTTAACCGTGAGTGTTCTGTCCTGCTTAGTGTGAACTGTATCGAGGATCTCATTCTCTGCTTATTACATCCATAAACCAGCTTTTCAAAGAACATGAATCCTGGCACTACAAACATGCCCCCTTCCTTTCCTTTTTAAGATAAAGACATGCGTGTTTTGGCAGGCATCCTGCTCTGTGTTATTTATAACAAGTTTACAGACAGCAATTCTTGGCTTTTTGGAGATCACAGAACCCTTTGAATACCTAATGAGACCTTGGGTCCTCTCCTTAGGAAACATGCATGCACACACCCACTCACCTTTCCCATAATCCTGGGGGGGTGGTGGGCATCTTAAGCTGACACACTTGGAACTCATCACCTTGACAGTGTTCTTCTAAATTAATGCCATCTGAACCAACCCCCAGAAACATAGATGCAATTAAAAAACATAATGTCTGGGACCCAGGAGCCGAGCAAATGGTACAAATAAGAAATGGATGGCTCAGGTGTTTAGAAGGTTCTGCCAGAGCCTTTCTCATAGTTTAGTCTGGCCTTGCAGGATGCTTCTGGGTTACCTATGTCTGGTGTTACTGGATGAAGCATCGCTACAGAGCAGTCTCCAGTTGGGATGCATTCTGCAGAGAGGGCAGTATGCCATCCCTGATTGGATGTGGGTGCCTGCTTCTAAACAAGGGTTCAGCCATGGCACCCATTTGGTGGTGCATAGCCTCACAGTCACTGTCAAATGTCAGCATCAGTCTACCACACCTCCTAGTACTTCTGCTGTCCCTGTCACCACTAGGGGCCATGCCACTTACTTCTTTTTCCCAGTGACATCCCATGGTCCCCAGGCCTAGATTGCAATGTTGCTGTTTCATGAAGGCTGTGACCTTTCAACAGGAATTTCTGTTGCTGTGTCACCCACGCTGCACATACAGGGCCCATGCCCCTGTCCAGGCTGTGAGTGGACCCAGCTTTGGGCACAGCATGTCCCATCTCTGGTCCCCAGCACCCAGCACAGTTCTTGTTACATGGTCTTGACTGAAATGAAGGAACGGGTTATTTTCTACAAAACAGTCCCCTCCTCAGAGACCTTTGCTTCCCACCCTAATACAGAAGAAATGGATCATCAAGGAGCCAAGGAATGTAGGCAAGCTGAACTGGGAAATTCTTCCATGAGAAAGCCTGCCAGACATTTGGGGATAAGGAGAAGCACTGAGCCTGAAACTTCTGCCTCAGGAATGCATAGGACCTTCAGGAGATTCAGACAAAATGCGGAGGAAGGTGCATGGCGTCCGTGATGAGTGGCGGCGGCACCCAGGTCAGCCCCTGCAGACAACACCTGGAGGGGTTGTTTTCTGGAGAGAGGTAGTTTTCCCCACTCTCTGGAACTAGCAGTGGCTGTAAGTCTGCTATGGCCATCTCAGGGCATGGCCCTCCCCCACAGAGGGTCGGGAGTAACTGAGGAGAGCAATGCTGTCTCTGGGCCGGGGCCCCGGGGGGCTGGTGTGGCCAGCTGGGAGGTGGGGACAGCATGGCTCAGCCTGTGGTGCTGGGTCCCTCCTCCAGGACAGCCTGTCAATATGGCATCTCATTCCTACTCTACGCGCTAGCTGGGGTCTGGAGTGTTCTCTGCCATTCAGCATGCCCGATGACCCAGCTCTGGACTACAGGAAGCCAGGCCGATCCAGTCACCTGGACCAGGGGAACCTGAGTCACTATTTATCAGGTGATCCTGAATTTGCCACCCATCGCTGGGTGTCCGAGGTGAGCTCTGTTGCATCACACTTTTAGAAAGAAGGTCTGAGGCTGGAGTCAGGGCCGGTGTACAATGTGACCTGAGGATTGGTGGGGTGTCTGGACATGGGGCTTGTTGGAACCCCATGCACCTATAGAGGTGACATCGCAGGGCTGGAAGGCGCAGGTGACGGGTGGGTCCCCAGGTTGCCAGAGGGGCCAAAGCATGTTCTCAGAGCTGGGGAGACTGTGCCTGGCCCGAGTTCCAGAGGTGTACTGCAACATCCCCCAAAACGGACACAATGCAACACAGACTGCCACAGGGCAGGTGTGCTGAAGCTGGGAGCAGCGTGGGGAGAAGTCAGAGGATGAGACTGAGTAACCGCCCCGGGGGCCAGGAAGGCACGGCCACAGCAGCCAGGACCCAGACCAGCCAGAGCCCCAGGGCAGAGGACCCGGTAGGACAGGGCAATCCAGGGCACAGCCAGGCCAGGTGAAGCTGCGAATCTCTCTGCCCTGAGGCAGTACTTGAGGGGCAGGGGTTGGGTTATGGAGCAGAATTCCTCCCAGTCCTTGACAAACCAGACAGAGCCACTATCTCCTTGTCACAGGCCGCAGGTACTGATCATAATAAACAAACAGCTCTGGGGAACACTGATATTTGCATAGGATATTCAGTCATTCATGAAAGCACATTGGACTCTGTCATCCCTCTGGCCCCACTGAGTCCAGATAAGCCCCTCCCTCAGGGCCACCGTTCCCTATTTCCAGCGAGCAGACGAGCCTACGACACGCTGTTTTTCTCTGATGCCTCAGCAGGGCCAGCAACATCATTCGTGGGACCTGGTAAAAAATGGAAATTCAGGGCCCCTTGTTTTAAAATGATTGAGGATTTCAAGTAGATGGCAGAGCCATAAATTGAGTGCATGAGCCCTGAGCACTGGGCCTTTCATGACTGCAGGCCTCACACCCTCAACGCTGGAGCTGGTGCTCAGGCCTCAGCCTTAATCCACTGACGGCAAACCTGATTCTTAGTCGCGCTCAGTCGGGCTGCACCTGCGCCTTTGCCCTGGAAGGGCTGAGTCAGCACAGGAAGGAAGGACAACAGGCCGTGGCTTCCTCCGACAGCAGCTTTGTGGCGTCCCTGGGCCAGAGCCCTCGGGAATAGAAGTGCAGAGGCCATCAAAAGTCCTTACGCTTTGGCTCACCAGTTACACCTAGAGATGAATCCACAAAACCCCACATCTGTCCCAGACCCATTATTTTCTGAAGTAACACATCACCCCCCTAACACAAGCACCCCCACCCTCCTCTCCTGTGTCCTCACAAAGGCTGCTCCAACTTCTAACTGTATTTTCAAAATTAGGGATTTGCAAAGCATGGTTTCAAGGTCAAGCATGTGCTTATTATACTCCAAATAAATTTTGCTTTGGGGATGGCTGAATTTACTTAATAGCCTGCCACTTACCAGCTGAGGTTATAAGGCCAGCATTCCATCCAGATTTCAGGAAATGAGCCATCTTGAGTTCAAACAAGGAGCGACAGCACATGCTCAGAGACTCCTCAGCTTTACAGTGCTTGGGTTGGTGGGGGGACCTCTTTCAGCTCTGAGCATGTTGCAGATGGTGTTAATTTAGTCCTGCTTCCAAAATAGGGTTTGCTCTGAAATGCAGTTTAAAGATTGAATTCAGTGGGTCCTCACTTCACTGTCTTAGTTCACACTCTAAAATTGAATCATACCCCAAGCAGAGATACCTGAGCTGTCCTTTGTGGATGGAATCAACTCCGCACCTCGTCCGTGGCCTTCTAGGGCACGTGTGAGCTCCAAATTCTGCATGATCACATCCTTACAAACACTCAGGGTCTGCTTGACCCACCCTGGCTAAGAAATGTCCCTGGGACCTGCCTCCCCCATGTGTGGAAGGGTGACTTGGCTAACACCTTGTTCCTGCCATGCTCAAGTCCTCTTCATGCCCTGGCTGGGATCCTGCCAGGGCCCCATCTGCCTGCTCAGAGGTGTATCCGTGTGCCCACCTCCCCAGCCTCCCTTCCACTCATTGTCTATCCACATAGTCTTTCATCAGATATGTGTGAGGGTTGTTTTCATGTCACTGCACTGTTTTAAGTGCCTAAGAATGGGAACCTTGAAGAATGGGTAGTCCCCTAAGTCAAACCTCAGGGGCTCTGGGAACTTGCTGGGCTGAGTAGGGCAGTGTCCAAGTGGAGGCGTGGCTCCCAGGGGAGAGAAATGCACTTGAGGGGAGTGTGGGCTGAGAAAGGCCCTGGGCAGAGAGCCCAAGACAAACAGAGGGCCTGCGGCTGAGCATGTGAGGACCTCTGAACGGCCACACAGGAAGAAAACCCAATGGGGGCTCCAAGCTATTTAGCCCCTTTGTAAGACAGTGGGTGAGGGCCAGCAGCTTGACCTGGATCTGGTGTATGGTTGAGTGGGGGGTGTTTGGACTGTGTGAGGCTGGCACAAGGCACCAAGTCATCTGGACATGACGCTGACCATCACAGTGGCCGCTGCAGAGTTTGAGTGGTGGAGAGACAGCAGTTCAGGTTTTAAGAAGATCCCTCTGGGGGCAGAATGGAGGATACACTTTCATGAAGAGTGGCCATAACCAGAATGAGAAATTCCTGTTTGAATAACGTTGGCACCCACTGAGGGGATGAAAAAACACTTGAGAGACTAGGAGATAAAATCTGAAGAACCAGGTGACTGATTGGAGAAAGGGAAATGGAATGTCATGAATGAACCCAGCGTGCGTGGCGACCCATGTGGGACGTCCCGGTTTGCCAACAGAGATTAGGAGAGAAGCCGTTTGAGAGAAATGATGATTTCTGTCTTACACATACTGGCTTGAAGGGGTCTGCTGACCTCCAGGTGGAATCCAAATAGGCGGTTAATGTCCAGGGCCAAGGGAAGGGATAACATGTAACCTGGGATGAGGGAGATATACATTACCTCGTGTGCCTAGCACTGTCCCACAAACTACACATATAAGGTTGAAACCAGTTGGTCCCTGTTTCAGTGTGAGAAGGAATTTTTTAATGTAGGGACACAGAGGTTAAGAACCTGCCCAACAGCCCGAGCTGGAAACAGGTGGAACTAAAATGGAAGCCTGGACAGCTTGGGTCCAGAGTCCATGCTGCTAACCACTAGGCCCATTGACCCCCAGATAAGGACCTAGGTGCAGATAGGGAACAGGGGATGCACAGGAAATCGTTACATATCCAGCACATTAATGACTGGAGCTATCCTGAAGTGATATCTTGCAAGCCCAGCTCTGATGTCCTGTACTCAGTGAGTCCTCTAGTCCAGGACACGTCCTTCTCCAGCGGATTTAGGGAGAGTGTCTCCACCAAGCAAACAATATTCAGTTGTGGCCAGGTGCCATCTGCACACCCAGCTGGCACTCAGTGGCCAGGCCACACTCTGGGTTTAGGGTCTGCTAGCTGTGCTCAATGGCAGAAGGGCAAACATGGAAACAGCTAGTGGGTCAATGGGGAAAGGGCCATGCATAAGGAACCCTGCAGCTTGGGGATGACCCTAAGAACAAGGATCTAGGAGCCAGGACGTCTTAGGAAGCCATTTCATTTTCCTGAGCCTTAGTTTCTTCACTGTATAAAATGGAGCTAACTGTCTTGCATGGTTGAGAGAGAAATTTCCCAGAGTCCCCAAAGAAAGACCTTGCCAATATAGGGTAGGTGTTTTACTATCATTTCCAAAAGGCCTGGGGACAGAAACCAGGGCTGTGGAGGTGCAAGGCCACCAGGACAATTATGCAGAGCCAGGTAAGTGTAAACTGAGCGTCAGCAGGAGCCAAGGGCCCTCAGGGTGAGCAAATCTGAGATGGGGCCCGACAAAGCACAGATGCCAGGGCCTGGAGTTTCAGCGGACGTGTTTGTTAGGTGACCGTGGACCCACACACTACATCCTCTCTGTGTCTGCACAGCCCTCTGGCCTTAGTTCACTAACCCATCAGAAACCTGTGAACAGTGTATTTATCTCAAAATTTTTCCTTTTACCTTTTCCTTAGATGATGCAACACTTGAGAAATCCACATCAACCTTCTGAAGCCAAAATGAACTAGCAGTTAAATTACAACGACCTCCAATGATAGCTTCCAGAAATGAGCTACCCCTGAGCACTTTCAAGACACACATGCCGCCTTTCTACGGGTGCAGGCGGGTGGGGACTGGACGGTGCCCGAAAGCTCCCAGCACTTCCCACAGTTCTGCTCAAGATGGCGCTTGAGCTGGAAGCCTAAGAAAAATGTGTTCTGATGAATTCTTCCCATGTTGATTTACACAGTGACTTTAAACCTGCTCATTTAATCCGTGTCACTCGTGTAGGTGATATTAATGAGCAAATGGCAAGGCACCCCAGAACCTATGGCAGATCTACACTGCCAAACCTCAGAATTGCTGGTGGAGGCCGTGGACCCAGGAGAACCAGGCACGGGTGGGCTCTGCACAGCGGGAAGCAGAGCCCTTCCGGGCAGCAGCATTACATGGAGCCTCTGTGTGGCAGGGCAAACCGCCACAGGAAATGCCTCAAATGCTCTGAGAATGTGGCGAGGATTACGAGGTCTGTTCTGACAAATGACATGACGGATTTCAGCACTGGAAA
>JAVSCE010021161.1:0-243332 GCA_032199065.1 Smutsia gigantea
TATAGGAGAATTCATTATATAGATTCTGGAGCTAAAAGATGAATCTTTCAAATTTAAGCTGAGTGAATCCCCTTGTAAAATATGAAATTGAAAAAAATTGTTAATTTATAGATAGGAAACAGAGTGACAAGAGAAAGAATGAATAGTGATCCATTAGGAGAAAAACAGGCTAGTGCGATAGTATATTAAGAGTTTATCCTAAATGTTACCTGTGATGTCAGAGGTACTTCCTGATAACTTTTCATTTCGTTTGGGCGCGCTGATAGCCCATCATGAGGGCTGTCACAAAGGACTCCATACTAACTAAAGCAGGAGGGAAGGAGTGCAATGCCTATGTGAGAAGATTGAAACATGATATTTACTTTGAATCTGCAAACTCGGACTTACCCAAGGATGGTTTCAAATGTCACTTATAGAAATATGCAGTTATGGGCACATTAAAAAAATTAGATTCTGTGTCATATATTAGTATTACTTCATTGAATATAACAAAAAAAGTTTTTGCACATTTTTATTCTAAGCCAAACTATTAATAATCTATGTTTTCAGGGTAGTAGAGATAAAGAAATAGACTATAAAACCTAAAGAAAATCTTTCCAAAACCACCAAACAAGCTGGACCCTGAATATATGCACTTAATAGTGTTCTTGACAAAAATATAAAACCATGGATAAATTTTTGTTTCCCTTTTCCATATTTGTTCATTCATTTCCTTTCTTTCTCTTTTTGAGCAAAGGAAACATTCAGGTTGTTCCAAAAGACAGAACTGTACACAAAGGTGTTCTCAGAGTAGTATCATTTGCACCCTGCTCATTCCTTCTATTTTTTCCCCCATTTTCTCCTCCCCCTGTGGCTAATCATTTGTAACAGTCTCTGGCTTATCCTCCCTGTCTTTCTCTTTGAACAAATGAGTAAACACATGTATATTTTATCTCCCATTTCCTTTTTATAAAAAGGTGTCATATTATAGGTACTCTTTTATATTTTGGGTTTTTTTTTCATTTAACAATATGTTCTAGAAATTCCACCACACCAATTTATAGAGATTTTCCTTATTCTTCTTGCTAACTCCGTTTTGTGGATTTTATTCATAGTTTATTCAACCATTCTCCTATGTATAGATGGTTAAATTATTTCCAGTATTTTGTAGTTACAGTGATATAATGAATAATTGTATACATATATATATATTTCATACTATTGAAAGCATTGAATAACTTTTGAGTAAAAGTTATTTATTTTTTCTTCTGGAGTTTGAATTTTGTAGTAGATTTAAGTATAACATAAAATTAGGTCCTGCCCTTTTCACTGTGTGATGTAGCAAATGTCATGAGAAATGCCATTTTTTACTACACTTTTTAAATTCTTGTTTTGTTAAGGGTTCCATCATGGAGGAATTGTTCGGCTTCTCTTGTTTTTCTTCTTTTTTTTTTAACTTTTCTTTTACTATGGTATTATTGACATACACTCTTATGAAGGTTTCACATGAAAAAATGTGGTTACTCCATTTACCGATATTATCAAGTCCCCCCCATACCCCAATGCAGTCACTGTCCATCAGTGTAGTAAGAGGCCACAGATTCACTGTTTGCCTTCTCTGTGCTACACTGTTTTCCCCGTGACCCCTCACACCATGTGTACTAAACATAATACCCCTCAATCCCCTTCTCCCTCCCTCCCCACCCACCCTCCCACACCTCTCCCCTTTGGTAACCACTAGTTCCTTCTTGGAGTCTCCGAGTCTGCTGCTATTTTGTTCCTTCAGTTTTGCTTTGTTGTTATACTCCACAAATAAGGGAAATCATTTGGCACTTGTCTTTCTCTGCCTGGCTTATTTCACTGAGCATAATATCCTCCTGCTCCATCCATGTTGTTGTAAATGGCAGGATTTGTTTCTTTCTTATGGCTGAATAGTATTCCATTTTATATATGTACCACTTCTTCTTTATCCATTCATCTACTGATGGACACTTAGGTTGCTTCCATATCTTGGCTATTGTAAAAAGTGCTGTGATAAACATAGGGGTGCATATGTCTTTTTGAACCTGAGAAGTCGTATTCTTTGGGTAAATTCCAAGGAGTGGGATTCCCGGGGTCAAATGCTATTTCTATTTTTAATTTGAGGAACCTCCATATTGTTTTCCACAATGGTTGAACTAGCTTACATTCCCACCAGCAGTGTAGGAGAGTTCCCCTTTCTCCGCATCCTTGCCAGCATTTTTTGTTCTTAGTCTTTTGGATGGTGGACATCCTTACTGGTGTCAGGTGATATCTTGTTGTGGTTTTAATTTGCATTTCCCTGATGATTAGTGATGTGGAGCATCTTTTCATGTGTCTGTTGGCCATCTGAATTTCTTCTTTGAAGAACTGTCTCTTCATATCCTCTGCCCATTTTTTAATCGGGTTATTTGCTTTTTGGGTGTAGAGGCATGTAAGTTCTTTATATATTTTGGATGTTAACCCCTTGTCGGATATGTCATTTACAAATATATTCTCCCATACTTTAGGATGCCTTTTAGTTCTGTTGATGGTGTCCTTTGCCATACAGAAGCTTTTTAGTTTGATGTAGTCCCATGAGTTCCTTTCTGCTTTTGTTTCCCTTGCTCGAGGAGATGTGTTCAGGAAGAAGTCGTTCATGCTTATATTCAGGAGATTTTTGCCTATGTTGTCTTCTAAGAGTTTTATGGTTTCATGACTTACATTCAGGTCCTTGATCCATTTCAAGCTTACTTTTGGTTATGGGATTAAACAATAATCCAGTTTCATTCTCTTGCACGTAGCTGTCCAGTTTTGCCGACACCAGCTGTTGAGGAGGCTGTCATTTCCCCATTGTATGTCCATGACTCCTTTATCATATATTAATTGACCATATATGGTTGGGTTTATATCAGGGCTCTCTAGTCTGTTCCATTGGTCTATGGGTCTGTTCTTGTGCCAGTACCAAATTGTCTTGATTACTGTGGCTTGTAGTAGAGCTTGAAGTCAGGGAGCATAATCCCCCCAGCTTTATTCTTCCTTCTCAGGATTGCTTTGGTTATTCGGGGTCTTTTGTGATTCCATATGAATTTAGAACGATTTTCTCTAGTTCGTTGAATAATGTTATTGGTATTTTGATAGGAATTGCATTGAATTTGTAGATTGCTTTAGGCACCATGGCCATTTTGGCAATATTAATTCTTCCTATCCATGAGCATGGGATGTGTTTCCATGTATTGGTATCTTCTTTAATTTCTCTCATGAGTGTCTTGCAGTTTTCAGGGTATAGGTCTTTCACTTCCTTGGTTAGGTTTACTCCTAGGTATTTTATTCTTTTGGATGCAACTGTGAATGGAATTGTTTTCCTCATTTCTCTCTCTGCTAGGTCATTATTCGTGTATAGGAATGCCACAGATTTCTGTGTATTAATTTTGTATCCCACAACTTTGCTGAATTCAGATATTAGATCTAGTAGTTTTGGAGTAGATTCTTTAGGGTTTTTTATGTACAATATCATGTCATCTGCAAATAGGGACAGTTTAACATCTTCCCTGCCAATCTGGACGCCTTTTATTTCTTTGTGTTGTCTGATTTCTATGGCTAGGACCTCCTGTCTATGTTGAATAGAAGTGGGGAGAGTGGGCATCCTTGTCTTGTTCCCGATATTAAAGGAAAAGCTTTCAGCTTCTCGCTGTTAAGTATAATGCTGGCTGTGGGTTTGTCATATATGGCCTTTATTATGTTGAGGTACTTGCCCTCTATACCCGTTTTGTTGAGAGTTTTTATCATGAATGGATGTTGAATTTTATCAAATGCTTTTTCAGCATCTATGCAGATGATCACGTGTTTTTTGTCCTTTTTGTTGATGTGGTGGATGATGTTGATGGATTTTTGAATGTTGAACCATACATGCATCCCTGGAATAAATCCTACTTGATCATGATGGATGATCCTTTAGATGAATTTTGGAATTCGGTTTGCTGAGTTTTTGCATCTATGTTCATCAGGGATATTGGTCTTTAATTATCTTTTTTGGTGAGGTCTTTGCCTGGTTTTGGTATTAGAGTGATGCTGGCTTCATAGAATGAGTTTGGAAGTATTCCCTCCTCTTCTATTTTTTGGAAAACTTTAAGGAGAATGGGTATTATTTCTTCTTTATATGTCTGATAAAATTCAGCGGTGAATCCATCTGGGACGGGGGTTTTGTTCTTGGGTAGTTTTCTGATTACCGATTCAATTTCGTTGCTGGTAATTGGTCTGTTTAGGTTTTCTGTTTCTTCCTTGGTCAGTCTTGGAAGGTTGTATTTTGCTAAGAAGTTGTCCATTTCTTCTAGGTTTTCCAGCTTGTTAGCATATAGATTTTCATAGTATTCTCTAATAATTCTTTGTATTTCTGTGGGGTCCGTCGTGATTTTTCCTTTCTCATTTCTGATTCTGTTTATGTGTGTAGATTCTCTTTTTCTCTTAATAAGTCTGGCTAGTGGTTTATCTATTTTGTTTTTTTTCACAAAGAACCAGCTCTTGGTTTCATTGATTTTTTTCCATTGTTTTATTCTTCTCAATTTTATTTATTTCTTCTCTAATCTTTATTATGTCCCTCCTTCTGGTGACTTTGGACCTCCTTTGTTCTTTTATTCCAATTTCAATAATTGTGCCTTTAGACTATTCATTTGGGATTGTTCTTCCCTCTTTGAATAGGCCTGGATTGCAATATACTTTCCTCTTAGAACTGCCTTTGCTGTGCCCCACAGAAATGGGGCTTTGTACTATTGTTACTTGTCTCCATATATTGTTTGATCTCTGTTTTAATTTGGTTGTTGATCCATTGATTATTTAGGAGCATGTTGTTAAGCCCCCATGTATTTGTGAGCCTTTTTGTTTTCTTTGTACAATTTATTTCTAGTTTTGTACCTTTGTGATCTGAGAAGTTGGTTGGCAGAATTTCAATATTTTTGAATTTACTGAGGTTCTTTTTGTGGCCTAGTATGTGGTCTATTCTGGAGAATGTTCCATGTGCACTTGAGAAGAGTGTGTATCCTGCTGCTTTTGGGTGTAGAGGTCTGTAGATGTCTGTTAGGTCCACTGTTCTAGCAGTTTTTCAGTGCCTCTGTGTCTTTACTTATTTTCTGCCTGGTTGATCTGTCCTTTGGAGTGAGTGGTGTGTTGAAGTCTCCTAAAATGAATGCATTGCTTTCTATTTCCTCCTTTAATTCTGTTAGTATTTGTTTCACATAAGTCAGCACTCCTGTGTTGGGTGCATATATATTTATAATGGTTATATCCTCTTGTTGGGCTGACCCCTTTATCATTATGTAATGTCCTTCTTTATCTCTTGCTACTTTCTTTGTTTTGATGTCTATTTTGTCTGATACAAGAACTGCAGCATCTGCTTTTTTCTCCCTGTTGTTTTCATGAAATATCTTTTTCCATCCCTTCACTTTTAGTCTGTGTATATCTTTGGGTTTGAGGTTAGTCTCTTGTAAGCAACATATAGATGAGTCTTGCTTTTTTATCCATTTTATTACTCTGTGTCTTTTGATTGGTGTATTGAGTCCATTTACATTTAGGGTGATTATTGATAGATACATAGTTATTGCCATTGCTGGCTTCAGATTCGTGGTTACCAAAGGTTCAAGGGTAGCTTCTTTAGTATCTTACAAACTATAACTTAACTCTCTTGTTAAGCTATTATATACACAGTCTGATGATTCTTTATTTCTCTCCGTTCTTATTATTCCTCCTCCATTCTTTATATATTAGGGTTTTATTCTGTACTCTTTTGCATTCCTTTGACTCCTTTTGTGGATAGTTGCTTTTGTTTTTTGCCTTTAGTTGGTATTTGGGTCGTCTGGTTTCTTTGCTATGTATTTATTTTCTCTGGTGACATCTTTTTAGCCTTAGGAGTGCTTCCGTCTAGGGCAGTCCCTTTAAGATATCCTGTAGAGGTGGTTTGTGGGAGGCAAATTCCCTCAACTTTTGCTTGTCTAGGAATTGTTTAATCCCTCCCTCAAATTTAAATGATAATCATGCTTGATACAGTATTCTTGGTTCAAGGCCCTTCTGTTTCATTGAAATGAATATATCATGCCATTCTCTTCTGGCCTGTAAGGTTTCTGTTGAGAAGTCTGATGTTAGCTTGATGGGTTTTCCTTTGTAGGTGATCTTTTTTCTCTCTCTGTCTGCCTTTAATACTCTGTCCTTGTCTTTGATCTTTGCCATTTTAATTATTGTATGTCTTGGTGTTGTCCTCCTTGGGTCCCTTGTATTGGGAGATCTGTGGGCTTCCATGGTCTGAGAAACTATTTCCTTTCTCTGCTTGGGGAAGTTCTCCTCAATTATGTCTTCAAAGAGACTTTCTATCCCTTTTTCTCTCTCTTCTTCTGGTACTCCTATAATGCGAATATTGTTCTGTTTGAATTGTTACACAGTTCTCTTAATATTCTTTCATTCCTAGAGATCCTTTTATCTCTCTCTGCCTCAGTTTCTCTGTACTCCTGTTCTCTGATTTCTATTCCATTAACAGTCTCTTGCACCTCATCCAGTCTGGTCTTCAGCCAGTCAATCGATTGTTTCATTTCTGTAATATCTCTCCTGACTTCCTCCCTTAGCTCTTGCGTATTCTCTGCAGGCCCATCAGCATGGTTATGACTTTTATTCTGAATTCTTTTTCAGGAAGATTGTTTAAATCTATCCCACCAGGCCCTCTCTCTGGGGTTGTCTGGGTGAGTCTTGACTGGACCGTATTCTTCTGTCTTTTCATGGCAATAGAAGTGGTTGCGGGCAGGTGGCACATGTGTCAGCTGGGAGATCAAAGTCCCTTCCTGCTTGTTGTTCTCCTTGCCCTTCTCCACAGCCTGAGCCTTTTACCCTCACACTGGTAGGTAGTCTCTGGGATAATCCCCTAAACTGCCCCGGACAGGGCGGCCCTCAGGCTAGCGTAGAGCACTGCGGGGGTTTGCAGCCATGCCGGATGCGTTCTGCATTCCTTGGTGCCTTTCAGCCCTTACTCTGGATTCTGCAGCCCTTCCCGGTTAGCTTCGTGCCCGCCAGGAGGAGATTCTGTGCGGCCCTTCCTGGTTAGGTGCGCGCCTGCCGGGAGGAGATTCTTTGTGGTTGCTGCGGGTGGGGCCACTCTCCTGCTGTTCCGCAGCTGTGGCAGATCTGCAGCAGCACAGGCCGGGGGGAACGGATGGCAGGCTGCTTATCCTTGTGAGGGGCTTTGGGGCTGCTTTACCTGGCAGAGAGTGAGGGGCCCCAAAGTTCCTCAAGATTCCCAGCCTACTGGGCTGAGTGCGCCGGGACAATTTTGTTCCGCTGTTGGGCCTTTGTCTCTGTTTAAGACTTTTAAGAAAGCATCCGCTTTCCTTTTGTCCCAGGGGAGCTGGCTGTGGGGACCCTCTCACAGTCTCCATGTCAGATCCTGCCCTTCCGTTTCTCTAATCTCCAGTACACCACGCAATGTGTGTCTGTGCTCCCGGAGCAGATCACCAGGGCTGGTTATTCAGCAGTCCTGTGCTTCCACCCCCTCCTCACTCTGATTCTTTTCCTCCAGCCAGTGCGCTGGGATGGGGGAGTGCTCAGGTCCTGCCGGGTCATGGCTTCATATCTTACCCGCTTTGTGAGGCACTGAGTTCTCGCACATGTAAATGTAGCCTGGCTGTTGTACTGTATCTTCTGGTCTCTCTTTTAGGAATAGTTGTATTTGTTGTATTTTCACAAATATATATGGTTTTGGGAGGAGATTTCTGCTGCCCTGCTCATGCCGCCATCTTCCTCCCATCCCATTTGTCCATTTTTTATTTTGTTTTCCTTGGTTGAGGAGATATGTCCAGAAAAAGATGTTCGTGCTTATGGTCAAGAGATTTTTGCCTATGTTTTCTTCTAAGAGTTTTATGATTTCATGTCTTACATTCAGGCCTGTAATCCATTTCAACTTAACTTTTGTGTATAGAGTTAGACGGTAATCCAGTTTCATTCTCTCACATGTAGCTATCCAGTTTTCCCAACACCTGTTAATGAAGAGACTGTCTCTTCCCCATTGTATATTCATGGCTCCATTATTATATATTAATTGAGCATATATGCATGGGTTTATATCTGGGCTCTCTATTCTCTGCCATTGATCTACAGATCTGTTCTTGTGCTAGTACCATACTGTTTTGATTTCTGTAGCTTTATAATACAGCTTGAAGTCAGGGATCATAATACCCCCAGCTTTGTTTTTCTTTCTCAGGATTGCTTTGGTTATTCAGGGTCTTTTGTGGTTTCATATAAATTTTAGAATTATTTGCTCTAGTTCATTGAAAAATGCGATTGGTGTTTTGATGGGGATTTCACTGAATTTGTAAATTGCTTTGGGCAGGATGGCCATTTTGACAATATTCATTCTTCCTATCCATGAGTATGGGATAGATTTCCATTTATTTGTATTCTTAATTTCTCTCATGAGTGTCATAGTTTTCAGAGTATAGGTCTTTCACCTCTTTGGTTAGGTTTATTCCTAGGTATTTTATTCTTTTTGGTGCAATTGTAAATGGAATCATTTTCCTGATTTCCCTTTGCTAGTTCATTGTTAGTATATAGGAATGCAACATTGCTGAATCCAGTTATTCTAATAGTTTTTTTGGTAGAGTCTTTAGTGTTTTATATATAATATCATGTCATCTGTAAATTATGGCAATTTTACTTATTCCTTACCAAGATGCCTTTTATGTCTTTGTGTTGTCTGATTGCCGTGGTTAGAAACTACAATACTATGTTGAATAAAAGTGATGAGAGTGGGCATACTTGTTTTGTTGCTGATCTTAGTGGAAAAGGTTTTAGCTCTTTGCCATTGAGTATGATGGGATTTTTGACCTTAATTATCTTGAGGTACATGCCCTCTATATGCATTTTGTTAAGAGTTTTTATCATGAATGGATGTTGAATTTTGTCAAATATTTTTTCAGCATCTGTTGAGATGATCATGTGGTTTTTAATCCTTCTTTTTTTTAGTGTGTTGTATGATGTTAATATTGTACCCTCCTTGAACCCCTGGAATAAATCTCACTTGGTTGTGATGGATGATCCTTTTGATGTATTTTTGAATTGAGTTTGCTAATATTTTGTTGAGTTTTGCATCTGTATTCATCAGGGATATTGGTCTATAATTTTATTTTTCTGTAGTATCTTTGTCTGGTTTTGGTATTAGAGTGATTCTAGCCTTATAGAATGAGTTTAGAAGTATTCCCTCCTCTTCTGCTTTTTGGAATACCTTAAGAAGGATGGGTGTTAGCTCTTCTTTAAATGTTTAGAAGAATTGAACTGTGAAGTCCTCTGGTCCTGGAATTTTGTTTGTTGGGAGTTTTTGATAACCAGTTTAATTTTGGTACTGGTAATTGGTCTGTTCAGATATTCTGTTTCTTTCTGGGTCAATCTGGGAAAGTTGTATTTTTCTAGGAATTTGACCAGGAACCCCACTTCAGATGATAAGATTATTTAGTGGGTTCAGGTGTTGTCAGCCTGATGTGGCTGTTAGAAAATTTCCCACCAACCACTCACTGAATAATGGTGATGAACATAGCCTAAACTCTCTATTGCATCTAAATTGTAAAATATGTCACTTAAAAATTATATAATTTCTTTTGTTTTTACAATTATAATTATTTTTTAATAAAAAACTGGTGCTTGTTAACTGGTTACCCAAAACACCAGAGTTTATTAAGGAAAGGTGGACTATATACTTAATTACTTCCCTTTACCAACTTTTAGAGTAATAAGTTTGTACCCTTGCATTTCCAAAGGTACCAATAAGTTTTCTTTCTTTTTCAGGTATAATTATGAATTCATGGATTTCATATATTGATGCATTCTAATTTCCTTTAGTTCTTATTCTTTTAGGTGCTCAAATTTTCCCATCACCAGCCAGTGGTATTCCCTTCAAATTGTTCCCTGTGTCTTTTGCTATGACTCTAGGATTCTGTGATAGCTTTCTTGCTTCCTGGTATATAATAAAATGTTGCAGGATTGTTTTGTATATTTTCTGTCCCAGAACTGGAATCTGCCATCTTTCCAAGGAGCCCTGGTTCCTTTTAGATGAAAATGTTATTTAGAGACCACAAGCTGGGCACTAGGAATGCTTATTACTTCTGGGTTGTCATTGTGTCTAGGCCCTCTCAGTAAACAGGAATGCATAATCTTTTTAGAAAGATAAAAAGTTGAAGATGATTGGGCTTTCACTTATATTCCTTGATTTTATGTTGCTATTTCTTTTGTTTTATGATTAAAATTTTGGTTCTTAATGACATATAGTTACTTATTTTATTTTTGATTTCCTTATTTAATTTATGTTTAATATAATTTCTTACTAAATTTTTTTGGCTATGCTTTTGCTTTTAGGATATATCCCTCTAGGGAGACACAATAAAAATATAGTGGTTCTGTGTTTAAGTTACTTGAAGTAATTATTCTCTTAGTGGTTATGTGTCCAGCTTGATTAAAAGTTAGCTTCAATTCCAGCAATTCCACTTCTGGGTATATGCCCAGAAGAATGAAACCAGAGACTTAAAGAGATATGTGATCATTCATGTTCATAGAGTATTATTCATGAAAGCCATAACGTGGAAGCAACCATCAAGAGATAGATAAATAAAATGTAGCATATATGTACAATGGAATATTATCTAATCTTAACAAGGAATGGATTCTAGCATATGCTACATCATGGATGAACCTTGAAGACATCATGCTAAGTGAAATAAATGGACAATTGATTCCACTTGTATGAGGTACCTAGAATAGTCAAATTCGTGGAGACAGAAAGTAGAATAGTGGTTACCAGGGGCTGTGTTGTTTTGAAGTAGTATTATTCCTTTTTCACAGATGTGGAGATAAGCTTGGAGACAGTAGGAAACTTACTGAAGGTCCCACAGTAAGAGAATGGAGAGGGATCTTGAACTTGGGTCTGAATGAACTCCAGAACCCATACTTTTCCCTCTCTACAACTACAGCCAGGCAAATTTTGGTGTAAAAGGTAACTGAAAGTAAGATGAAGACCAGCCACTCAGTTGGAATCCAAGGAGACCTGCCCAGGGAAAGAACACAGCAACTAGGGAATCATAGGAAGCAATATTCCAGGACCTTCTAGGGTTTGGTCATCAGGGAAGTGTGCTGGCAGGAGCAGGGTCTACTGTTCTGGGCTTAGGCTCAGGACAGTATTTTTGGTGCTGGGGAAGGAGACTGCAAAAGCAAAAGGACCCAGTTTGGAGCTCAGTCTGTGTTCTCTTGTTACAGCCAAGATGGTCTCAGAATGTGGTGAGCCAGGAAGAAGGCAGAAAGCTGAATTATTCTTTGTATTGAACTGGAGCCACTCACACTACTTCTACCTTGGGTCAGTGCCAGACCGGAGACTGGTGGACAGAGGAGAGAGGGATAGTCTGACATCTGGCACCACTCTTAGTGAAGTTCCTGTTAACTCTAATAGGTACCCAGCACCTGCTTTTTCTTTTACCAGGTCTTCAAATCTGGAGTCCGAATCCACGGTTCTGGGTTTGGAGTGGAGCTATACTGCTCTCTAGGGATAGGAACTGTTACAATGATTGTACTATGGTTCTCTAGAAACAGAACCAGGACAGAGAGAGAGAGAAAGAGAGAGAGAGACAGAGTGAGTATGCAGTTGACCTTTGAGCAACACAGGTTTGAATTGTGCAGGTCCACTTATACGCAGATTTTTTCAATAAATATATTGGAAAATTTTTTGGAGATTTGCAAACATTTGAAAAAGCTTGCAGATGAACTGTGTAGTCTAGAAATATTAAAAAAGTTAAGAAATAGGTATGTCATGAATGCATAAAATAGATGTAGATACAAGTCTATTTCATCATTTACCACATAAAATCAAGAGTAAGCTATTAGTAGTTAAGCTTTTGGGAAGTCAAAATTTATATGTGGATTTTCAACTGTCAAGGGGTTGGTGCTTCTAATCCTGCATTGCTTAAGAGTCAACTGTAAATAGAAGATATTTATTATAAGAACTTGGCTCATATGAGTGTGGAGGCTGTCAAATTCAGAATGTGCCAGCAGGCTGGAGGCCCAGGAGATCTTATGCTTCAATTAGAATGTGAAAGCAGTCTACTGTAGAACCAGGAAGAGCTGCAATTGCAGATGAAGTTCAAAGACAGTCTGCTAGAGAATCCTCTCTTGTTTGGGGTTGGCTGGTCTTTTTTGTTCTATTCAGGCCTTCAACTGATGGGATGAGGTCATACATTATGGAGGGAAATTTGCTTTACTCAAATTCCACTGATTTAAATGTTAATCTCACCCAAACTGTCCTCAACAGAAACACCCAGAATAGTGTTCGATCAAATATCTGGGTGCCAAATGACACATGACCCCAACCATCACAGTGATCTCCGTAGCCAGGTGATGCCGCCTTTTCCATGTGCCAGGGGCTGTGCTAGGTTCTGGCTCTTCAGAGTAAGACAGACACTGTCCCTGCCTTTACAAAGCTTTCCTGAGCAAGGGACACTTAAGCTGAGACCTGAGGATATGGGGGAGTTAATCAGGGGATGTGAAGCAGGGACCAGATGAGGGATTCACTTCTGTGCATAGGGATCCAAGTGTGGGCAGGCGCTGGGGTGGGGAGAAGGTGAGTAACTTTGAAGAGCTGGAGTAAATTCAAAATAAATGGTAAGAAGCAGATGAAAGACTCAAAAGATGCTGTTTACTTTGCACCTTCTCCTAAAGACAGTATTTTTTCCCCCCACAGGTATTTCTTTTTTCAAAGTGCTTAATCTTTGAGCAATCAGTCTTACAGCCCAAGGAGAGCAGATGTCATTATTGCTATTTAGTAACTGGACGAATGAAGGCATTGAGCCCTCTAATACCTTGCCCAAGGCCACTGAAAATTTAAGATTAGAGAACTAGAATTAAAAGTCACAAGAGAAAGTTGGCTTCTCTCAGACAATCGTGGGAAAGGAAATTATTTATTCTGGAAATTGAAATAGTCATCTTGGAACCTTCAGTGAAATCAGTGCAAAAATAGGCCTCTCCCCGTCCCCCAGAACAACAATAACTTAGCAGTAATTACGGTAATGATTGCTAAATGATTTGTATGCTGATCAGACTAGGAGTTCCCAGGGTTGAGTTCCCATGTTGCTTTCCTGATATCCCCCCTGTGATTTACCTAGAGCCATGCCATGATGCTCCTCAGAGGTCTCCAGCCAGGAGCTCTGACTGCTCTCGACCAGCGGCCACTGCGCAATGGCGGTGTGCACACACCGGAAGGGTCCTAACCGAGCTTCTTCATGGGGAAGTCCCGGAAAATGGTATACTTGGTGATTTATTCTTGGATGGAAGTTTCCATTAAACAACTGTCCCTTTCCCTGCCTATCTCTCTGATTTACATTTACCTGTGGTTTTTATGAATGTAGATAACATTTAACTTTTATCATTCTTTAATTTTTAATAGTCTTATGTTTGTCACTTAATTAAGCTTTAATAGAGTCTATTGAAAAAAAGAGAAACCAACGCTTACTGGTAAGCTGTTCTGTTTTCATTATGTCTGACAAGTCAGAGAAATGAAGAAACAAGGGAAAATGTTTATTATGTCTCCTGGAAGATGTATGGCATGTAAGGGGCTTGACTCTGCTCGTCCTGGGAGAGGGATAATTCTTGAAAACCACAAGATGTTCAGATGACATTCACATGTGCCTGTTGCATCTATTGTTGTATGTCTGTGATTACTCCGAGTCACTTTTCAGTTTTCACCAATCCATTTTCAGATGGAGTGGGAGCCTCTGCTCACCCTGGTTGGTGTAAGTAGAATGAGGGTGGGCCTTGCAGGAGGAGAGACCTGGATTCAGGTCGGGGTGTGAGTCTCCTGGTCATACGGTTGCTCACATGTTTTTAACATCCTATCTCAGTTTCTTTATAAATTAAACGGGGATAATATTTTCCTCACTGGGGTTTTCTGGTGGATTAAATGTAGTGTGAAAGTCCCTCATGCTACCCTAGCTCTCCTTGCCACATTTTCTAACACTTGCCCTGAAGTTTGCCACTGCAGTCTCAAGCCTGAGAGTAGCTGAAATTTATAAATATGTGGTGATTTGTTCACTTACTATATTTAAACACCACTTTAATTTTTTCTGGGCTTAGAAAAGCACACCAGTTTTATTAAAGCAAGTCATCTATATCATCATTCCAGTGTTCAATACAAGTGATTTGAAATGATTTCATCTTTCATATTAAAGATGATTTGGATAACAGCAAATGTGCCACAATTAAAGAAAATTGAAATGGAACATAACTTATTTAATATTCCTTTTTAGGCTAAGAGTCAAGTACATGTGATTTCTCATTTATTTTTATCCAAATCACATTTAGGACTTGATCCATATCTCTATGTAAATTCTATTATCTGTACTTGATATTCACAGCCATTAACCCTCTCTCACTCTTTTTCTAAACAAAACTAATTCAGAATCTCCAGGGTTTTCCTTGCTGAACTTGAGCAGAAATAATTTCCAATGTGAAGTGAACAGTTCAGATGACTTTTGATATAGAAGAATTGAAATGCAATTATAATGGTAAGAGAATGAGTCCTTGTATGTTTCAGAACTTCGTGTTATTCAACATATATTTATATGTTATTTAATTGCTGCTTACAATGACTTTGTGAGGTTATTCCATGGTTCAAAACCGTTTAAAGGGTGAAAGCTGCCAAACTCCTGTTTTAAGGCTTCTGATGCCAAAACCAGGCAAGGTAACACAAGAAAAGAAAAATATAGTCCCTTTCACCTATTACATCCCCTTTTCAATGTAGATGCAAAGACCTTATTATGGCTTTATTTAATTTATTTTTTATTGATGCATAACTTACAGAGAAGCACCCAATCTTAAGTGCACAGCTCAATGAATTTTATATGCATGTACATCCATATAATGCCAGGATATGGATTACGATATGGAATAGTTCTAGGACCCAGCAGGTTCCCTATAGCATCTCCCAGTTAATATAAATGGAACTATATGGCACTTTTTGTGTGTGTGCAGTGTGTGTCTGGCTTCTTTTGCTCAATACCATGTCTATGAGGTTTATTCATATTGTATATGTAGTGGATTTTTGTTGCTATGAATAATTCTACTGTATAATGATATCACTATTCATTCTACTTTGATTCATATTTAGGTTATTTTAGGGATTTTGTTCTTATGAACAAACCATTTATGAATGTTCTTGAATGTGTGTTTTATAAATACTCATTTCTTGGGAGTATATACCTATAAATGGAACTTGTGAGTCACAGTGTATACAACTTCCTAAAGTATTTTTACCAATTTACACTCCCACTAGTGTATATGAGAGGATATACTGTTGCTCCATGTCCTTTCCTCACAATATCTTGGAATTTTAAGTCCTTTTAGTTTAGTAATTATGGTGGAGTAATGGTGTCTCATTGTGATTTTAATCTGCATTTCCCTAATGATTAATGAAGACTAATAAAGTTGAATATCTCTTACGTGCTCATTAGCTGTTTGCATATTCTCTTTTTGAAGTGCTTCAAATCTCTGCATATTTAAAAAATGAGTTGTTTTTCTTTTTCCTATTGATTTGTAGTAGTATTTAAAAACTATACTGGGGATACTTATCCTTTGTCAGATTATGTATTGGGAATATATTTTCCCAGTCTGTGATATATCTTTTTATTCTCTTAAGGGTGTCTTTTGCTGAACAGTTCTCAATTTTAATGAAGTCCATTTTATCAATCTTTTGATTTATGATTAGTTATGGTGGGTCCTGTTGAAGAATCTTTGTCTACTTTAGGGTAATGACGATATTCTCTCATGTTATCTTTTTTTAAAAATCATTTTGCCTTTTTCCTTTAAGCTCAAAACCCATCTTAATTTTTTTTTGCATATGTGAAGTAGAGGTTAAGGTTCATTTTTTCCAAATGGATATCCAGCTGACCCAACACCATTTATTGTCCCAGCACCGTTTATTTATTCTTTCCCCATTGAAATTAAATGATGCCTTTTGCTGTAAATCAGGTAACTGTGTATGTGTGGGTCTATTTCTGGACTCTTCATTCTGTTTCATCGGTCAGTTTGTTCATCGTTGCACCCCTATCCCACTTTCTTAGTTGTGCCTTTATAATAAGTCATGATACATGATAGTGTACGTCCTCCAACTTCTTCAGGTTTGCTTTGATTATTTTAGATCCTTTGTATTTTCACATGAATTTTAGAATCAGCTTGTCAATGTCTAAAAAAAGAAAACCCCTCCTGAGAGTCTGCTTGGGATTGCACTGCACCTGTATATCGAGTCAGGGAGGACTGACATCTCAACAGTATAAGGTCTTCAATCCTTGAACATGGGATATCTCTTCCTATGTAAAATATTAGTCAACAAAATCCAATAGTGTATTACAAATAACGTAGGAAGATAAAAAATAATTTATTCCAGAAATGCACAGATGGCACTGCCTCAAACATATTTCTGTGTAATTCACTGCAAAGCAGCCTACAGGAGAAAAATCTAATGATTTTCTTAAAGTAGAAGAAGGTTTTGATGAAGTCTAACCCCCTATTCATGATACAGTTTTATTAAGCAAGGAAGAGAAATGTATTTGGAAGAATAAAGGTCTATGACAATAGAAGTTAACCTTAAAAATAGAGTGCGGAGGACAGACCTTTCCCAACCAGATATTAAAACATACTAAAAGTCACAGTAACAAGCAAAATGTGGTATTGGTATAAGACCAGACAGATAAAGTAATGACATGAGAGAGAGCACAAAGACCAAGCCCAGTAGAAAAACGGGCAACGGATATGAGGGGGCATTTTACTGAAGAGAAAAACCAAAAGGTTTCCAAGTATTACAGGTGATAGTCAAATTAATTAGGAGGCAGGGTAGTGAAAATAAAGAAACAGTGAAAGATCTGATAGCGTTTAGTCAGATTAAGTACAGGTGTACCTGGCGGTCCAGCAACTCTGTTCCTGCATATCTATCACAAGAAGTCTCACAGAGCTGGAAGGAAATATTGCATACTGCGTCGTTATTTTCTGTGGCAAGGGGTTGGAAGTAGCCTGCTGTTCTGCAAAGTGGTGAGGTTAAATGTGGTGAACACACACCATGGAAGATTACACATCATTTATAAACAACAGTTTTAGCATGCACATCGCATCTTAAAAAGAAAAAAGTCATGAAAAAAGAAAGATATAGAATTAAAGAAAACAATATTGGTAACAATATTAATTGCAGACATTAAAAATTTTGCACACAGGCCAGGAATATGTATTACAAGAACATAAAGAGAAGAGACACACTTTAGATGCATTAAAGTGGTTGTTTAGGGATGGGGGGAATGGGAGTGGAATATGGGGCTTAAAGGGGAAAATTAAACAAACAGACATTTCATGGACCTTGATATGGTGTGCCCTGAACCAAAAAGCATTACATTAACTCAATGAACTGGACAAGTCTCATTCTGTGTCTGGTGGTGAGGAAGGCTCTGTGGACACAAAAGTGAATCAGACACTTATCAACTGTGGGAGAAAAATAAACATATACATTCCATGTAATGTGGCAAGTGCCCCAGATATCTGGAGAACCATGAGGGATGCCTCTATCCATGGAATGCTTCCTCTAGAAGGTGCAACCTGAATAGTCTTGAAGGACAAGTGGGAGAAGTTGTCAGGCTAAGAAAAAGGAAAGGTATCTTAAGAAAGAATTACTATTCACCATTCCTTTTTCATTTTGAGAAATTTTAAGGAAAAAAACCCTAAATACCAAAAAAATCAACAGAAAACAAAACTCTCAAAAAGCACAAAGAGTAATATGTTAACTTTGCTTGTAACCACTACCTAAAATTGACAGTTGTAGCATACTTTTTCCATCATTAAAATTGTTTTAATATAAAAACATCAAACATAAACAAATGCAGATGAACCCCTTTATGCCCATTCCTCAGATTTTGCTGCATTTGCTTCACCTATCCCCTTTGTTTTGAATAAAGGAAACAATATCACAGAAACTGTCATTTCCTTTTATTCCATATCCCTATTTATTCCCATTCTTTCTTCTCTATTTAGTATGGAACTTTTTTGTCTATTTCAAAATAGGTTTACATATGCTTAGGCTTCTTTAAGAAGAACCTATAGCAATACTGTCTAGTAGAAATATAATGCATTTCACATGTATAATTTAAAGTTTTGCAGTAGCCACAGTTAAAAAGCAAAAGTACTCATTAACTGCAGTACACTTGTTACACAACAGATAAAGTGAAATGTAGTACCATCAAAGCATTAATGTTACTAGTGTTTAATGGAAAAACATTTTACATTGTTCAGTTTTAAATTTTAAATTAATTAAAATAAATAAAGCAACAATTCAGTTTCTCAATTAGTCTAGCCACATTTCAAATACTCAGTAGTTACATGTCCATAATGGATAACACATCTCTAATATGGCTTTGTATACTTTCTAAGTTTACATAAATGGAGCACTGTATTTATCTTTCTGCAATTTGCTTATCTTAGATGGACTCAAATATTACTTTTTGCTATACTATACAATCATCAACTATTATATTTTATTTACCCAATCCCCATTTTATAGACATTTGGATTGTTTCCAGTTTTTGCTATTATAAAGAACACTGCTTTAAACTCCTTGTTCCTATCTTCTTGGCTGTAATACACAGAAATAGAATTTCCGGGCCATCAACTATATGAATTTTCAGTTTTCCAATACATTTCATGCTAGCATGGGAATTCCAATTCCTTCATATCCTTAGCAACATGTATTGTCACACTTAAACAAAATTGGGATGATCATCTTAGTTTTAATCTTTTTAGCTGGGTAATTTAATAAACTATCTTAGAAGGACAACAGGTCTCAAATTTTTGTTACACATATACTGAACATATCAACCAAATTTGAAAAAAATGCTTTTATATTTTGAGAAATATGCCATTTTAAATGATTCCCAGAGAAACAAGGAAATGGATGACAACCACAGGAATCTTTATGTTTAAAAATACAGGGTAAGTATGTTAAAGGCAAGTCACTAATTTATATGATTATTTGGTAGCATGTAATCAGAACATTAGATAAATGAGAAAGGGTATAGCTTTAATCTTCTAATTATAGAACGAAGAACTAACTTATGATGAATAAATAAATGTAGAAAAGAAGAAAAAAGATACTTGCGTCTAGTAAAAAATTATAATCTGATCACACTAAATTCATACCTATTAGCATTTTAGCTTCCAGTCTTTTTTGTTTTGCAATACAATATGTATTGACCATCAAAAAAATTAAGTTACTATTTTTGGCTCATGCTTCCTTAGCTTTATGCTTGTCAGAGTATTTATAGTTTTCTCTCACCTTGGCAAGTATCTGTGAGGGCAAGGAAAACCACTGACTTGTCATCTCACACTGCTCCCTTTCTATGAAATTTCTCTGAAATTTTACCTTGGCAATCATCACAGGTCATGCTGTCTTCTCATTAGGCATGTGTCTCTTGCCCTCATTTGCACTTGAAGGCAGACGTTGGCCTTCATTTTTGCCCTCCTCCCCCCATACCTCCAGCTATACATACTGCCTTCCACTTAACACATACCTTTATTTTAAAGACATATACTGTAAATCTTTGCTATGAATAAATGAGTATCAGAGATGAGGGAGGAACATGTTCTATTGTACTTAACGTCTCAGTTCTGGCTTTGTTATCTACTGCAGCTTTTATGGGAACTTTGGCATCTGTCCTATGAATTGTTAAAGTCCTTAAGGGCAGGTACTATATGTCATCTTTGTATACATTTATCAAATATTTATTGAAGCAGTGTTTATAATATGTAAGGTGTTGTGATGGGATGGGGGTGGGGTGAGAGGAAAGAAACAAAGAGAATCTTTGTAAATAAGACATGGACTTGGCCCAAGAAATTTTTAGATTGGCAGGGTTGGGGAAAAATAAGTGCATCTTTCATACTGTCTAATGGGAGGGACTAAGATTTAGAGAGCATCTACTATGATGCTTCCTAAAGTGGGTATTATTATGCTCATTCTGTAGCTAAGGAAACTGAGGCTTTAAGAAAATTATTAAAGAACAACACTTAAGTCTATCTGACTCCATGCTCAACCTTTTGCATTTGGGAATAGGGAATTCCAGAAACATGTAGAGTGAGTAAACATTAGAAGCACATGAGTCCTGGATTCCTCAGCCATTACGTTGTAGTAAATTGAGGAAAGAATAGGGATTAAGCCTGAGATCGTTCCCTTTTTCAGTCTGACTCTCACACTGAGATGTGGCTGTTCTTCGCCACTGGATGTTTCCTTCAGGCACCAGCAGTCTTCTGCCTGGTCTGTGTTCTTTCCTAATTTTTTGAGGAAAGCTTCCCAGAAGAAGTGACATTTGAGCTGGGTGGAGTAGTGGTTACCCAGGTGGACAAGGATGTGTTGAAACCTGAAAAGTGTTGTTGGATTTCTGGTTCAAAGCTGTGCTGGGGAGGAGAGTACATGAGGTTCCCAAGATTGTTAAGAGTATGAAGCCTTTCAAAACAAAGCTAATCTACCCACCTGGTCCCAGGACTAACAGGTGATGGAATAGGCTGTGCCCACCAATGGGCGCTAAACCCCTGTGGGCCAGGCTGTGGGCTGTAGCCCAGGGGAATACAGTTTTCTACCTGAGCCACCCGGAGTGGGTACTTTTTCTAATTCTTAGAAGATGTCTAGGAAGAGCTCTTTTTGTGATCTGTTCTCCCAGGAAGAGATACTTTTTCCTACTTTGCTCAGAGGTTGAGTTCGACAGATTGCTCCTCTGCCTGGTATTTAGAAATTCTCTTCAAAAACAAGATTTTCCCACTGATCTCAGTTGAGTCCTCGAGTAGTAAGTTAGAATCCAAGTATATCCTACATAGTATGCACTTGTTTTCCCCCCTAGGAAGGAAGGATTTGCTGCTTTACCACTTGGCTATCGCTGTTCTTCTTCTTTTTCCCCTCAATTAAACTTTTTGCTGAAAAGATTCAGAAAAAATAGGGAAAATAAACCTGAGCTGGCTACTACTTCGTTTCCTCATCCTGTAATGGGAATAATGCTAGCTAGTACCTACTTCATGGGGCTCATGGGGCTTAAAGGCAGTGATCCATATCAAGATACTTGGAGGGATACTTGGCAAATTTGAGGTTCTCAACAAGCACTAGTTGCCCTCCTCCTTCTCCCCTTCCTCCTTCCATATGACCAAATGCCTATCTGTGTCAATATGCTCTTTCCCAGATGCCTGCTGATATCACCATGAAATGAATCGGAGAGACCTTATCACATTTACATAATATTCAATATCTTTCAAGGTATGTGCATTTTAAGACATAACACTGATGGACAGTGACTGCAAGGGGGTATGTGGTGGGGACTTGATAATGGGGGGAATCTAGTAACCACAATGTTGCTCAGGTAATTGTATATTAATGATACAAAAAAAAAAGACTTAACAGTGTTCTCTTTTCTGATATGGGTTTAATGCAATCATGAAGTCCCATTGGCTATTCTACCCATTTAAACAATTTTTGTCAACATTACCTTTAAACTCTGTATTTATAATGAAGAATGCCAAAACCTCTAGGCACATGAACCTGGCATAAAGTCTTTAACTTTAAAGTCTTTTAATGAGTCAAGAGGGTCTGATGTAAAAATATTTTAACAATTTCAAGTGAACAAAGCAGCTTTTGCAAATTAATCTAAAATAAACATAACTCCTATGAAGGTATTTAGTTCATTTTATTATACCCAGTTTTTGAAAAAAAAAAGGAAATGCACCTCCAAATGCCAATTCCTAGCTTTCTGCTTATAAAGGATAGCTGAAAAATGGATAAAAAAGTAATATGTATTTTGAAATTTTTTTACAGAATGCCTTAGAATGTATTACATAATTGTTTTTCCTGCCATTGGACTTGTTTATTTCTTTATGCTCTTTAACAAAAAGCAACATAAAAATTATCTTGTGTTTCCTGAGTAGACTAGTTACCAGGTAGGGGGATTCAAATTCACAGTGCAAATCTCCAAACCCAGCTCTGCTAGTTGGTAGCTGAAAACTGAACGTAGGTATCATCACATAACCAATAAGAAGATGTAAAATAAAAGTCCACATCTATCAAATACCCATTTTTTACAGAGGGTTATAAGATTTGCTTTAGTAGGAATGAGTTTTTGGGGGAGATGGTTATAAAATTAAATCCTGTATTACTTGCTTATTCTATCCCTTTTACACATTTTCTATTAAACAATTTTGAGGAAGAAATAAGCTTTTGTTTTCTTTGATTAATTTTATTCCCGTAAGGTTATTCAATATCTAAAGGCTTACTAAGACTAATGGTCGCAAGAAATGGAGTGTTTGAGCCATAATGAATTCTGGCAATGCTTACTCAGGTTTATCATCAAGAAGGTTGTTATGTGCTCTTAATTTTGTCTGGAGAGGAAAGATGGATTACTTCCTCTTCGGACTTTTGAAAACAAATACTGATTTTTACATATTTTAGTTTAAACATGTATATTTTTCTCCAGCTTTTTTTGAAGAAATTTGCTTTCACAGAAATGCTACTTCTTATATTTTATTCCTTAAGAAAAAGGGAAAAGAGCTTGTGACATTCCTATGCTATCTGGAAAGAATTTGATTTTGTAGATCCTAATAATTCTGCCTGGTGAGGGCCTCAGGAGCACAACTTGCAACGATTTTAGGTGTCGATCTATCACTTTTGAGTGATGACCGATGACCCCTGAAATCAGTTCGACTAGAGGATAGCTGGTACTGATAGATTGGCCACAGCAGTAACCAAATCTCACTTAAGAGAAGAAAAAAACATTATTACATCCTTCCACTTTGATTGCCTCCTTCATCCTTAAGTCTAAGTAAAAAAAAAAAAAGACAAGGAATATAAATAAATAAGGTAGAAGGAATCATCCATTACCCTCACTAGTTCATGGTCTAGAAGGATTAATAGACTAGACCAAAATAAATGACTATTATTGAATAACATAATTGTCCCAGAAGGTCTTTGTATTGTGGCTAAGGCAAAGGTGATTGACTCAGACAGCCCAGACTCAAAACCTTGTTCTGCCATGTTCCAGCTATGTGGATTGGTCCGGACAACTATTTAACCTCTGTAAGCGTCAGTTTTGCCATCTATTAAATGTCAACGTTAAAAAACATGTTTAAGGTTTTTTGTGTGAAGACTAAAGGGGCTCCTCCTCACGCCGAGTGCTCAGCACGCAGTGAATGCCCCACGGATGACCGCTGTTTTGGCTAGATTCATGCTCACAGATGGTCGATTCCTTTACTGAGAAAGGGGCTCAGGGCAGAGGCATGGTCCCAGTCGGGTGGCATCAGGTAGGAATATCCTGTAGCATAGGAGATTTGAAGTGCCAAGAAGTGTGTGTGGATGAGGGAGAAATTTCAGGCACTGAAACTGAAAACAAGTCAAAACAAACATTCTTCTGAGGCTAAGTCAATCATGCTGACTGGAGTTTGAAAATAGATCTGCTTGGCCAGACCTGGATTTTTATATGGAAGTAAGAAAGGATGCAGTTGCTTAGATAAATGGGCAGATGAATGTTAGCTTACATTTTAAAAAGTCTATTTGGAAACAGGGAGCTTTTGTGTTCTTAAACCAAAGAATGAGATTACAAAACAAATATTTGTGAGGTGATCTCTGCAGCAGTTTCTAAGTTGGATAGGGAGACAAGGGCGTCTGGGGCGGGTGTTTAGTCCAGGTACGGCACACGTGGTTCTGGAAGGTGTCTATGAAATTGGAAAGCAAGAGAGCCATTGCCAGAGGCAGTGTGGATATAGCACAGCTGGGTACCACAAGGCAGAAACGGAAACAGTGCAGCTGATATCTTCAGTTCTTACTTTATCTGCTTACCAGTCATGTAAATAGAACCGCCCTTCCCACTCCATAGTGTCCATATTGGAAATGGAGGAGATGATTTTTGTCTAAGAATTTAATCAGCGCTTCTACAATGGCAGTACCAGAGTTCTGGACTTCGGTTACTCCAAGGAAACCCACATGCTGAGGAATTGGAGAGAGAGAAATTATTCTGCCCAAGAAACTGGGAGGAACGTGTGTAAGTATAAGTATGTGTCCATGTATATATGTAATATACATTTTTTTCTTTTTCTTTTTCTCCTGATTGGGCTAGTGTAAAAGGGAAGATATGAGAAGGGTGGAGGAGACACGGAGGATAATCAAGAACTTTTATGAATGGAGATTTCTAATGTGAGTTTTAAGGGAAGATTCTCTAATTTAAAGGAATGATCTCGAATGGAGATTAAATGTGAATTTTTGTGTGATGTATTCTTTTTCAGTATTCCCAGACATTCAGCATTTGGGCACAGAAACCATGCTGCCATGAGTTATTGTTTTATTTTTTGTAAGTGTGTGTGTTTGTGTCTAAATTATGGAAGGGGACCATGATCCATGGGTGGATTGAGGTAGTATGGAAAACACCTTTGGCCTGGGATGGTGAAATAAATGATCCTCAAACTGAGCTAACTGGGCAGAGGCAGGAGCTGAATGTCAGAGGGGTTCACGACAACAGGATCCTGGGAGTCTGCGGAAATCCAGGGGAGGCCACGGGCTTCCCCCAAGTAACTGGGTGGGTTTGAGTCTCCTTTATTGTGGTCTTAAGGGATAGGGTGGCCGGCTGAATTTTTAAAGGGCTTTTAAAGGTGACTTTACGTGCTTATTCTAGTGAGGAGAACAGGTGCTACTCTTAGCACTACGTGTCCAGTGAGCCCACCCTTCAGGCCGAAGCTGCCTCGACGACTTCCTGGCCTTGCTGCCCCAGCAGGAGTCTCAGGAGCTCATTTGCCCGCAAGGCCGGCTTGCTTTCCCTCTGCCTTCGCGTCGCGCCGTGGGTGCCTGCGTCTTTCTGACTTACCCCCAGGACTGAAAGCTCCCCAGCCCCGTGCTTGTCAATAAAGATGACAGCTAAAGCTGCTGTTTCTCTGGCAGAGGAACGCTGTAAATTTTTAAGTACTTAATGTCTACTCCCAGAAATGCTGAGAAGAAGATCGGAGGCACTAGATGTTTTTAGATGAATGTTTTAGGAATCTGCTTAGAATCATCTCTTGGTTGGTCTTTGTCTCATTTCTGTTTCATTTTGTGGTCATAATGCTATTTTTCAATGAAATGTCACAAAGCACAAACCAAATAAATATGTCATCTGATTTCTTTTGCTCATTATTATTTTTAGTATTATGCTTAGATAATTTTCCTGCTCTTTAGCAGACTCTTTTGCTACTGAGATAAATGGGGGTTGTGGGTGGGGAGTTAATTGTAAAGAAAATAGAATTATGGCGTCTGTTGCTGGTGACAGGGTTGAGAGCAAATTACTTGAGTTGGATTACCAATTCTTCTGCTTCCTGGACTGGTAACCAACCGTAAGGAAGTTATTTAAACTCTCTTTCTCAGGTAAACTGTCTGTAAAATGAGGTTAACATAGCACCCATCTCACAGGGCTCTTCAGATAATTAATGTGAAGCTCCTAGAAGTCACCTGGCACTAGTGAGGGCTCAATGAACTAGTTATTTTTATTATTATTATAACACTATAATTATTACGGTTTGTAAGAAAAATCAGTCTGTGGGAACACTCAATCTTGTTACTTCATTGGTGGCACCTTGTTTTTGACCCAAAGGGATACTTTGTCATTTGATTATCTACCATAATCAATACATTTGCACTCAAATGACCTTTAGCTGTTTTCAAAAATTCACATTTAAATGCATAAAAGTTTGCTATAATTGTCGATAGCCTATGAATATTCCATTGAGCTTGAAGGCAACACCCCAAAAGTAATCCCTCTAATATGTGTAGCATGATTAGAATAGTTGTGAGGTCTCCCCAAGTGTCTACTTTGAAGGGGATGACAGTCGATTGAAAATGCAAGTTCTTCCTTTTTTTACATAATGTACTCAAATTCTCTCATAATACTGTGACAAAAAATAATGGCCCCCAAAGATGTCCACGTTGTAATCCCAGACCCCGTCAATATGTTATGTGGCATGGCAAGGAGGAATTAAAATAGCTTATCTGCAGATTTGGGGATGAGGAGATGACCCTGATTGTCCGGGCAGGCCCGAGTTTCTTGGAGGTGAAAGACGGGAGCAGGCGGGTCAGTATCAGAGCGATACAGCCTGAGAGGGATTCATCCGTCCACCGCCTGCTCTGAAGATGGAGGGGACCAGGAACCAAAGATGCAGGCAGCCTCTAGAAGCTGGAAAACATGAAGAAATGGATTTTCCTCCATTTAGAGCTTCCAGAAGGAATGCAGTCTTGCCATCACGTTGATTGGAACCTAGTGTGACCCATTTCAGACTTCTGACCTCTAGAACTGCATAAAAACAAACCTTTGTTGCTTTTATCCCCAAGTTTATGGTAATCTGCCATAGCAGCAGTAGGAAACTAGTACAATACTGTGCTTTGTCATGTCTCATGCAGTGGGTTACATTTCAAATTATAGTGTTTTTGTTTATGTCTTTACTGTTTTAGGATACTTAGAAGCAGGATAAAGATCACCTTCAGAAAGGAGAGAAAAGAGTATGCCAAAGAAACCTACTACCTTTCAAGGTGTAGAAGCTGGGAAAGAACTGATCTCTGCTTTTTAAGTGGAAAGGTTCTCTTCCTTCCCATTTTGCAAGGCAGAGATTACTCACAGCTTGAAGCACATGTAGCTTGGAATGAGAATTCAGGATAAATAAGGGTCTTGTGCTGTGGGCAGAACAAATCACGAAAGAGAATCTTACCTTGGGCAGAATGGCTGTGTTTGTGGAAATTTTGAAAAGATTAAACTGATGAAGCTTCTATTTATAGAATTATTTTGATTGTTTCTGTTTTCCCCAGGCTACTGGAGGTAAATACATGTGCTACTCATTGGCGAACCTGTTTTTTTTTCCTGTGGAAATACATAATTGATAGGGTATCTGCAACTTTTAGGTATATTGAAGCTACAAAAATAAAAAAAGGGACAACTTTAAAAACACAAGTGGGTATGCTGGCATGAGGCAAGAGTGATTATTTTGCAGTATGATTTTGGGAAGGGGGCATGCAATTTTCAGGACAAAAAAGCAGTAAAGTTTAAAGGCAAAAGGAAGTGGATCACAAAGAAGGTTTCAAACAAGAGAATCTCAGTAGCATTGGTACAGCCAAAAGGAGTAAAGAAAATCAAGAGGCCAAGAGAGCTAATGATAACTGAAGGAATTAAAAAGAATAAACAGAATCATTTACAACTTTATCAGGGAAAAAGAAATACAAGAAAGAGAATGGCCCATCAATAAATGAGGGAGGAGAAATCAATGTTAGTTGTAAAATGTCTGAGCTATTGAACTTCTGTTTTCAAGTCCATCTTTATAAAGGAATAGGGGTCTGGATAATTAGGAAGTAATTAAGGGTCCACCGACTTTGAGGCACTATTGATAATAAATAAGTAAATAATTACCAATTACATTAATAAAGTGTGTGCATGAAGAAAAGAAATGCATTCTAAAATAAATTTCCCTGATCTAGTGGTAATTATTACACCACTTATGAAACTAGTAAAGAACTTGAGTGGGGTTGGGGAGGAGAGGCCCACCTCCCAACATGCACAATTACTTAGATGCAATGATTTGAGCAGAGAAAAAAGACAACGGAATGAGCTCTTCAGGCTGAAATCTGAAGGATCTGATACCAGTTTATTTAAAAACAACAACAAATACCACCAAAACACACACAAAAGCAACACTAATAAAACCACTTTATAGTCTGGACCCATAGGTGTGGGACCAAGGACTATACAAAGTACAATCTCAGTTGCTCATTGTTCAGAGAACCTAGACCACTCAGGCTATGAGTTATGGAAAACTGCAAATTCTCCATTTTGGGCTACATCATACAAATGTAGGTACAAGCCCGGTGTGGTATGGGTTGGATGAACAAGTCTCAAACACTTTTTATTAACGACTTGGTGTAAGAACGGAGTTTGCTGGTACTTCAGAGGCGATGCAGAGTGGTAAAGAACAAAAGACTTGAAATCAGATAGCCCCTAGCTTAGAATCTTGCTCCAGTCCCATGCAGTGGCACATGGGCAAGTTCTTTAACCTTTTGAAGAATGGTAATCATATTTACATTTGGTTTCATGGAGATTCAGAGAAACAGCTGATTTACAACTCCTGGTACAAAGTATATGCTCAACAAATGGAACATATTATCATAGTCATATGGTAGATTTGAGTGAAACATGATATAAATGCTTGCTTGAAAGCTAGAGAGCCAGGATCAATTTTTACTTTAATCTTGAATAACAAAGGATGTGGCATGCTGGTACTTGATAAATGGTACCTATTAATGTGTATTTATTGTTTAGTCCTGTTACCTTGGAAAAATCATAGTCTCACTTCACCTCAATTTCCGCATAAATTAGGATTAACCTCTATTTACTGTGTTTTGGGCATGGTTGGAGCACATGGTTCCTGAAGGAACTTAACAGTTTAGTTTGAATGGTAAAACTAATATAGAGAGAACAGCTGGAGGTAAAGTGGGTGTCAAAAGAGAGGATAGGCTATTGTAGAACAGAGGGCATGGCAAGGACACAAATGGTACTCTGGGCCCCGAAAGTTATTTAAGAATTGGATGGATGAAGAGATGGTGGGGAGGCTGGAATGCTTTTCAGCTGGTTGGTGGGGGACAACCTGAGTCATGTGTGAAGGTAGGAATGGATGCATCTGGGAGGTGCACTTCTGAAACACAGGCCATACGATCTGGTATAAGGTCTGAGGACTGTGCCAGATTATTTGAAATTGGGCCATTGTCTTCCTTTGAGGAGAAGTAAATGAAAGTTGCCTCGAAGGGAGTATTAAGGTTGGAAAAATAATTGGAGAACAAAGCAGAAGGGTGCTTTGTAATAACTTTTAGGTCACTTGTAATAACTTTTTCTAAGGGGTTATGGCTTTAAAAAAATGAGGTATTTGAATCCCTAAAATGCTTTCCTTCTTGTGGGGCTCTGCAACCATCCATAGAAACGTCACTTTTCTTGTCTGTTTCCCCCTCACTAACCTCTGTGTCCCTTAAGGTGGGAACCAAGTTTTGTTCATCTCTACATATAAGCATTTAATGCCGTGCCTGATACGTAATAATGAACACAAAACACTTGAGGGATGGATGAAAGCTGCTGTAGGTTACAAACATAAAAGGACATTTAATATTTGTCTCTCAATTACATTTAGTTTAGTTTCACATTTTATCAGTTTCTAAAAGGTCTTACAGTGGCTTGCACATGGAAATAGAATACCTGCTAAGAAACGGAGGTCAAATTTCAGAAGGAGAAAGTTCCCTTCCTTTCAGAAACCAAGGCCAAGCAGATTATGATATCCAGGCAACAAATTTGGATTTGGTTTCTGGCAGTTGTAACATAAAGAGAATCACACTGTGCTTTCATTTTCTGATAAGCAGTCTACAACATGCAACTGCAGAAAAGAGTTTTCCCTGGAAACACACTTGAGGAGGAAGTGATCACATGGGAGCTTGTAATATTTCAATTAAATATTCCCATATTGGGAGGGATATTCAATTGGATGTGAGTGAGCATAAAATAGACTCTAGAGAGAATTGGCACTGAGACCAACCCCATTTCTTCTGCCTCTCCAGATGGTTCAGGGATGAAATTTACTCAGTTTTCTTAAAATTTGTATTTATTTATTTATTTTGGAAGTGCTGTGCATCTGGAAAAAATAACCACAAATTCAGTTGTTTAAAAAGTGAAGATATTTAGGCATAGTTAGAGAATGGAGTTCATATTAAATGATTTTGCTTTGAAAGATGGTAAATAACTTGGAAAATAGCATAAAACACTTTGCAGGGCCATGGCTTATAAATCTATAACATTGCTTTTTATTAATTTGGAATCTTCATGAGCTGAGATGAAGAAGAGAGTCCTTGAATTGATTTCCACATTATGCTGATTTTGTGATCATCTGTGTACTAGGAGACCACCCAATCCATCTCCGTGGTAACTAACACCAGATTTTGCCTTGGATTTGAAATCTCTGGCTATGACAAACAACATATTTAAAAAATCTGTTTGATTGATAGTTTAATCATTGTTCCCTATTACTTCAGCAGCCAGACCTTGTATTCCAACTTTGAAGGATGGTTTAGCCTCTGTCACCGTGTCACCCAAAGTGCTTGTAGCTTGCCAATAGTCGATCTGATTGCAGCTTTATAGATTTCAGACACAGTTGAAAGTTTAAATTTTATGTTATGTTTTGTAGTTATCTTTTAGATGGCATGTGATTCTACTCCTCCTGTTGCAAAATAAAGTCAATTTTCCAGTCATTTTCATTGTGTGCTCTTATCTATTCCTTTCTTTCTTCCATATTTGTATGAGTGTCAACAGTTTTATACTTTTGAAAAGCTAGTGGAAAAGCCAGTCACCATTTGTTCTTTTTGAACCCAAGCAGGCAAATATGTAATCACTTTGATATCTGGGTGTAGTCACAAATCCTTCCTTGTGGTCATTCTAGGTTTTCTGTATGATTTAACAATCAGGCAAGTCAGCATGGCTTTAGAGGCTGAAAGAAATTCAACCAGCCTAAAAAATAAGGACTGTAGCTAAGAACAACATTTAATTGAACTTGGCATTTGGACTCATCCACTGATGGTGTGCTCTGCTGCTCAGTAAATAGGTAAAATCTGTCTACAGGGATTCTGCTGCGTAGCATTCTCCCTCATTTCCTCACTCCTCTCATCACATTTTTAGGTTTCCACACAAATCCCTCCTCCCACACCTACAGCACCTCACCTGAGTTGTCCTTTTGGGTAACGCTCCATGTTTTAGGCTTGAAATAAAAGTCTCAGCTGAAGTATAAGTGATATACAACAAACTCCCCTATTTATAATTTGGTAGTTTTTTCCATAGGTATGTCCATCCCTGTAATCATGGAAATCAAGATAATGAGCGTTTCCACCACCAACCGAAGTTCCCTCACACTTCTTTGTAATCCCTGCTTCTACCTCACCCCATGCCCCCATCCCGTCCCTACATAATAACCTCTTTCTCTTGATTGTAGCCATAGATCTGTTTTTACTTTTTAATATTTTATTTAAATTGGATCATAGAGTGTGTATTTTCTATGCTTTGGATTTTTTAAATAGGTATTAATATTTTGAGATTCATCTATGTTCTTTTGCATATAGTCATTATTTGTTTTACTGCTGAGTAGTATTCCACTGTATTGACATACGACAATTTGTCTATTCATCTGCTAATGGGTATTTGGGTTGTTTCCAATTATTGGCTAATGCAATGCAAATAGAGCTGCTATGAACATTGCAAACAAGCCTATGTTTGTATGTTTTCATTTTCTTGAGCATAAACATAGGATATGCAAATGGCTGGGTCACGTAGTCAATATCTGTTTAACTTTATTTATTTTTATTACTAGTTTTTTTTTGGTATCGTTAATGTACAATCACTTGAACAACATTATGGTTACTAGACCCCCTACTATCAAGTCCCCCCCACTTACCCCATTATAGTCACTGTCCATCAGCATAGTAGGATGCTATAGAATCATTACTTGTCTTCTCCATAAATACTGCCTTGCCTGTGTCCCCTGCTGCTGCATTACGTGTGCTAATCGTAATGCCCCTGTTCCACCCTTATCCCTCATTTCCTACCCATCTTCCCCAGTCCCTTTCCCTTTGGTAACTATTAGTCCATTCTTGAGTTCTGTGAGTCTGCTGCTGTTTTGTTCCTTCAGTTTTTCCTTTGTTCTTATACTCCACAGATGGGTGAAATCATTTGGTACTTGTCTTTCTCTGCCTGGCTTATTTCACTGAGCATAATACCCTCTAGCTCCATCCATATTGTTGCAAATGATAGGATTTGTTTTCTTCTTATGGCTGAATAATATTCCGTTGTGTATATGTACCACATCTGCTTTATCCATTCATCTACTGATGAACACTTAGGTTGCTTCCATTTCTTGGCTATTGTAAATAGTGCTGTGATAAACATAGGGGTGCATATGTCTTTTTCAAAGTGGGCTGCTGCATTGTAAGGGTAAATTCCTAGGAGTGGAATTCCTGGGTCAAATGGTATTTCTATTTTGAGTTTTCTGAGGAACCTCCATACTGCTTTCCACAATGGTTGAACTAATTTGCATTCCCACCAGCAGTGTAGGAGGGTTCCCCTTTCTCCACATCCTCGCCAACATTTGTTGTTATTTGTCTTTTGGATGTTGGCCATCCTAACTGGTGTGAGGTGATACCTCACTGTGGTTTTAATTTGCATTTCTCTGATGATTAGCGATGTGGAGCATCTTTTCATGTCCATGTTGGCCATCTGACTTTCTTCTTTGGAGAAGTGTCTGTCCAGATCCTTGGCCCATTTTTTAATTGGATTATTTGCTTTTTGTTTGTTGAGGTGCGTGAGCTCTTTATATATTTTGGATGTCAACCCCTTATTGGATATGTCATTTATGAATATATTCTCCCATACTGTAGGATGTCTTTTTGTTCTACTGATGGTGTACTTTGTTGTACAGAAGCTTTTCATTTGATATAGTCCCACTTGTTCATTTTTGCTTTTGTTTCCCTTGCCCGGGAGATATGTTCATAAAGAAGTTGCTCATGTTTATGTCCAAGAGATTTTTGCCTATGTTTTTTTCTAAGAGTTTTATGGTTTCATGACTTACATTTAGGTCTTTGATCCATTTTGAGTTTACTTTTGTGTATGGGGTTAGACAATAATCCAGTTTCATTCTCTTACATGTAGCTGTCCAGTTTTGCCAACATATATGTTTGAGTTAATGTCTAGCCCTTGGGTGACATCTATTTAGCCTTAGGAATACTTCCATCTATAGGAGTCCCTCCAAAATGCACTGTAGAGGTGGTTTGTGGGAGGTAAATTCTCTCAGCTTTTGCTTCTCTGAAAATTGTTTAATCCCTCCTTCAAATTTAAATGATAACTTTGTCTGTTTAACTTTTTAAGAAACTGCCAAACTCTTTTCCAAAGAAATCATACCATTTTTTATTCCCACTGTCACACATGAGAATTTCAGTTGCTCCAAATCTTTGTCAACTCTTGGTATTGTCAGTTTAAATTTTCTATATTCTAATTAATATGTCATGCTCTCTCTTTGTGGTTTTAATGCTTATTTCTGTATGATGAACAGTGTTGACCATTTTTTCATGTGTTATTTGTCATTTACTTATCTTCTTTGTTCAAGTGCCTGTTTAAATCTTTTGCCTATTTAAAAAAATAGAGTTGTCTGTTTTCTTATTACTGAATTTTGAGAATTTTAAAATATATTCCTGATGTAAATTCCTTATCAGATTTGTGATGTGCAAATTTGTCCAAGCTTATGGCTTGTCTTCATTTTCTTGACAGTGTCTTCTTCAGAGCAAAAGGTCTTAATTTTGATAAAGTCTTAACTTTTTAATTTGTTCTTTTGTGGATCACATATTTGGTATTGTAGCTAAGAAATCTTTGCCTAACCCAACATTACAAAGATTCTCTCCTATAGCTTATTCTAGAACTTGTATAGTTTCAGATTTTACATTTAGGTTTATAACCCATTTGAGTTAGTTTTTGTGATGTGGTATGAGGCATGAATATTTTTTTGCGTACAAATTTCCAAATGTTTATTACCCATTGTTGAAAAGAACATCTATCCTCCACTGAATTGCTTTCATATTTTTGTCAATTATTTGGTTACAGATGTAGTTTTGTATTCTTCTGCATTTATCTATTTTTCTATCTTTAAACTCAAAGTGCAAAACTCAAAGTCAGGTTATGTAAGCTCTTCAACTTTATGCTTCTTTTTCTGTCGGTCCCTCCCTGCTTCTGACCTGTAGATAAGGGAGGAGATACGATGAGATATCGAAGATCTGAAAGGATGAGCCAGGGGACTCAAGGCGTAACAGCGCAAGAGTGGTGCTGAGAGGACACCCTTCCTATTTATTGAGCAAATAAATGTTAACAACAATAGAATTCTGTGTGGGGGACTTAAATACAATCATTAACTAACTCTAAACTTAATCCCCGGCAGTCTCCAGTCTCCTGGGGTGCAACGTCTTACATGATATTGAAACAATAGCAAGGGTAATTAGGTCACAGAAACTGTTTTGGTCTTGTTTGTTCTGTTCTTGATCACATATCAGGAATTACAGGAAAAATAATCAAGTCATATATGATTATACATTTGACTTCTAAAGTTGATTTATATATTAATTCCATTAATCCTACATTTTTGAAAGTTGTTTTGGCTCTTCTAGATCTTTTCCATGTCCATATACATTTTAGAATAATCTTGTGAATTTCTACAGAAAAGCCTACTGGGATTTTGACTTGGATTGCATTAAATCTATAGATCAGTTTGGGAAAAATGACAGCTTAAGGCTATTGATTCACACTGAAAACATGAACATGGAATATGTGTCCATATATTTAAGTTTTGTGATTTTCAGTGTAGAGGTCTTGCACATCTTTTGTCAGATTTATAACCAAGTATTTCATTTTTTTGTGCTACTAGATGATACTGTTTAAAAAAATTTTAATTACCAGTTATTTGTTTTGGGTAATAGAAGTACAATTGATTTTTTATATTGACCTTGTATCCTGTAATCTTGCTAAACTCACCTATTGTTCTAATAACTTTATAGATTCCACAGGATTTTCTACATAAGTTATCATGTTGTCTGCTAATAAAGACAGTTTTATTTCCTTTTTGCTGTGTTCCTGATTTTACGGGGAAAGCATTTAGCTATTCACCACTAAGTATAATGTTAACTGTATTTTTTTTGTAGATGACTTTTATCAGGTTGAAAAAATTCCTTTCTCAAGTTTTTTGAGAGATTTTATAATGAACGGATGTTGAATTTTGTCAAATGTTTTTTCTGCATCTTTTGAGATCATATGGCTTTCATTTTTTTGTTCTGTTAATATGGCCAATTATATTAATCAACTTTTTGAATATTATACAAATATATCAATATTAGGATGAAACACACTTGGGTATGATGTACTGTTTATGTATTGGTGGATTATTTGTTCAATTTTATCAAGAATTTAGCAAAATTTTGTTATGGATTTTGTGCTCATATGTGATATTGATCTGTAATTTGCTTTCCTTGCATTGTTTTTATATGGATTTGGTATGAGAGAAATGCTAGCCTGATGGGATGAAGTGGGAACTTTTTCCTGATTTTTCAAATTTCTTGGTGAATTTGTATGGAATTGATGTTATTTCTTCCATAAATGTTTGGCAGCATTCATCAATGAAACCATTTTGGCCTGGAGCTTTTTTTGTGGGAAGGTTTTGCACTATAAATTCAATTATTTAATAGATTTAGGACTATCTATTAAATAAACAGATTATTTCTCCTTGAATGAGATTTGATAGTTTGTATCTTTCAAGGAATTTGATTATTTAATGTAATTTTTAAAATGCATTAGTATAAAGTTGTTCACAACACTTGCTTATTATCTTTTAAGTAGCTCTGAAATCTGTAGTGACATCACCTCACTCATTTCTGATATTGGTAGTTTGTGTCTCTTTTTTTCCCCAGATCAGTTTGGATAGAGGTTTATTGATTTTATTGATTTCCTTAAAGAATTGGCTTTTCATTTCATTGGTTTTTCTTTATTGCTTTTATTTTTTCTGTCTCACTGATTTCTGTTCTGATCTTTATTATTTGCATTCTTTTGATCATTTTCGGCATAATTTGCTTTTCTTTTTCTAGTTTCTTAAGGTAGACGATGAGGTCATCAAGTTGAGACTCCTTCTAATATATCATTTAGTGTTCTAAATTTCCCTCTGAATACTGTGTTAGTTGCATTTCACAAATTTTGGTATGTATATGTGATTTCATTTTCATTTACTTCAAATACTTCCTAATTTTATTTTCGATTTCTTATTTGATCCATCAGTTACTTGAAAGTGGGTTACTTAGTTTCCAAATATTTGGGATTTTCTGTTTTAATTATTATTTCTAACTTAATTCAATCTCATTCAGAGGACATACTTTGCATAATTTGAGTCATATTAAATTTATTGAGACTTGATTTATGGCCTAGATTATGGTTTCTCTTGGTAATGTTTTGTGTGCACTTGAAAATAATTCTATTGTTGTTGGGTGCAGTGGCCTATAATTTTCAATTATGTCAAGTTGGTTGATAGTCTATTTTAAGTCTTCTATATGCTAACTGAATTTTCCATCTACTTGTTTTATCAATTATTGACAGAGAATGTTGAAATCTCTCCTTATAACTGTTGATTTGTCTAGTTCTCCATGCAGTTTTATCAGTTTTGTGTCATATACTTTGAAGCTTGGCATCTTGTGCATAAGCATTCAGGCTTGTTGTATTCTCTTGGTGAATTGACCACCTTATCAATATGAAATGACCCCCTTTATTACTGGTAATATTCTTTGCTTTAAAAAGAAAGAATATTTAGTATGTCTGACATTAATACAGCCACTCCAACTTTTTTAAATCACTGTTAACATAGTATATTTCTCCCATCCTTTTAATTTTTAAAGTTGTGCCTTTATAGTTGACTCTTGCTTTATTAATCCAGTCTAACAATTGCTGCCTTTTAATTAGGGTATTTAGACCTTTTATGTTTAAGGTGATTATTTGCTTCCATTATGAACCCATTCTAACTTCCTTGTAGGATTATTAGCTATAACTCTTTGAGTTATTTTTGTGATTGCTTTAGGGTTTATAATGATAAGTTAGAGATGCCACATTTCCCATATTGGATGTTAGACTTTAATATTTAGAGTATAAAAATCTTGTGACAGTATACTTCCACTTCTCCCTTCCTGGACTTTGTGGTATTTATATCTTACATTTTATTTTTATGTATGTTATGACCTAAAAATACAATGCTATCATTTTTGCTTTAAGTAGTCAATTATCTTTTAAATAAGTTTAGGAATAAGAAAAAAGGTCTTTTAAGTTAGCCTTTGTAAAACAAGTGTTTTTCTTTGTAGATGCATACTTCCATCTGGCATCATTTTCCTTCTGCTTTAAGGACTGCTGGTGATAAATTCTTTCAACTTTTGTATGTCTGAAGAAATCTACATGCTCTTTATTTTAAAAGACATTTTTGATGTGTATAGAATTCTGTGTATAGAATTGTTGTATTTCTGTGTATAGTCTGTGTACAGTATACAAAAATACATAGAAGATATTACTCCATTGTTTTTTGGTCTGCATCACTTCCAACAAAAAATCTGTTATCACCCTTATTTTTGTTCCTCTGTACATAACCTATCTTCTCTTTTTTATTCTGACTGGTTTACATTTTTTTTCCCCTTGTTAGTGGTTTTAAGCAATTTAAATATGCCTTGGTATGTTTTTTTTTTCAGTTTTCTTGTGCTGGGTTTTCTTGAGCTGCTTTTGAACTACTTGGATCTCAGTGTTTATGGATTTCATCAAATTTGAAAAATTTTGGTCATTATTCCTTTAGACATTTTTTCTGTCTCCCATTCTCTTGTCTTATTTTGGGGGACTTCAATTACATGTATATTTGGCTACTTAAAGTTGTTCCACAGTTCACTGAGGCACTGTTCATTTTTTAATTTTTTGCTGTATTTATTATCTGAGTTGCATGTTGAGATAGTTTTTGTCGCTGTCTTTAAGTTCACTGATTTGTTTTCTGTAATGTCTAATGTGTGCTTACTCCCATTCTACTATTTCTCTTTTTAGATATTGTAGTTTTGCTCTCTAAAAGTTTGCCTTGGGCCTTTCTATATCTTCCATTTTTCTATTTAGTATGTTCAATATTTCTTGTAGCTTCCAGAACACACAGAATGTAATTATAACAACTTTTAATGTTTTTATCTCTGATTCTGTCATCTGTGTCATTTTTGATCAGTTTCAACTGTGTAATTTGTGTCCTGGTCATAGTCAGGCTCTGAACAATGCTGCAGCTCTGCGGATGAAATCAGACCTTCTGGCTTGCACTTCTGTTTGCCCTGACCCAGTGACTTGTAGCTGACCACGCACTTTGGGTCCAGCCCAATGGCTGGGTGGTCCTTCCATCCAGACCCTTCACGCTCCTGGCTTACTTCCCTCTCTTCTGCTGGGCCACTCCTTCTCTGGACACAGGATGTGTGGCAACCAAGGCTGCACCAGTTACATCAGTTTGAAAGTAACTGTTTTTCTTTTGCAGATTAGCCCCATTTATTTTTCACAGATAAGATATATTATTTTTCCAGATTATAATACATACTCATGTAGACAACTTGGAAATTTTGGAAAACTATGTATAACAAAATTAAAATGGCTTATAACTCTAACTATTATTAGCATTTTTTATATTTCTGTCTGTTTTAGTTGATCTTCTACTGTATACACACCTTAATTCTTTAAATTCTGCTTATTTTTAGTTTTCTTTTCCTGTAACACTAAACAATTTTAATGATTAATGCTATTCCATCACAGAGGCATAATTTTTGTAACTATTTCCCTACAACAGGACATTTTTAGCCTGTTTCCTTTTTTTTTTTTTGGTTACGTCCTTCTGTAGGATTTCTTCTTGAATTTGGGATTATTTCTTTAAGATAGATTCCCAGAAATGGAATAATAGGAATGAGCATTTTCAGGCACTTAAAACATAATGCCAGATTGCTTTCCAAAATGTTTGTTAACAATATACACTTAAACTTATTTGACATGATTTTCAATTTCACCAGGTAAATGTTTTTGAACTATGCAAATTTGTTTATTAAAGTGAGATATAATATGTCATAAATTTGATATTTACCTTGAATTAAACAGTTGAAAACATTTTTTAGGTAGCTAACTGTAAGAGAAAGCTTTTCTTCTACTTTTGAATCAGTTTTTAAAACTTCATTTGCATCATTTTACAATCACAACTAACTACATCCTTTTGGAGTCCTACATTAACATTAATTTGACAAATCACACTGTAGGCTGAATATGTCATATCTTCCTTAATTGGGGTGAGGCTTTCCTTCCATGATTAATGCCAAGAATTCTTTTGGGATCTGCTCAAGTCTGGTAAAAGTCCTTAATTTATTATCATATTTGTTTTATTTATTTAGGATTTATATCTGGCCTACTACTAAACCAGATTTGAGGTGACTTATACATAGCAAGACAAAAACAGTAGATAAAGAATACAAAGAACAAAGGGAAAAAAATTGAACCTAAGTTAATGATTGCATCTGGGCATTGATTTTTAAATCAGAATTTGTGGCATTTTTTGTGCATTAGTTTTTCTTGCCCTCAGGCTCTGTAGGCAGCTTGCGAGGACTGAGTGGGAGAGAGAGCACGTCTGAGGCTGAGGAGGACCCTCACCCCGTGGCTATCAGCCTCAAAGGCCCACTTTCTCACTGGAAAGCACTCATCTGTTGTATTCTCCCTCTTCCAGGAAACCCCTCAGAGGGCACCCTTGCCTCAGAGGACGAATCTCTAGGAGCTGTTGCAGCAGTTGGTGGGTGCATTTCACAGACGGTCGGCCTCTGTGGTGGGGTGACAATTTTTCTTTGATTTCAACAAGGGTCCTTTGCACAGTGGTGCTGCAGGAAGTGGAAGACCGCAGCCCTACTGTTGCTAAGAAGTCATTATCTCCCGATAGAGCAGAAGTAGGGACTGCAGATAATGGGCCTCTCAGGCTGTCCAGAAATCATTACACGACTGAGGAAGAGGCAGCAACTGTTTTAAATCCCATTAGTGGGGCTGATGGGCTGTCTGGGACAGGATGCCTATCCCTGAACCAGCAGCTTAGAACAACTTCTCCTTATTAACCCTCTAATGCTGGGAGCTGTCATTTCCCAGGCTGCAGTACGACTGCTTTTCCAGGAGAGGAAACTGTGTTAGGTGTCTCAGACGTTGTCTCATTTAATTCTAGCAACCAGCTTCTGAGGTTGATATTAACTTCTCTGTATAGACCAAGAGCCTGAGCTCTGCTCAAGGTCACATTGCTAGTAAATTTCAGAGCCCAGATTTGAACTTAGACTGATTCTAAAGCCCACATGTCTTTCATATACCAGCTGACTCCAAAATGCTGTGTGTCTGTGGTTGAGGAGGTACCAGAGTATTGTAGCTCACGAATGACCTTCACAGTGGATGACATCGATGACTTGGGACTTGGTGCTAACCCTTGAAACTCACACATTTTTGTGAACTTGAAATATCTGTGTTTTTCTGTACTGGTTTGTTTTTCAGAATTTATCAATATTTAACTTTTAAAAAATATTTTTATTTTTTAAAATCTTCTCTCCAAATATGGCATTTTGAAATCTTTCCTTTTCTAGAAAAATCTTTCCTCCCTATTTTTTGTTCTGTAATGAGAATAATAAAACTCAAACATGATTAATTTTATAAACAGAATGCCCAAGATGGTCTAATTAAAGCAAATGGGGATAAGCAGCACACATTTCATTTCTATTAGTTCCACTACCTAATTTAAAAATTTCCAAGTCTCTTCTGATTTTTCTTAAGCTTACATGTTTCAGTGTTACAGAATGAGTAATTCTAATTGCGGCTTTCAGGGAATAATTTTTATTTGTTTAAATGTCTACAAATTATTATTAAACAGGTTTTTAAATTTCCTTCAGGATAGATATTATGATTACAAAGTGAATACTATGGTGAGGTCGTCTAATAACTTAACGTTTTACAGAGTTACATGCTAGCAATAGGGTCATGGTTATAGGATAGGCTGAATGGCTGAATGTAGTTGTCTTTAAAAATGTTCACGTTTTTTTCATTATGCTGTTTGGGCATTAAACAATTCATTGCCAAAACACACAAAAAAATACCCTCAATAACAAAAACGTTTTGAGTTAAGGACCACCTCATTTGTTTTTTTAATCGGTCTGTCCTCAGGCTTGCAAAGTGAGATTGTAAAAATTTGTTTGTACAGAAGAATTGCCATAGTGCCAATTCCAATGTTTTTGCCACTTTTGTTCCACTTACTTTACAGAATTGTCATGAGGCAAATCAGTGGCCAAAATAAAAATAGTCTACAGAAACAATCTGACTCTTAAGGAGTCTTTTTCCATGTTGTAATCAATGCTTAATAATTTTTATTCCAGCTGTCTATGGTGCTGTGCTAGGATAGTTAGCAATGCCTTCAACTTTTAAGATGTGATGTTAGCAAAAAACTTAACTTCGAGTTACTTGGAAACATTTTGGAGTATTTGAAACTCAGAACTATTCTTCAAACTTGGCTACATACTGGGATGAAAGAATATTCTGGGCATGAGAGCAATAAACAAGGCAGATGCTGGGATCCACATGATTCTTAATAATCTGCAGGTGGATTATCCACTGTCTGGATGTCCCTCATGCATGAGGGACTGATGGTAGTAATAGTAAGTGTATATAGAGATTCAGGGATGAGCAAGACACAGCCCTGACCTTCAGTCTGTGGGCATTCTTGAAAAGTTTTAAAACATGGAAGCATTGTAATAGTTAGAAACAGGAACAGTAAACGCCATGTCAGAGAACATGGTGTATATTTGGCTACTTGTAGTATACTTGTCACAGAAGCAGGAAGGAGGAAATAAGCACCAGAGATTTCAAAGAGTGAGAATGCATGGGAATTGGCTACTGCTTGGATGCAGAGGTAGGGTACAGGAGAGAAAGCAGAAAATAATGGGCAAGCAACATTGGATTTGGTGATTAGGAAGTAATTTTTGAGATCTACATGTGCAATGTCAATAAAATAGCTGAAGACAGAAGCCAAATTATAGGGAGTTAGGGGTGAGCACAAGGAGAAAGAAGGGAATCCAGCCTATTCTTTGAGAAACTTGTTAACACAGGAAGGAGAGAGGAGAGGAGTTACTTGATTTAATGATTGAGAACTGAACAGATTTGAAGGCAAAAGAGAGGAGTCCAGAGGCAAGACAGACATTAATGGAAAAAGCACAATTCATGGAAAGGGGAGATGGAAGAAAATGAAGTGAATCATAAGTGAAAACGTTAGCTTTGAATAAGAAGAGAGAAGCTTATTCTTTTGAGGAAGAAGAGAAAAAAAATGAGATTGAGCAAAGGTACAGAGAAATTTTGAAATGATGTGAGGCAAAGGCCTTGGGTCTCAAGTTTGTTGATCCTGATTTCATAGAAGTCTGCTGGGAGGTGAGGAGAATTTAAAAGGTCTCACCAATTTTTATGGGGTACAGGCTAGGGGGTCCACCAGTGATGAGGAGGACTACTAATCATAAGTGATCCCTAGCTGATATTAAAGGGACAGACTGTGTTATGGGCAGGACTTGGGTGATCTCTTGAGGGATGGAGGACTAGGCTGCCCGAAGGCCGTCTGCTCTATAAATATTGATTTTATTATCAGCCTAGAGGAAAATGCATTAAGGTTTGTGTGTTGTGAAGAATCATATGAGTTTGAAGTCCAGAAGAAATGGAATTTGGGTTCCGCGTGCTTCTGTTCTGTGAGTGCAGATGACTGAGGGTGGACTTTCCTGGAGGTCTGACATGATCTGATCTGCATGCAGTAGCCTCAGTTAAGTGGTCCTTCCCCTATTCTTTGTATCAGACCCTAGAGTATGTATGAGATGGACTCAGGGTCAGGGGTGGAGCAGTGATGCCAGCAGTCTTTCCTCTTCGGCTTGTTGTAAGTAACTTGAGATATCATTTTAAGGAGTCATGAAAGGGAAACTTGCCCAGGTGGGATTTAACAGAAACCAATCAACACACAGAAAAGAAAGGGAATTTATATTGTCTTTTCTCTTTATTCCTTTTGTGGGATAGAATCTATCCAGAAATATGTGTTTATATGGAGGCTTAGAGAAGTTATAAGAAAAACTTTAAGTCATAAAATTTAAATGGGAAGAATTTACAATGGCATGGATGGCTGGAAGGGCTTGACAGAATAGGAATAATGTAAGTTTTACGGGCCAGGTTTTGCATGGCAGTTAATAGTTGACTATTGTAAGATTAATTTGAGTAGATAATGTACCTTGTGAGGTTATATGTATAACTGAAAGAATTTTGTAATGGCGAAATCACATGAACTGGAAGGTGGGAGAGGCTGAGCTGTGGTTCTGGGTTTTCTAGGCACTGAGGGTGAGACCCTAATTTCTCTGGGCCTGTTGTCCTCACCTGCATTAGGACGGGGCTGCACTCAGAGGTGCCTTCAAGCTATAACAGCCTGTGACTCTACACTCAAGGATCAGGCTGGCACAATGTCCCCGAGGGGACCATACGGGCAGGCTGTCTGACTATCACATCACTGTACATCACCGATGTGGTGAGAAGAGCACTGAACAGAGGCAGAAGCCCATGTTTTAGTTCCAGCCCTGGCGCTTGCCCGCCTTGTCCCGCAGCTCTGAGCCCCGGGGCGGTGGACAGAACCACGCCCCCCACCCAACCACCCACCCAAACGTCTCAGTCCTCGTCCCTGAAACACGTGAGGTGTCACGTGACACGGAAAAGGACATCTGCAGCTAGAATTCAGGTTACAACCCTTAAAATAGGGAGACATCCTGGATGAAAGGGCCCTTAAACGCGGAAGAGGAAGGGAGATGGCAGGTCAGAGACGTCTGAGGATGGAGGAAGAGACAGGAGAGATTGGAAGCAGGCGAGGGCCTGGACCCGCCGTTGCTGGGCACACCCTGGGGTGAGTGGGCTACGGGAGCAGGAGGAGCCCCAGCTGGCAGCCCGCAGGGAAACGGGGGCTCAGTCTGTGACCGCAAGGAACAGAATTCCGCCCACAGCATGGATGAGCAAGGATGAGCCTGAAAATGGATTCTTTCTGGGAGACTCTGTCAGCACCTTGGTATTAGCTCGGTGGCCTACAGAACGGTAAGGTAATAAATTTGCTTTGTTTTATGTGGCTGAATTTCTGGAAGTTTGTTATGGCAGCAATAGGAAACATGTACCAAATTCCTTCATCTATAAATGAATGGGAATAGTAATAGTGATTCATTTGTCTCTCTATGAGGTTACTGTGAGGGATAACAGGTGACAGCAGCAAGAAAGGCAGACAACGACCTCTGGAAATCCACTTCTCCAAACAAGCAATGAGGACACTGGCAGAAACTGTCAAATCAGTATTTTCAAAACTCTTACAATTAACCAAAGTATTGCAACAAGTCCAGGAGTTCAAGAAAAGCAGCTAAATTTTCATAAGAATATTGGGCCATTGTGCAAGTTTAAGGTCCACACCTTGCACTCTTTTTTAACAAAAATTCTATCACCTTTTATTGTGAAGACATTGATGCAGGAGCCAGCTAGAGAAAGAAATGTTATATGTTAATGTATTACCTCAGTTTTGGTTGAGTCTTAAAAAGTGACAAACTTTTGGTAGTTTTTGGAACAATTTGGTTATCTTCCCCTACAAATAACAAAGGTGGGTTCTTCTCTATATGAGTGATAACCCAAGTATATGTTTATCTTTTTTCTGTGAAGTACATGTCAGTGGTTCATTACTGCCTTACCCATTGAAAATGGCTGATTAAACAGTGAGACATTTTCAATTTATTTTTTGTTGCAGACAAAATAATCTTATCCTATGCCCATCTAGAACTACACTGCTTACATTAGGTCTCTCACACATCCTTTCCTTCATGCTATTAGATGTTATTATTTATTTTATTTTTTTGTTTATCATTTGAAACCTATGTCTTAGTCCATCAGTCAAACTTCTGACAAATATTATTCAATGCTTCCTCTCTGTCTGGTGTTATGGGAAAATAAAAAATATATAAGTTTTTGAGAAACTTGTATTTTTCTTAAGGAGTCAAGACTTAAGGCCATAGAAATAATATTTTGAAAACTAGAGAGTACTTCAGAGAATACTTACTTGAAGATGAGAAAACTAAGGTTTAGAGAGTTTAAGTGACTTACTTAAGGTTGCAGTGCCAGTTGGTGGTCAACCTAGGCTAGAACCCCACTATATTGTGCTACTTCATCATGTAACACATGAAAAAGACTATGTGATAGTGTATGACTAAGTGCTCAAGCATATGGGTCCAACTAAGAATGATTCAGTAGGTCAAGGAGAAAAGATGTCGATTTGTCGAGAATGGGTAAAACCAGCTTCTAGGAGAAAGGAGGCCTGAGCTTGAAGAATATTCAAGATTTGGGCAGGTAGAACGGAGAGGGAGGTCGTCCAGGTTAGATATGCTGATAGCTGCAGAGGGAGAAATGCTGGTGATGGAGACTGGGCAGTCTGGATTCTGGAAGAGGCTTCTGGGAGACTTAGCCTACCTCTAATTTAGGTGCATCCATCCAAACAGCAGAAGATTGGGTAGAGGTTTTAAGGGAGGTGATGCGGGGTAGAAAAAGCACAGTGTCCAGATTAAGACACACCTGGCTTCAAATCCTGGCATCTCTGCCTAGCAGTTAAGTGCCCTTGAACAAGGTTCTTAACCTTTGTGTGTCTGTTTCCTCATCTGTAAAGTGGCTGTGATAGCTTCATGAGGCTCTGAATGAGGGAATGTGCGTGAAGAGCCTCGTACAGTGCTGGGCGTCAGCAGGTCCTCAGTATATTGTAGACACGGTTAGTGTTGCTGTTACGTTCTAGGTGCAGGTTGGCCCCAGATTCGGCCAGTAAGAAAATGCAAGTGTCCTTAGAAATTTATTTCTTCTGTGAGTTGCCAGTTAATATTCTGTTGTTTCTGGCACTATTGAACATTCTATGGATGTGGAATATCGAATGGATTTGTCTGTGCCTTTGAAGAGTTTCTAGTTGAAATGACAGCAGCACACACATTTGCTGATAGATGTGCACAAACTAACAACTTCAGGTAGATGGGACATTTGAAAGTAAATGCTAACAAACCCACAAAAGTCTAAATTTTGAGAAACTCATGTCTGAACTTGAGTATTCTTATTTGATGCAGAAATGCTGATGGAAAGCTAGAGTTCTCATTCACTAATTGACTCATATGGTGAGAAATTCCAGCTTTTTATTCTTCTCATGGTAAACTCATCTTTAGTGATCACTCACATGCCAAAGAACATATTCTTCTGACTGGTGGAAACAGCAAGATACAGAGGAGAGGTTTCCTGGCTGAAAAGATGTGAGCCTTGTTGAGAGAAGAATTGGCCGGTGCCCGCGTCCTGCCCCCTCTTGGCTGAGGGACTGTGGGAAGTCCAGTTAGTCTTGCTCCCAGTGGACATCTGCATCTGTAAAATGGGGCTAATTCTGCCTCATTGTTGTTAATATCAAATACAATAATATATTTGAGTATATTTTGTGAAGGTTAAAACACTTGTGAATTAGTTTTTCTTTCAGATGGGAGGAAAGGGGCATTGTATTTCTTGGGAAAGTTTTATTCAGTCGTGAGAAAATGATTCAAGGAGTATCTTAAACTTGAACTGAACAGGACAGAATAATTAATGTAGTCAGAAGCTCTACAGAGAAAATAATAATATAATGACTGCTACTCATTAAGCATCTACTATATTCTATTCACTTTATATACATGCTCTACAAATATTTCTCTAGTCCCACCCTATGCTTCTTATTCTCATTTTACAGAAGAGGAAACAAACTCAGAGAGGTCATCTGACTTTCCCAAAGGCACACATAGAAAGTAGTTAGTTAAGATTCGAACCCAGGAATGCCTGACTCAAATAGAACACATCCCTTTAACTTAATATAAAGTTAAATATTTATAAATGCCTTGCCCAGTTAGGAGAAATCTCCCAAGAATCCTGAAGGTTTTCATGAGTTGTCCTTGAGACATTTTAGAAAACAATAGTAACTATGTCCACAATATATTGAGTGCATACTTCATGTTAAGCACTGTACTGGGCTCTTCACACACATTCCCTCATTTAATCCTCAAAAGCCTCATGAAGAAGATATTAGTAGGGCTACTTTGCAGATAAGGAAAGAGACATACAAAGGTTAAGAACCTTGCTTAAGGGCATTTAACTGCTAGGTGGAAGTGCCAGAGCTTGAAGCCAGGTGTGTCTTACTCTGGACACTGTGCTTTTTCTACTACCCCATGTTGACCCCATTTAAGTCTGTATCCAGCCTCCCAATGCTTGGACGGGTGTGTGACACTTTGAGGTGGGCTAAAGTCCTGTAGCTTCTTTCAGAATCCAGGCTGCTTCAGACTCCATTATCAGCACTTCACCATGTCTAACCTGAAAGATCTTATCCTTCTCCATTCTATCTGCCCCAGTCCTCCCCATCCTTCAAGACCCAGCTCAGGTCTGAACTCTGAACTCTTCCATCCCGTACTATGGGTGGTCAGACACCACTCCCCAACCAGCTAATTCAAAGGTTCTTCTAAAATGCTTGCAATGAAAAAGCTCTTTAAAAGGGTATTTGTCATAAGATATAAAATGATGTATCTAGAAAACTATTCCAATTACAGTTGTTATTTATAGAAGTAAATACCATTGATAAGTTTTAGCAGAGCACTTACAGTAGAGTGATTTGGATCAGATCCAAGTTATTCACTTGTGAATATATGATTTATATTAACAAAATCAAATATTAGGCTGAGCACCAAGTTTCCCCTCCAATACTATGTGTTTAGTAAGGTTATTATTGCTCTTCTTGATAATTATTTACCAAGCACAAATTTCATGATATGCACCATAATTTCTGAGACCGTTGATGACATTTGGAAATGCAGATACAAAGGATCAGCTCTTATGAAGAACAACCACTCAATCAATTTTGCATCATTACCCATGAAGCTGTTTTCCACTGTTGGTTAGAAAGATCTAAGACGAGAAGAGGCCATGGCTTACGGTTGTTTTATACACCCCCCCACTCTCCTCTCTGCTGGGTTGTTTGCCTTGGATTACTCATTCTCTCCCAGGTGGCTCTTGGCAGTGGTCAGATATTGAAGAAGTATGTGGTTCATCCTGCCTCTATCACATACTTCCCCTTCAGTGCCTTTATTCCTTCTTAGCCTGAGTCATCACACACTTGATAACCTATTGAAGCATTAACCTACCTCCATTTTATTTTTCCTTTTCTTGTCAGAGCAAGATTCTGCAATATGGCAAACCAAAGCACATGGAACTGCGGCCCAGGTAGGCAGATTGGGACAGGACGGCAAGTCCACGATGCCATCCAGCCATAGTGGACCGGGCCGTCTGGTTCTCGCTCCACAGTGCTCTTTCATCAGCTGCCCCTCCGTATGGGCACTGCGGGCACAACCTGGTCTGACAGCAAGATTTCAGTGTTGGCCCCAACCTTCAATAGCTCTGCTGTTGTGTAGGTCCTTATGTGCCCTCTAGCTCTCAGTTTCTACATCTGAACAAGAGGGTAATAACATACTGACTTCATAGGGTTGTTGTGAAAATAATATGAGACCACAGACATGAAAGTGCATCGTAAATTCTATTTACCATGCAGGCCATTTCATTGCCAGACCCTATAACTATTAAAAAACTCATCTTTGTTAATTCAAAATCTGTCTTACTCTAACTTATGTCTATTGCTATTAGTTCTAGTAATAAATATTAATTTACCAATACCAACAAAGGTGATGATATTATCATTTACCATTTATTGAGCACTTACTATACCAAGTCTTTTACATGAATTATTCACATACTCTTCATGGAGAGATAGTGCTTTTGCAATTGGCAGCATGATGAAAGAAGATTCATTAAAAGAAAAAAGCTAATAAGGATCTGGCAGAAAACATCACACTTATAAATCCATGGCTGTGGTCTGCAGCACTCGGGGTTTTAGCAGGAAACAGATGGCTCACTCTGGGGACAGTTTAATGATGGGACTACTTATGAAGATACGGCCAGGACATAGGGAATCACCAAGAGAGTTGGTGAAATACTTGGGGAGTGAGAACAGGGAAAGCGGATGGTATCCTTAGGCCAGAGAGCTAGAGGGAGGGAGCTGTTACCAGACATCCTGAGAGCTATGGCCTTGGGGGAGTGGTTCTCTGCCAGGAACCATGGTTGAAGATAAAGAAACACAGCTAAGGCCAAGCTGGCAGAGCGGGGAGCAAAGGGGAGACCTATTCAGACTCCTCCCCTTCTCTCATCTCCTGCCCTTGCCTCTCATTTGCTGGACCCAACCAGAAGCTGAAGGGCCAGGAAGCCCACGTGCAGCGTGGAGGTCGGTCACCTGGAGCACAGAGCAACGCGGAGTCCAAACAGAGGGTCAGCCTGAGGAAAGTGCAGGACCATGAGAAATGCCAGCATAAAGGGTACACAAATGTAGAAAAAAAATAATGAATGATTAAATATGCAGACTTTAAGAATGGGCTATACCCAAAGCTTTGTTTTTCAGTTATTTGGTGATAATTCAGAGTATATTTTACTTAGATTTATTTTAAATGGTGATTTTTGTCTCCACCTTCACCTCCAAAGCTCTGGGATTCACTTTTACTTGAAATCTTGCACCTGTAGGACAGGGCTGAGCTCTAGGTCTGGAGAGCAAAGAGACATATGAAGAAAGGGGGAGCGAGGCGGCGTACCTCCTCCCTCCCTCCCAGGGCAGGCGATAGGCCCTGATGAGTTCTGAACTGGAGAGTTTGTTCTGGTCTTAGCTCTACTTTTGCTTGGTTGCCTCTCAGACTTCCTCAAAAGAGCTGCTGTGGCAACAACTTGCTCTCCGTATGAAGGGCTTCATGTTTGTAAATTACCCCCTTACCTTTTTCTTCAATTGTAAGTGGTTTAGAGCTTGGATTTTGGAGTTGATCTTGAGTCTTCCTAGTCTGGACCTTGCAATTTTCTACCTGTGCTGTTGGGCTGCTCGGTTAGCCTCTGTGAGTTGAGTTCATGCTCTGCGAAATAGGGTATACCAGTACTGCTGCAGGAAATGAGCTTTCTGGGACTCCACCTCGCTGGGGGCAGACAGATCACCCAGCAAGCCTGTGAAGGTTCACTTAGCTTTCCTCCTGGGTTTGAGGATGCGGTCTTTGAGTTTATATCAAGAACTAGGGAAGTCCAGCTATCAGCCACCATTTGCCTTAATGCACAGAGAAGTTGAGGTCCTTTGAAAGAATGGGCTGTGGGGCAAATTTACCAATCCAAAGTTAACTCCTTGCATCTGACTTGCCCCGACATCATTAATCACCGTTGGGGATTCTGGAGCCTTGCAAAACAACTCTGCGATATGCAAGTCTGCCCCTGCTCTTTGGGACCAACCATCTTCTACTTAGACTCTGTATTCTTTTATAAATTAACTTGGAAACTTTGACTAAGTTAGTGTACGTGTGTGTTTGTGTGTGCCCATGTGCGTGTGTGCTTGCACATGGCCTTGTTGTACAAATCTATAGCCCAGCGGTTCTCAAACTTGAGCAGGTATCAGAACTGCCCAGATTGCTTGTTAAAACACAGGCTGCTGGGCCCCCTCCCAGAACCTCCAGTTCAATAGGTCTGTTGTGGGGCCTGAGAACTCGCATTTGTGACGGATTCCCAGGCGATGCTGGTGTTGCTGGTCCACGGACCATGCTTTGAGAACCACTATTTTTGCATCCCTGAAATTCCTTCCCAGGGTTTTCAGGAGGGTTAAAGGAGGCACCTAGAGAAGGGTCCGGCACAGGGTCAGCATTTGCTGCTGGTGCGACCATCATGACGGCTGCTGCCTGCACTGCCATCCTTCATTCTGGGTAATGTTAGGTAGGTATTAAGAGCAATGTAATCTGCATTAATTAATTAATAAACACAACTACCTCCTTGGGAATCATTTGCATTGTAAATAAGCTTGTTAATTCAAAAAAATTTGTATTTGAAGAATATTAGACACCGTGCTATATAGACAAAACTTCAGGCATTGTATAGTGGGAGATAACTTTGATAAGGGAGTAGACACCACATAGGCTCTATGCTGGGTCATCTTGCTATTCCTGCTGTATAGGATTCTATATTCTTTCTGAAAATTCTGAGTTTTTCGATAATAGCTTCCATAGCATGTGACCTGGGCAGCTGTGGCCATTTCATATATAGGCCCTTTGCAAATCTGGTGTTTATAAATGAGGAGATGCTTGCATTGTTTTTAGTTATTCAGTGATGTACTAGAAGATACACATAAGATTCATTTGAAAGTATACCTTTCAATTTCATGCTGAGAATTATGCAGAAAGTTAAGTGTAATACAATTATAATAAAAATGTAGCAAAGCAACATTTTGTTTTAAATAGCAGAATTAGCAAGTAGACAACTAGTTGGAAGCCAGTCTTCTGGAAGTCCTTTGACTGTGATTTTGATCTGGAGAATATGGCTTACTGGCAATGGACTCCTATCTTCTGACCTAACCCCAGAGTATGCATAAAGAACAAAAATAGCATCATGAACAATAGTTTCAAACAAGCTTACCAGCCATCTTGATAAAATGAGTTTGACGTATAATGAGTATTGACGTATATTGGAATGTCAACATTGCGTTTTTCCAATTCAGAAATGCGTTATGCCTTACAACCGTAGCATTTAAAAACATTAGGACTTAGTTTAAAACTGTTGAACTCCTTACATTTTTCCTGCTTAAAATATCCAGAAGACATCAGACTTTCTCTGGAAGTTGAAGGAAATTAATGTCAATGACAGAAATACAGTAAATCTAATTAGAAGTCCCCGGGCAGCAGCTCATTAGTGTGGTTAGTTAGTAAATGAAATTTCAGCTGCAGTGAATTAGACTATGTGTCCTTGGTTATTTTTTCTGAAAAGAATTACAAAATGTCTACAACTGTTTTTTGTTAGTGGAGTATTTGTTTTCCCCACAAACAAAAAATATTTAGCATCTTTTGTCATGAGGAGAGAAATGGCCATTTGGGGACAGGTTTCCTTAAATGTCTGTATGTTCAGCTTGGGTGAATGAAGCAAAAGCCATTTTCTCCTGCGAGGGAGAGTCTTCTGTTTGTCTGCTAAGCTGCTTGGTTTCACATGTTTCTTTTGTCAAATTCTTTAATTTTTTTTCTTTTTTCCCATGTGTACCTCTTGATCAGATTTCTCTAAAACAAAAATAGTCTCGGCTAGCTGAACAAGACATATCTGGCGACAGATATTTAGAGTAGATTGAAAAATTTGTTAGTTGCTAAAATGACACTTCATTTTTTATGTCACTGCCATGGATGTTTGTACCTTTGGTGCTTGAGAGTTCATGGGTAATTTTGTGACCCAACAAGAGCTTAAAGCCCAGTATTTCAGAAATGCTCATAAGTAAGGCACATTAATGAGGCAGCTGCTGCAGGATATGATACTGTGCTCCCTCCACGTGTTTAAATACTTTTAGATTATGTCAGGTTAGCTGTGGGATAATACCTTTCTGTAGAGACTCCAAAATGCACTGACTTGATCTTTTATGCCCATAGTTTGGCCACGATTCTAGTGTTGTGGCATCTGCAGGTGCAGACTGGGGACGTCCTATAGTAGTTTCTCAACTGGAGTTGACTTGCTCCACAGGAATATTTGGCAATGTGTGGAGACAACCTGGGTTGTCACAATTCATAACTGGGGATGACGGACCAGGAAGTGACTACTGACATCTACTGGGTGGTGACCAGCTATTCCGCTAAACATCCTGCCCAACAAAGGATAATCTGGGCCCGAATGTCAGTAGTGCTGAGACTGAGAACCCTTATCCTCTCAGCAGCAAGCACCTGCTGAATGAGCAGATACACACGTAATGGGTGACACACCTTTCAGATGCCTGGACCTCTCAGAATGCAAGATGGGTGTGCTTGGGAATGTAGCCAAACACCTGGAAAATCTCCAGGCCTTGTCATTGAAAAGACTTTTGAGATAACAGTTTATTCCCCTACCTTCCTTTAAAAAATTTACACTTCCAATTCATTTCCCTGAAGTTCTTAGGTCAGTGGCACATAAAACATAGTATTTTACTTTCAGTAACTGACACGTTTTCTGGTGTGACTGGTCCCAAGTATCCGTCTCCAAACTATTCTTCCGTCTAGCTTAGATGGATTTTTTTTTAAGTGGGGAGAGAGTCACGTGAGACCCTGAGTGAACGATCTAAAGCATCTTGTTTCCTGTGCTGCGCATCCCCGGGCAACAACACCGCCTGGGCCTGTGGGTATGTACAGCAGGGAGCCCGGCTAGGCGGTGGTCACAGGCCAGCCCGTAGGCAGCAGCATGGCCCGGGGGCTGCAGTGGTGACCTAGCAAAGGAAGAGCAAAGCAATGGGGAGGGAGTTGGATCCTACTCACAACCTCGCTTTCACGGGGCTGCCAGTCTCCTTACTTTCATGAAAAGGAGGAGGAAAGGTTTTGTTTGTTAACATCGTGTATAATGCTCTATTATTATTTACATTCTCTCTCCCACCTTCTAAAACAGTTCCCATTGACAAATGAAAGGAGGGGAGATTTGGATACCAGCAGAAGTTGACAGGCAAATTGGCAGGAAGGGAGATACTTTCTTCAAGTCATGAAAAATGGTACTCAGTGATGTCAGGAAACAGCAATTCAACTTGACTTCACAGGTACTGCAAGCTACTGAAAATGGTGTAAAACCTTGGTATAATCCACTTGGTGCACAGGTGACATATTATGTACAACAAATCAAGAAACCAAGTGCTCAGGGAAATGCAACATACAAAGAAGCAGTGGCAAATAACTATGTTATGTTCTACTTCATTTTTTTCTTTAGCTGTGAGAGCATTTGAAATTATGTTGTTTATGCCAAATATTTCTGAAATTCTGTACACTCTTGCAGTGCATAATTTGAGTCTCAAACATAAACAAATGCAAAGAAAAAAACACAAAGGCAAGGAAGTGCTGTGCCTGCTTCCACAGCCTGTGGCTTCTTAGTAAATCTGTGCACATCTCTTTTCTCCTGTTCCGTGAAGGAATATCCTCCTCTCTTTACTTCCTATTCTTCACTTCATCTCTTACTTTTCTTTTTTTACTTCTACCAACCAGCTGTAGTGATGTATAATTTATGTACTGTACAATTCACCTATTGTAAATGTATATATAGTTCTATAATCTTTAGTAAACTTATGCAGTTGTGTGATCACTGCCACAATCCAAGTTTAAAATACTTCTATCACTTCAAAAGGTTCCCTTATGTTTTTCTGTAGCCAGTTCCAGCTTCTACTCCTAGCCAGGCAACCACTGATCTGCTTTCTGTCTTTGTAGTTTTGCCTTTTCTAGAAATTCCATGTGAATGGAATTAAACAATATGCAGTTTTTTGTGTCTGGATTTTTTCACTTGACATACTCTTTGGAGATTCATCTATGTATGTCTATCAGTTGTTCATTCCCTTTTATTACTTAGTACTACTCCACTACATGGATATAGTATATTGTTTTAGTCTGTTACAGCTGCTATAACAAAATACCACATACTGGGTGGCTTATAAACAATAAAAAAATATTTCTCACCGTTCTGGTGGCTGTAAGTCCAAGATCAGGTGCTGGCAGATTTGATGTCTGGTGATAGCCGGCTTCCTGGTTCTCTTTTCCGTGTCCTCACTTCTCAGAAGGGGGGTGTCCTTTGTCAAGGCATGAGTGCCGTTCATGAGGGCTCCGCCATCATGACCTGATCACCTCCCCAAAGCCCCATCTCTTAACACTGTCACACTGGGGATTAGTCTTCAACACATGAATTTGGTCTGTAGTATGCACTTTGTTTCCCATTTACCAGGGGTTGAACATATGGATGCTTTCATTTTTTGGCTCTTAGGAATGGTTCTGCTATGAATATTCACTTTTAAGCCTTTGTGCTGACACATGTTTTAATTTCTTTTGGGTGTATACCAGGAGTGGAATTGTGGGGTCATATGGTGAGTGTATGTTTAACTTTTTAAGAAACTGTCAAACTGTTTTCTAAAGTGGCTATATCATTTTACATTCTCACTAGCAATATGTGAAGGGTTCTGATTTTCCTGCATCCTCACCAGCACTTGGTATGTCCATTTTTTTTATTATAGCCATCTTAGTGGGTATGACATGTACTTACTCTATTTTCATTGCCTACTTCCTTCCTTTGTACCTTCTCTTATCCTTTTCTTCCCAACTTTTGCTTTTAGTTGGTTGGACTAGTACTGCAGATATAATATCTTCTTTGACTTATGATGGGGTTAAGTCCTGAGAAACCCATTGTAAGTTGAAAATATTGTAAGTCAAAATGCATTTAGTGTATCTAACCTACTGAACATCGCAGCGTAGCCTAGCCTACCTTAAATGCGCTCAGCACACTTACATTAGCCTACTGTTGGGCAAAATCATCTAACACAAAGCCTATTATATAGCAGGTGTTGACTATCTCTTAATTTGTTGAATACTGTACTGAAGGTGAAAAACAGAATGGTTGTATGGGTATAGAGCAGTTGTAAAATAATTGTTTACCCTAATAACTGCATGACTGACTGGGACCTGCCACAGCTCAGCTTTATGACAGAGGATCTTACCATATATTGTTAGTCCAAGAAAAAAATCAAAATTCAAAATTCAAAGTATGTGTATTGCTTTCACAACATTATAAAGTCAAAAAATGGTAAGTCAAACCATTGTAAGGTGGGCCCATCTGTATTGCTTCATATCAAATTATATCATTGCTCACCAATTCTTATTAGACAAATAGTGAAGAAATGATTCTGGTCTGTAATCAAAGACTAATCCCTTTTGGTAATACATTTAATTCTCTTCATAGATGTTCATGTTTTTCTTACAAATGCTCTAATTCCACATACAGCACAGTAGAACAAGAAGCTTTTAGGGTCATGAAGTGTATCTATTTAGAATTAGCTCAATAATGAGGTTCAGTGACATTGTAGTCACACCTGGAAGCATTTCCCCCCAAGCACTTAGAAATGCTCACCACCTTTTCCACATCCTCTATGGTGTGGAGGACTTGGAGGATTTCGTCTAGTCCCTTAGTTGAGAGAGCAGATTACTCTTGCTAGTATTCTACTCTTTTGTTTTCTACCCTGTTTTGCCTCCTTGCCTGAGGCATGTGCCTATGAGGCTTTCTCTGTGTTCTGTATGGTGCCCCAGCCTAACTTGATTGAACTTTGTAGTTTATATTTCAGCAGTCCACACAGAGCAGGCCTTCTCCACCCGGATGCCCATTAGAATGGCTTCCTGAACTTTAAAGCAATACCCTTATTCCAGTCCTGCCCCAGACTATTTAAACCAGAACCTCAAATGGCTTTGGAAATGCAAAAATGGCTGGAGGCCTTCTTTTCTGTCTCCCAAATAGATTTTTCAGATGTCGGTATTTGAGGTTATAAAGATAAGGGAAAAAGCAGGCAAAAAAAATTGTAATAAGAAATAAAAAGCCATGCATTAGAGGTTGCTGGGAATTTGTGGAGTTAGAACTGGATATGGAGTCAGAAGATCAGGGTGAAAATTTAGGCTCTGTCCTTGATGAATATTTATGAGCCAGCCGGCTCACGGCTCTGCCGTCTGGCCAGGACAGGAAGGCTCTCGCCTGCCCTGTGGGAGTGTTAGGTCAAAGAGATGGTCTACCTAGTACTTAATATATCTTCAGAGCACTTCACATTTGCTGATTATTTATCCTCATCATATTTTATTAAGGTCTGGACTCACTTACCACCCCCAATTTGCATTTATTTTTATCCTGGGTTGCCTCCCTTGATCCGACTAAGAGTGTGAGCTCTGGAGTCGGACTACCTAGGGGCAAATTCCAGCCCACTCCCCGATTGGCTGTGGGACCTTCCGTTGTTATCCTCCTTCAACCTCAGTTTTCTCCTCTGTAAAATGAGCATAGAAGTACCCACCCCATGGTTTCATGACAATTAAGAAGTAATGGTTAGTTTCTCTTATTATTAAATAGAGTGAGTGCTTAAAAAATCCAGAGCAGGTGCTTTATGGTAATGGCTGAAAGGATAATTGCACCTTAGGTGGCCCATAAAAGATTTAAAAATCTTGGGAGGTAATTCAGCCTAGGGTACTTTTTTTTAGAATCCTGCTTCATGTCAATTAAATGTCAATATTTGTAAGCCACTTTATTTGGGATTTATTTTTCACTATTGCATTATTGACTTTTCCTTCCCTAGAGAGCATGTGAAAGGAAGCATTTCATACAAGTTTCATGTTCTAAAATTAAGGAATTGTGATTAACAAGTTGCATACTATCAAATTATAAACTTGTACAGATTGCAGAAAACCTATTTCCCTAGAACTGCATGTGTTAAATTACCAAAATGGTACATTCTTTTAAAAACGTTTTATTATAGATATTGTCAAATAATCCATAATCCATAACGTCAAAGAGAACAGTGTAATGAACTCATATGCACCCATCACCCACCTTCAACAATTAACAATGCTTAGGTAACTAAACACTTGTGCCAGGTCACTGAGAGGAAAAGGAACTCATACAAGTGTCAAGTACTAACAGAATACCCATATTTCCAATCATTCATTAATAAGTCCTTAATAAGGATGCTGTATCAGTCAGGGCTTATAAAGTCACACAGTGTCATAATTTAATGAGTAATAGATAAAAATTCTGGTCATATCCTCATTGGGGTTAGTTCTGACATATTAGTTACTTTAGAAAATCTGATCTTTTCAGAGTAAAGCCCTTCAGCTGCCGTTCTGTTTTAGATCATCATAATTCATTTGTTTCTTGATAGATACAGATTACAAATTTTACAAGTTTCTGTAATTGTTTTCATGGCCACAGAGGGAAATAAAATATTATTTTAAGTAGCACAATAAATAACTATAGTTGTGCTATGGGAGGGTTGTATTCTAGTGATGCTTTGGGTGAGGGATTACACATGTGAGAAAAACAAAGCTCATTATCTTTTGGTCAGGTTCAAGGACACCATCTTTCTGGATGAAAGGTGATTCTGGTATTCACATTTAGCACAGATTCTGAGCTCTACATTGAAGGTTATGGTTTGAATTTTTCCCAAATTAGGTACATAGCCATTTCTGTGTGTGAGAGAAAATGGAAATTCAGGTCACATTTCAACATGAGTCCATTTTTCAAATTGCACCTTCAGAAACAAAGTCTACATTAACCAATTGGCAGATTCAGCTTTCCAGAAAGCCCTCTTCCACTCTCCCAACGTCTGCTGAAGATGGCATTTGTTTACTGTAGGCCCTCACACACCATGACATTTTATTTTAGGTTTTTCAGTAGTCTTTAGGCCTCTATGACATTTTTTTAAAAGTGGTTGTTTAATGGTTTTTAATCTGATTTCACTAATTAGTTTTAATGCTTTCTAATTAGACACAATTTGCAATTTTCCAGAAATATTTGATGAGACATCTTCTGCACCATCTACATTTCCAGTGAGTTTTAAAGACATATCTTAAAGAAGTATTATTAAAAATATTATACAAACTAAATATGGGTCCTAAATATACAATATGTTCTAAAGTATTACTGACTGGAGTAGTTCAACAATTGGGCCACACAGGATGTTTCATAAAGTTCAGACACAAGAATAACATCTTAAGGCAATAGTAATTTGATTTTTTTTCCTGAATGTGTTGCCATAGATTTTCCTAAATGTTTTACAAACAGTTATTAAAAGCACATTGAGAATCTTAATTCCCTTTGGGCAAAATCTTTTAGTACTTAACTTTCATTTAATTCAAAATTACATATGGTTAGAGTTGCAGAAAAACATCAGAAAATCATAACCAGCTATCACAACACCACATATTTAAATCAGTGCAGTGTTGCCTCATCAGAGGCACCTTAAGGTGCCTAATAATAAAAATAAGAGCAATCAGCATTACTCTTCCTTACACTACTTAAAAAGGAACATTTTAATTTTAAGTTTGTTCCTACCAATTCAAAGTTTTCTCTGAGATGCTAATGAGAAATTTCCAGTGATTGGAGAAGTTTTGAGATGGGCTCACTGCCAGAGAGAGAACGCGAGGGCTCAGCGAAGGAATTCTTAAAAGGCTGGGGAATGTAAAGATCTATCAGGAGAAAACACTGATTTAGAAACTTGATCTAAAGTCCCAGTTCACAGCCACAAAAAAGCCTTTGTTTATAAGATGAAAATATTTAGAATTACCTGAATTGGAACTTGGACAATTAAATTTTATAATTTGAAGGATATGCAAATAAGTAATCGACTACTAATGTATTTGGAACTCACCAAAGAGGAGTCTATGAAATGAGCCAGCTGGTGGATGAAAAGAGCTGTAGAATTATGTTTTATTTCTATGTAATGTTTCCATTTTAATTGTGCCCCTAGGTAACAGGCTTATAAATGGAAAGCCTGTCTTTTGTATGGATGGTAGAATTCCTCTTTAAATTTTTTTGAATTGTAAGAGTTGAAAAATACCTTCAAGAGAATAAATTATCAAAGAAGAATACAGAGAAAATTTTCCAGTGCAAAATTATGCTGTTTCTGTACCCAAAACTATTTGTATAAAAATGCAAATTAAAGTTAGCATGTGTTTTAGTTGGCTTAAAGCAAAGGCAGGCTTTGCATTTTTCTTTCAGGCCCAATTTCAATTTAAAAATCTTTGATCTGGATTACAATTAGGCATTTCTCTCTAAATCTGTGCATCTTCTTTGCAATTGCCACTTTTCCAGGAAGAAAAATAGTTTTTTGGTGGGTGTTTGCTGAATTGGTGCAGTGCTTTGAGCCGCGGTTTATGTTTCTAACTCATGATGCGTGGCTATGATTCTAGGCTTGCCCATTGACACATTACTTCAAAGATTTGTTCCTTGTTTCTGCTTTTAGGGGATTTAAAGCTAATGTGCCACCTGCACAGTATTTGGTGCCTGTGGTTTACCATCACTTATGATTAAAAAATATTAAATTGCAATAAAAAAGGATAAAAAATGTTTTCAGCACAATTGTCCTTTTTAGGGAGATCAAGGAAACAAATTCTGGGATGAAATAGTTTTGATTTCTTTATACAAAACAGTGTTTTACAAAAGAGTGCAAAGGGAGGTAAGTATGTGCTAACGGTGTCATCAAAATTTTAAAGTCATTGCACTGGAATAAAGAACATTTGCTAAACTATTTCAAGGGTGTAAGTGCACACAGGCTTTATAAGATTTGCCTGTCTGTTCATATAGGTTGGTATAAAAGGAAGCAAAATCATGCTGATGAATGCGGACAAAGAATGATGTATGTTTTTAAAAACAATGACAAAATGTCCATCTTTACCTGAAACGTCACACCGGGAACCCACCTGTTAGCAGTATCCTGTAGTAAAGAGAACTGGGAGGGGTGTGTGCTGATCTGGGTTTTGGTACGTACAGGTGCTGAATCCTGATATTTGTGAAACTGGGAAAAGATTCAGGAAATGATGACTCTTTTGAAGAACATAAGGGCTGAGACCCCCTTCTCCTCCTGAACTTCCTCCCCGAAAGATTGCCAGGTCCAGGTTAACCAGTATCCTCATATGGTGGCTTTCTGGCCAAATATTTCCACTTCACAGTCTTCTTATGGGCCCTTTTCTGAATCCCCACATTAACTCCATCATGAGCTCCTGCCTTTTGTACTTCCCAAGTCTCTCTCCATTGTTGCCTTTCTTCGATCCCACTGTAGCTGCCTCGGGCCCAGCTCTTGTCTTCTCTTTTACAGATATCACTACAGCTCCCTTGACGTCATCCCTTCAATTTCACCTACTTCCAATTTATCCTCCACTCAACCTTTAGAGTGATATTTCTATCACAAAGGTTTCCTTCGGACATTTTCATTCTCAAAATTCTCCAGTCTCCTACCACAGAGAATGAAAACTCCTTACATGGCCTTTCTGTAAAATGTTCTGCCCTGACCTTTAACCACATGCCCAGCATCATTCCTGCCATTCTGTTCAAAAGCAATACAGAACTACTTGGAGCCTCTACCCTTGAGCCTTTGCATATACTTTCTCTTTCCTCTCCCCTGGTTTGTTCTTTTTGCCCTTCTCATGCCCAGTATCTGTTTGTCCTTTGAGCATCTCTTTTTTCCTGAAACGCTTGACTGACCCCTTCCCCTCCCCCATTTACTATCTCCCCAAAAGTTCAGGCCTCTGTTTCTGCTCCCATGGCACTGACTGCCCTCTGTAGTCAAGCAGGATGTTATGTTGTAATTGTTACATGTCTATTTCCACAGTAAGCCATAAGCTGACTGACTCAGGGAGGGCGCTGTTCCCTCTGGGCTCCCACGGCCCACGACACATAGTTCCTGACCAGCGCTGCTCGATGAATCCTTGCTGGATGAATGAATATGTGGACTATTCAAAAATTTGCATGAATGAAGCCAGATGAAATAAAAAGACTGAAAATGTCACATATCTTTGAGAATTCAACAACCTGGTGATTTTCCGTAGTTAGAATTCAGATTTTGACCTTATCTCCCACTAAAGAAAATCCAACGGGTATTAAGAAGGTAATTGTGTTCCAAAGGAGACTTAATGGCTAAGATTTTGGAGAATCATGAAAGGATAAAACCATGAATACTACTTACTACAATAGAAAAGACATCAGTTCAAAAAAACAAACATTTCATGGTGCTTACTCTTCCCTGTAGACAAAATAAAATGAAGAAGGAAAGCTTGGAGGGCTGTTTACAGATGTCTTAAAGATTTAGGGTTGCATGTCAAGACTGATACTGGACTGTTTTGGAATGGCACATTAGGTGACTTCAGGAGACCCCAGAGTCTTTACAAGGACTGCAGGCTAGGAAAGGAGCAGCGTTAGATCCATGAAAGATGGGACAGATACTAGTCCAAAGTGGAATCATATGGCAGCAAAGGCCTAACAAGGCTGTAGGAGAATTCAAACAATGCTCTGTTCTTTTCATCCTAAGAGCTCAAAGTGCTTTGCTCTAGCTTTCTTTGAGCAGGAAACCTTGGGTCTAAGGCAAGGAGACTAATCTGTGAGCAGAAAGTTTCAAGGGCTGTGAGTTACATTTTGCCATCTGGCACTTGTCTTAATTGTGAGCCTCAAAAAGTCACTAAAATGCCTTCTTCTAACCCAGGTAATATTTAACTATCCCTTTAAAAGACTTCAAGTTTAGAAAGGGATGTTTACCTCCTTTCTAGGCATTGTTTTTGCTTCTATTTAAAATAGGAATCCATGACAGGTGAATGTTACAACTAGACTCTCGCCTTTCAACATAGAATAAATGCTTCCCACTTTTTCAGTGAAGAATGACTGATAAAAGTGGCACCCCATATTTAGGAAGTGGTAGCAAATATGAGTATATCAAATAACATACTTAAAATAATATATCAAATTCCTTACTCTAGAACTCTATACAGTACTGGTTAAACCAGAGAACCATATCTATGGTGTATATACCGGATACTGGGCGAGGCCAGATACTGAATTTCCAAGTCAAACGAAACAGAATTCCTGTCTTCAGAGAGTTTGTAGTTCAGTGAAAGAGAAAGAGAATAGGTCAACACTTAGAGGGCACTGTGGGAGGCGCATTGACAAGCACGCAGGAAGCAGTGTGGGGACTCACGAAGAAGAGCCCAAACCAGATGTGTGTGTGTGTGACAGTTCCTTGGAACTGACTCTTGAAGAGCAAGTAGGTTTTAACATTCCTGGTAGAGGGCAGCATGAGTGAAAGCCTAAAAACACGCTGTTACATTATGCAGTTCATGCGACAAAAGGCGGAGGCAAAGTGCAGGTGGCGGAGGGTGAGTGGTGGGGACGGGTGATGAGCAACAGGTGATATCACAGAGCTGCGGCCTTAGGCTAAGGAGCTTTGACTTTCTCTGGAAGCTCTTGGACTCATGTAGGGTTTTAAGCAGGGGAAAGACAGGATCCTGTTTACACTGTGTTAAGATTCCACTGGAAGCAGTGGAGAAGCTGCCTGAAGCAGAGTGGAACCAGAGACAGAGAGAGAAGATGCTCTTACAGCCGTCCTGGGGAGACGCAGTGAGGTCCAGTCCTGAGGCAGGATATGTTGGCTGGTTATGAGACAGGACTTGGTGACAGGGTGTGTGTGTGTGTGTGTGTGTGTGTGTGTGTGTGTGTGTGTGTGTGTAGATGTATGTCAGTGCCTGCACGGATTTGTGCACCATAGGGAAGATGTCAATTTGGTTTAATATATGGCCTGCTTTTGAAACTTTTTTTTGTTAAAGGGAAGGATCCTTTCACATATTTCTTCAAATTCTACTTTGGTTGCAACCTTCAATAATACCATTACCCTGCTTCACTGCATATTTAAAAGTTCCTCATTGCGACCTCAATTTATACTGTATTCACACAGATGATGCCAAATCCTGTTTTACAAACAGAACCTGGGAACCACTGACAGGCAGGATGACATTCCAATGGCATGTCAGTGGCACAGCCAGGAAACTACTTCTTGATTCTGAGCCTGAGTTTGGTTCACCAAGCAGATTTTCTCTAGTGTAAAGCTGGCCTATCTGCCCTTTCCTGGGATGCAAGGGCAGGGTTTGGCTGTCTTATCCCTTTCATGTAGATTTTACGGCTTGTATACCTAGAGAGTGAAGGCAAATTCTGGCACGTTAAGGCGCCTGCCATCTTGAGATTGGGAGCCATCATTTTGTTCGTTTCCCGTGGCCTCAGGGCTTCCCTGGGGCGGATGGTCACACCACCCTTTAAGACCCAATCACCAACGTCCAGACGGTCACACCACCCCTAAAGACCCAATCACCAACGTCCAGACGGTCACACCACCCCTAAAGACCCAATCACCAACGTCCAGACGGTCACACCACCCCTAAAGACCCAATCACCAACGTCCAGACGGTCACACCACCCCTAAAGACCCAATCACCAATGTCCAGACGGTCACACCACCCCTAAAGACCCAATCACCAACGTCCAGACGGTCACACCACCCCTAAAGACCCAATCACCAACGTCCAGATGGTCACACCACCCCTAAAGACCCAATCACCAACGTCTCTGTAGCAGGACACACCCAACTCCAACTCCTCAAAAACCCACTTCCTCACCCGTGAGCTGCTCTCTCCACTTAGAGATAGCCATTTTTCTCTTTCAGTCATTAAAATCTCTTATGTGGTTTGTGCTTCGCAGAGTTATTTCGGGGTGGGAGGGTCGCGGTGAGATACCCTTTCAGAGAGAAAGAATTTCTTAGTGAGCCACAGAAAAAAGCCCAAGTGGGGCTGTGGCTGCTTGCTTTGGCCTGGGAGACTCTTGGTGACCCTGACCCTCAGCCACTAACAGAAAGAGGGATTTGCTTTGATTCTATGACACAGATGAATGGTGTAAATTTAATTCCTGGGCTCCTTTTCCTTATCCTGGGCTCCTGCCTGTTTATAAAGTCACGTCTAATTGCTGGGGGAGTTTATGACGTAGGTGTCATGCTTTTAGAATTTTATCCAGGCTCAACTCAGCTCTCCCAGTTTTTTTCACTGTCTTTCCTGTCATCGTCTTCACCAACAGCCATTTCCTATGGAATGCTTTTACTAAAACACTGGAACTGTGAAGTCGAGGCTGGCCAAGCTCCTCGTTTCCAAGGCCAGGGTGTCTGCAGGCTGTTGCTGAGGGCTCTGCCATCCACTCCAGCCCTTTCTGTACGCAAAGTCCAACAGCTACAGTGTGGCTGGCTTCACAATGGGTATTTTTTCTCCTTTGTTTGCAAAGCCGACTAGGCAACAGTTATGCTGGCTTTGCAGTATAATGGGTGTTTTGCTTTTTCCATCTCAACCAGACAGAGCATAGAAATGATGACTTGAAGAGAATGGAAAAAAACTGGCTGTGGATATTAATATGGTCTTGAGATTTGAGCGTTCTGGAATGAAATTCTGAAGACTGAACTCAGAACATAAGCCTTCAGCAGTGATATAAGTGGGATGATATTTGTAACTGGAGCAACAATTTAAACACTTTTTATAGTTATGTGTTTATTTTAAATAAAAAACAGCTGTTACGCCACCTGAGATTTTACAGATATTAGGGTTTAGAGTGAGATGTTTTTTTTTAAAGGAGTTATTTTAAGGAAAAAAATCTTCATTCAGTGATATTATAGGTGGTGTCTGGCTGCAGAGAGCTTTGTGCCGTTTCCCCAGCACCCGTCTTCCTCTGCTGTCCTGGAGCAGCGCTGTGGGAGTGGGCTAGGAAGGGCCCAGGAATGGGCGAAGCCCGATGTCCCAACCCCTTGCCACGGTGATTGGTGAGGTGTAGGCACATGACCTAAGATGGGGTCCAGTCCAGAGTGACACTCAGGAATTTTCCACAATGGTTGAAGGAAGCAGCCCTCTTCTTCCTTCTGGATATTTCTGAGTGTGGATGGGAGGCCTTTGGAGGGAGGCAGGCAGCCATTTTTCCCGCTCCACTGTCCTCAGGATGAAGTGGACACACCAAGGAGGCCAGAAAGTAGAGAACTGCAGAGAAGGGGAGTCAGAGCTCTGCTCAAACTCCAGCTTTGGAAGTTTCTGACACTTGAGCCAATTTAGCCTTTTTCTTGTCTTGTTTTTTGCTACTTGGCAGCCAAAAGCATCCTATTAGGGCAGTTGTGGCAAACTAAGGAAATCAGGCGGCACATGTCTGAGACACAGGTAGAAAGACAGGCTCGGAGGACGAAGTTCAGACTCTTCACCTTCCATCAGATCTGTAATAATACATATGATTAAAATAACAGCTAACATTTATTGAGGGCTTACTATGTTCCAGGCACTGTTCTTAGCATTTTATGTAGGTCACCTCACTAAAACCTCACAACAACCCTATGACAACGGGTGTCAGAAACACCTGATTCTTGTCCTGTCGGCCGTTTGCTGGCTGGTAGGTAAGTCTGCACACACCACTTAGTCCTTAGCGTGCCGCTTGTCCACCTCAGAGGCCTGTGAGGGTTAGACGAGATAACGTGGTCCGAACACCTTAGCAGCTGCTTTTAAAAAACTGCATCTCTTACCCCGTCACTCTTCTCTGAAAAGTCTCTGTTCTAGGGCAATTCACCTCACAGTTATGCAAGTGTGAACATAGGAAATTGTGTTTCTTGTGTGAGAAGCTCTTTTCTCCTCTCTGCTTGCCTACATTCTGCCCTCGTTTTGAAGCCAGTTCAAGACGCGCCGTTCCCAGCAGCCCCCCGCGCTCACCAGTTGTGCTTCCATGGGTTGCCCGGAGCATTGCTGTCTGTCTGGCTCACTGACCCTCATCACATGCCAACCTTCTTGCTAGTGAATTCTTGATGCCCTGTTTTCCCACGAGATGGTAAATTTCTGAAGGATAGGACCCTGCACTCTTGTTTGTAACTTATCATTTTTTCAAGGTGCATTGATGTCAATGACTTCGCGAAGGTCTGTTTTTGCCTTACTATTTCCAAATGCACACTTGCTTGGAAGAGACATAAAGAGAAAAAGTCGTTTTTGGTCAAAGGCCTGGAAACGAATTGTTTTTCATTTTGTTGCGTTTAGATACCTGTACATTCGGCTCTTACCCATTTGCCCTTTGACTTCTTTTTCTCCCCCTTTTCTCCCCCAAATGATACAAATAAGCAAACAATAATAACGGCCAGGAAAAAGTTTCCTCACACAAACTGGAAGCACCTAGTGATTCACAATACCAGGCAGGAAGCTTGTGAGTGGTGTAGAAGCTGCTGCCCGGAGCTGATTCCCCTTCAGATGTTAGGGGTTGCTGTGGGAGCGAGTATGCAGGTACCCGCGGAAAGAAAAGAGAGGAATTCTTTGGAGCGGAGTGGACATCACCGTTCTGCTCTTCCTCAGTGTAATTCAGGCTAGTGGTTAAGGGGTAGTGGTAGAGGTCCAGGCCCTGAAAACACATTTAATAAGGTGCTCTGAGTCTCTTTGAGTTTGAAGTAGGTGCTGGATAAACTCAAGACCTATCATTTAATCCAGATGGGCACCAGGCTTTCCTTGTTTACTGTCTTAACTGCTGTTCACATTTATTGAATTTCAGTAGTAGTTCTATGCCTGTTAAGGGAATAGCAACTCATGATGCGCACGTTGTCATTTTAATTAATTTTAGAACTTAAAAACCCCACCAGTTGCTTTCCATGAGTATTTTGCTGGTTTCTTTGTTTTCATGAGACTTGTGGACATTGCATTCAGGATGACTCGTTTTCAAAAGGTAGACTGTGGGGGCTGTGGAAGGGCCAGTAAGTAACATGGAAACCAGAGCTCTGCCTGTTCAATCTAAGGAGAAGATGGGGCTGTCTTAAATAATAGACAATAATAATAATATACCTCGTGTGTGTGTAGTGCTTTGTAGTTTTCAAAACACTTTCACATTTTTTATTCTGCCTTGACAGGAAGTCGCATAGCAAACGATCACGTTGGGAAATCAATAGGATGAAGGTGCGACACTGTAAGCAGGAGTGGAGGAATGTGGATGATCTAAGCTGTTAGCTGGACAAGCATGGAGCTAGTGTCATTTTTCAGTCAGAACTCGTGTACATTTCCTAATGCGAGAAAGGGGAACACCAGCCGCCTGCCTGTGTCTGAGGTGGGCCACGATGGGTGCTCGGTGGGCCGGCTGCGTTTCAGCATTTTTGGCATTAGGACAGGCTCAGAGGTGAGGGAACTCTGTTTTTTATATCAGTGTTATTAACTGTTAATATGTATCAAAAGACTGGTAATAGTATGATTTAAATTATGTAAGAGTAAGTCAGATTGTATCTCAGATCCTTTGATGATGAACTGACAAGCCAGGTTCTCCCGAATAATGCTCCACGCACGGCCCAGAGCAGGCAGACACCACTAATAACAACTCCCATGTGAATGGATAAAGAAAATGGATGTATAGGAAATGGAATATTATTCAGCCACAAAAATCATGAAGGAAATCCTGCCATTTGGGACATCATGGATGAATCTGGAAAGCATTATGCTAAGTGAAATAATTCAGACAGAGGAAGACAAATACTGTATCATCTTACTTATATGTGGAATCTAGAAAAAACAGACTCATAGGAAAAGGGTAGAGTGCTGGTTGCCAGGATTTTGGGAGGTTGGGGGATGTGGGAGAAGATGGTCAAAAGGTTCCAACTTCCATTTATGAGATGAATAAGTCCCGGGGACCTAATGTGCAACATGGTGACTATAGTTAACAATACTGTTTTGTATACTTGAACCACACACGCACACACACACACTAACTCTGTGAGGTGATGAAAGTGTTAACTAATCTTACTGTGGTGATTGTTTTACAGCGTAGACATATATTAAATCATCACATTGTACACCTTAAACTTACATAATGCTGTATGTCAATTCTATCTCAGTAAAGCTAGGAAAAAACCCAGTAAGCATGAACAACAGCAAAAACCAGCTGTCGTGTTGAGGACATACTGTGTCTCAGGCTCTGCACAGGTACCTCACAAAGATTATGCTGAATTTTCACCACCCCATGAGCTTGCTGTTATCATTGGTGCCCTTTTCCAGGTGGGGATGCTGCAGTTTAGAGAGATCAGGTAATTTATTCAAGGCTACCTTGGTAGTGATTGATGGAGCTGAGATTTAAATCTATGCTTCCTGGCTTTGATAAAGCTCAGCAGGCTTAATCACTGTGCCATATGTGACAAAAGCTATGGCCAAGCTGGGTGGAGGGCATGTGTATGGGCTTCCACAGACACCCATCCGAATCAGAGCTAGGACCAAGCTGTATGGTTCAGGGACCGGAGGTCAACATTCATACACTAAATGAGACACGGGAAGGAGAGAAAGGTGGAAGGAACTTCAACCTTGAAAGTACCGGGAGATACAAATTAAATATCAGTGAATTACTATGTGTGTTTTGTTCACATTAATGTAGCATTATTACCATATCAAACCTCCCTGTGTCTACACCCCTTTGCTGTGTAACTCGGCCACTTCTCCCCTCAAGAAATGGAGTCGATTTCTCTTTTCCCTTTCATCTAGGCTGGCCTTGAGATTTTCTTTGACCAAGAGAGTATGTCAGAGTGATGTTTTGTGGGTTCCAAAACTGAGGCCTTAAGGGGCCTTGTGGCATCTGCTCTCACCAGGTTGGAGTTCTGAGCACCCCCTGCTGTGACATCCATTTTAACCTATAAAGGATAAGAGGCCATAGACTGAGGCACAGTCTGGTATAGACCGAGGTCCCTGCTGAGAGCCAGCATCGACTGCAAGGCATGAGAAGTGGGCCGTTGTGTGCCTTCTACCCTCAGGCAGGCAGCAGGCAGATGACGGCAGCCCCATGAATGATTCCAGGGTCCAGCAGAAGAAACTGCCCAAATTGGCAATTCACAGAATCATGAACAGTAACAAATCACTGTGGTGTTAAGTCACTATGTTTTGGGGTGGTTTGTTATACAATGAAAAATAACAAAAAATTTTGGTAATTTTAATAACTGTAGTAACATTTTGCAGCTATTTTCATAAAATCCTTGAGGTACGCCAATATGGAGAGTGATTGGCTCAGTGCCACGCAGTTAAAAAGTACCAGAGCCGTTCCTGGGACCGAGGTCTTGATACTAGTGTTATGTACTGAAGCATGGACTCCAGTATTCCTTATATTCTTTGATTAAAAGAAAAAATATTGTTGATTCACTTGGAAGTTGACTTAATTATGTACTTTGTACATTTGGGTGGTGGGTGTTAAATACAACTATTGGTAGGTAAATCATTCAGTGCATTCAGAAAGGTGCATTGGAAACCATCTCTGTCGTCTCTGAAAAGCGTGAGTGTTCCCAGACACTGAAATCATCTACAGCTTTTTCTTTTTACTATACAGCTTGGTTCATGAGTTCATTGCTTACACTGGGAGGCGCTTTCCAATAAAGGTGTAATTATTAGGAAGTTACTTCTCCTTCCATTTAGAATTTCTCAAGGTAGTGAAAATAAATTTCATTTTGAAAGACCAATGCAAACCAAGTTAACCATTTAAAAATGCTGTAGAACATTTCTGGAATATTATCTTGCAATACCACAGGGACCATTCTGTGGGCTTGTTGCAAAAACAAAGCAAAACAAAACTGAACTTGGCTTCTACAGAGATGGAATCTTTAACTTTTATCCCACTTAACACTAATTTCTAGTGGTGACTGAATACCAAGGCTTTTGTTTTTTGTTTTCAACTGTCCTATGCCATTAAGTTTGAATGTTTTTTGTTGTCAAGAAAGACAGGCTTCCTTTTTCCTTTAAAATAAATCTTAAAACAACTGGCAAAAGTAGGAGGGAAAGTTGCCCCTGTAGCATCTCACACATAAATGGAAAAGAAAACGGTCCCTGAAATGTACACAGGGCTGCCCCTCTGGCCAAGTTACTTGTGTTTCAAGCAGTGTGGACATTTGCTGCTGGAAAATGGAAGTGATTTGTTGAACTGTTTGCTATTATCTTAAGCATCTCTTGTGTGCCAGCAGACTTGTTTGATTTGAACAAGTCGGCACTTGTTCTAACTATGAAGTGACACAAAATCAATACAAAAAAGCGGGAATAGTGATAATTTTACAGGCTGGCTTTTCACCAAAATTGAACCCTATCATATTGGTTGACAGAATTGTTTGCAATAATTTTGAGGACTTAAACATTTATATATTCTCCCGGCTTACTGAAGTGGTGTGAATGAATCATCTTTTCTTGGCAACTTAAAATGGCATTTAGTGTGTAAAGCCAATGTTTTAAACATAGCCTAGATATTGCATAGCATGTAATGTTAGAGTGACCGTAATTTGATTTCCTAGTCTTTGAAAAAGCTACTTCAAAAAAAAAATTCCATTGTTCTGCTGTGATTATGCAAATAAAGAAGATACAGGTTTTAGCTCCCATATCCTTCTTCTTAGATGATGGTAGAAAATATGAAGATTAAAAAAAAAATGTCCACTATTTGTTTCTAATTTTCTTTCTGTTAATGTCACTGTAAATTTCAATGTCATATTCCCACACATTGCTGCCCCTAATCTGACAGTGTCAGAGGATCTATCTTCATTTTCTCACTCGTTTCATAATCTAATCCTCAGCTCTAACATGCAATTAGTGCCCTCTCCGCCCCCTGCATACCAAACAGGCCGACCGCTACAGCTTTGCCTGTGCAATCCGTTTAGTGAGGCCACCCGTAATGAATATGTACATTTAGAAGACCTCAGCGCAGAGGGTCACAGGCAATCAACCTTGAATTCAATTATGCGAGTCAAGGTTAATGACTCACTGCAGTGGTCAGAGGCATTCAGAATCCTGCAGATTAAATCAGCCTGTCAGAGCTGACAATGTAGAAAGGACAGAATCACTTGCGTGAAAAACAGGGAATCATGCAAAGATAAAATGGTGTCACTCCTCAACGAAGATTACATGAAGTTCTCAGTGGCAAATCAGATTGTAAATCTCCTCTGGACCTGCAATATGATTAGTCTGTGTAAAGACATTTCTAGATTGTAATATGGAGCTACTAATAAGACCTCCTGAACTCCACCCTTACTAGGTAACTTCGATTTTTACCTCATCATTAACATCTCTGATTGTTCGGCATGAGAAATGAAATTATCGTTTTTAAGTTATATTCATGAAATGTGCCCTAGATGATCTTTATAATATAACCCGACATTTAATTGGGAGAAAAAATTAAAAAAAATTTCCAGTTATTCTACACTGTATTTTCCGTTAGGATTCTTTTATGCTCTTGTCTTGATTAGGTAACAAACAGTGTTGCTCATAAGAGCAAGTGTCTTATTACTTAAAATACAAAGTGCATGGATATTGAAAATTTATTATAATTTATTTGTAAAACAAATATGAATTTTATTGCAATTTGCTCCAGAGATAACCAACTTTTTGTGTGCTAAGATATGCACATGTTCTTCAAATCCATGTGGGAGAGAAACTGTCCTCTTTCCTTCTGTATTCTCTTTAGAGCACAGTCAATTATTTAGACCCAGTTTTGGAATGCAGAAACCCTGACCTGTGAGTAATCGTTGGCAACAATTTCTTGCATGTTAAAAAAAGAATATTCTTGTGATTATGCATTTCTTTAAATGATAGATATGCTCATTAAGATTTTTAATAATGAATTATTCTTCCCTCATTTTCATTTTCTCTCCCTTCTTTTTTTTCTTCCATTTGTATCTTCCTTTCTTCCTGTATTTCTTGAGCACATACTCTCATCTTTGTGTTAATGCAGGGCCAAGGATGAATTGTCTTAACCTGTTAGGAGCTCATGGGTAAGTGAAGGAAGACAATGTAACCGGTTAACTGGATAACACAGTATGGCCTGGTGAGTGCTGCAGTAGAGGACTATATAAAATGCTATGCTAGGTGTTAAGGAGGAGACCATGGATTCATGCCTGTGTGGGTGTGCACGCCAGGGTGTGTGGGTGTGCACATCAGGGTGTGTGGGTGTGCGTGTCAGGGTGTGTGGGTGTGCACGTCAGGGTGTGTGGGTGTGCAGGCCAGGGTGTGTGGGTGTGCATGTCAGGGTGTGTGGGTGTGCACATCAGGGTGTGTGGGTGTGCACGCCAGGGTGTGTGGGTGTGCGTGTCAGGGTGTGTGGGTGTGCACGTCAGGGTGTGTGGGTGTGCATGTCAGGGTGTGTGGGTGTGCACGTCAGGGTGTGGAGGTGGTGCGTTAAGAGGCGAGGCTCAAGCAGCGAGGAAGACACATGGAGAAGAAGTATTTGAGTTGAGTTTTGAAGGATGATAAGAGGTAGACAGGTGGAAAAAAGGACTTCTAGGCCTAGAGAACAATATGAGCAAATATGCAGATGTATTTGGGGTGGTAGCAAGTGATATGAGCTGACCAGGGCACGTAGGAGTGGCAGGACCACAGGGAGAGGTGCCCCGGGGCCCCGAGTGCCCACACTCTGGAGTCAGTGAGCCTCTTGGCAGTTCTTGTCATTAAGCTTGACTCACTATTTAAACCAAATCATATCCCTCTTTCTCATTAATCTTTTCAGTACAAGTGGGTTTTTAATGTTGGACTTGCTAACGTAGGCTTGCAGTTACATCCCACAGGGAAGTACAAAGGAGGTTTGCTTCCCAGCATCATGCAGGGAGAGAGCAGAGAGTGGGGAGGCGAACACATGGATGGCCCGGCTTTTCCGTCTTGCCTTTGGGGTCCCATGAGAGGCCGGCTTTGTGCCACCCAGAAGAACATCAAGTCATCTCCATGTGTCGAGCAAAGGGCTCTCTTGATGCGTTATAGCCCCCAGGGTGGATATGCGTCCTTCTGCGCCTCGGAGCCGGGGCTCACACCTCTGCTCATGACTGGCGCTGGCCCGTCCTCTCTGCCCATCGTCTCTGCCTGGACTTGTCCCGCGATCCGTGAGCGCTCATTCTCTGGGATGACCTTCCTCAGCCACGGGGCCGGCTGTGAGCCTGTCTGCATCTGGTCTCAGGGCCCGTGCTGCCTAGAGCATGACCTTGGCCGAACAGCAGTGCTGAGGTGGCCCTGTTGCTCACTGGCTTCTTTTCTCTTCACTCCTGAGAGGATTATTGTTTAATCACTCGCTGAAAGCGTGAGCCTGACGCGTAGGCCGCACCGCTTGGTGTGACCGGTTGCTCGTACTCAGTGATTTTAATGCTGGTGGGGAGAAGGGAGGGCTGGAAATACTGGGAGGAGTTCTTGCTGTCTCAGTGCCCGGGCAGGGCCGGAGGCACCGCTCTCTTGCCATGTAATAAAGTGAGGAGTGCGCAGCGCGGGATTTTGGCAAGCAAGCGTTACCCTTCTTCAGAGCCTTCCTCACACACGAAGTCACCGGAGTGGAAGGCGTCCCTCGAGGCTCCTCCAAGTCGCCACCTTGTGGGTGATGACTTTATATGGTGTTCATGTTCACCCTTCCGACATTATTCACTGCCTAACTCCCTTCTCATTCCTTTCACTACACGTATTTGTAATCATGTCTTTATTTTCTTATTTACTGTTAGACCTCGAAGTCCATGAGAGCAGGGTCTTTTTTGTGATGCAGCATCAGGAACAGTCACCAGCACACAGCTGGCACTCAGGAACTATTTGTTGAATGGTTCTCCTGCTCTAGATAGGGTTTTCAGTTTTAGCAAAGAAAAATACAGAACACTCAGTTAAATCTGACTTTCAGATAAACAATGAAAGGTTTTTAAAATATGTATGTCCCAAATATTACCTGGGATATATATCTATATTAAATACACTAAAAAGTGATTCATTGCTTACGTGAAATTAAAATTTAACTGGGCATCCTGTGTTTTATTTGACAATCTCAAAACCTATCAATAGCCTGAGGTTAGACACCTTATATCATCACACATCTTTCTGCTCTTTCCAGTGCCTCAGTCAGTGTCTTCCAGAAGTAGGCCCTCAAACGTGTGCTGGTGCCATTTGACTTATATACATACCATTTTGGTATAACTGAGGACTGAATCTCTTTATTAATAGGTTTCCTAAGTGAAATTCTAGGGTAATAAGTTTCCTTAGGATAAAAGAAGAGTGAAAAATATCTCTTCATTGGGTCTTTTTGTCTAGATGTAATTACTGGGGTTATTTCCAGTAAAAAGCTTTCCATTTTTTAAGTTAAAACAAAGTCTATAATTCAAAGCACTAATGGTGTAATAAGATACTTTAGCTGCTAATCTAAAAACAAGCAACAGAAGTCACCTTCATTTTAAATGATTTGGTATCACCCATAGGACACTTTGTTCTAGAAGATTATTCTGAGTCACGTTGAAAAATGTCCTCTAAACAGGATTCAGTGATGGGCAATGGCCATTGAGCTGTCAGGGGCCATGTGGACATTGGGGTTCTTCACATTCAACCCCATCAGAATCCCAAGCAAGAACACAAATGGTCAGAGGCTAGTTTTGTGAGACTAGAACTGACAGAAATAGTAAGAGGGCTATATCTGGCTTCTCAGTCCCGAGTTTGGCAGGGCTGAGCCATTCTGGGTACCCACAGAGTGCCTGGGCTGCAGATTGCTACACTATCTCTAAGTCCTCCTTTTTTTCTTTTGTAGGTAGATTTGTGCGGGGAAGCATGAATGTCTGGAGGAAGACCTCGGTTTCAGGCTTGGAATACTTAAGGTCTTTTGGCAGGAGATGAGGTAGATGAAGTGTGTGAATGCATTTGTCTGCTAAACCCCTAACAGTAAATATAGTTGAAGAAGCAAACACAAGAATGAATGAAGGAAATCAAGGAAAGGAGAATGAAATTTGACTAGCTGAGGAGATATGGGATAAGTTGGAGATCCTACTGAGTGGTTTAGTAATGTCAGTAAAAGGACTGGAGTTATATAAAGTTATATACTGCCAGAAATTTTTGTTATCTTTGTTACTATCAACATCATTCTCATTTAATACGATTCTTAAGCATCAAAATTAAAAAAAAGTCGTAGGGTCTGAATTGAATCTTACTTTGCCAGGACCTTCCAAACAAAAGAATGTTTATCTCTTCAAAATAAGTGTGTTGCTGTTCTGGCTTAGTTTACAAAGTTAAGAAAAGTTAACATTTCAGAAGATTTTTATATTCTTTATTCTGAATGAATAATATGTCCAGGTGTGCTTAAGCAATGAGCTGAAATCGTTCCGGGAGAGCGGGGTATAACTGCTACCAAGTGGTCTTCTGGCTGCACTTCCTCCATTTTGATAATCCCTCGCCGTATCTTTGTGATTTCCTTCTTTTCCCATATCTTTAATATTATTCACCAAAAATCATTTTTTCCCCCTTATTCTTCCCATGATCCTCCCAGGATTTCAATTTTTCAAGAAAGCCATCTGATTCTATTAAAAAGCACACAATGAAACAAATGCTTCCAAGCCCAGACTAGCCTGGGAGGTCTGGCCAACGCGGATACCATGGGACTCATGGGAGACCCTCGTGATATATGGGTTGCATGCCCAATTTAATTTTAGATTGTTTATGCTAAGTCAAGCCACTCTTGAACTGACTATAATGTTGTATTACTATTCCCCAGCTCCTTCCCTGGTCAGTGGAGGTGATAGCGTTGGCTAGTTGAGTCTTTCCCAAATTGTGGTTCTCTTTTTGCTGTTGCTGTCTGAATAAGCTGTGCCCTGTATGGAACTGTGGAAGCTTCTGTTAATGACAGTTGATAATGGTTCTCTGTTTGTGCTGGCAATATAAAATTATCTTTATAAGTAAGTTTGGAAATTGTTTGATATTTAAACATTTAACAGTTAATAATACAAAAGGTAAGTGGGTATGTGTGAAGTAATAAGGTGGTCCAGTAATGATCCATGTTTGAGAAAGACTGGGTGAGGCTCATTGGTTCATTCAGAGAACACTGCACAATTTTAGCCACAGAGCACCAGCTGATACATCTCAAATTGTACTAGCCTGTGCTAGAAGAAAGGAAGCAATGGAATTTCAGGATCCATTACTATATGAATTATGGATTAAATCAGTAAAGTTTCTGAGCTATAGATTGACATGATGCATCCTGTCAAAGGACTACTTATAAACTAGGAAGGTTCATTTATGATGCAACATGTCAAAAGCCCATTTATTAAAATCTCTATGCCCTAGATTGATGATATTGTCTTTTCTCAAAATATATTTTAGTCTTAAGTGAAGGGAAGAGGGAAGAAAAAACAGCTTTCTTTTTAAAGTGACAGTTAGGAGACTATTGCAATAGTCCAGGTAAGTGATGGTGAAGTTCTTAGCTGAGCCATGGCTATGCGGATAGTTTGAGGAAATACTAATGGACAAAATCAATAGGCTTTAGTCGCCAATGGGGTCATGTCCCAGTTTAAAGGCCTTTGAAAATGGGGCTTGACCTTGTTCATCCTTATAACTACCCTCAAGGCCTAGAAGTGTATTTTGCACACATTTGGCCTTTTCACAAATAAAGTTTTGACAGGAAATGAGTGCAAACCAGTAAAGGGCCTCCTCAGTGAAGGCTGATGTATAAGAATGTACTTTACAAATTAAAAAAACTGTAATACGAAAAATGCATATTGGATGTACAATGATATTAAAGATGACAAACTGGCATGTACAGTGAAATAAAAGCTATGAAATACAAAGGGGTACTGATGTTGTTAATTAAATGGCATAACAGACTGTGAAGCCAGTTCTGTGTTGGGTTGATTCTTCCGGTAAATAGAAAAGATATAAGGAGTCACTCATTCACTCATCTAGCCTATAAGTATTTATTATGTACATTGATTATGGTTCTATGGGTCAGCAGCACCAAGCATGGAGGTGGCCGGCGCAGGTTGTGGACACTGTATTTCAGAAGTAAATGCTCTGCCCAGAAACTGCTAGCTAAGTGGGATGTTATTTACTGGTGCAGACAAATTAAAAACATAAATAACATTCTAGTGTCTAAATCTTTTCAATAAACACAAATTATGAGTTTTGTATATGTAAAACACAGTCTCCCAGTGGAAAAACACTTTATCAATAATTTATGTTTTACCAAGTGTGGGGCAATTGCTAAAGTCAAAACCATTCCCTCCTTCTGGTTGGATTAAATACCCCACTGTCACCCACTACCCCAGTCGCCGATCAAAATATATTCAGAGGGTAATTTGTGGATAATAAAGCAGTGTTTACTTGGTCAGCTCTCATTCGTTTATTTCCAATGGGCAGCTTTAGCATTGCATTCATGTGCTTGCTTCCCAGTTTGATTCCAAGTCTACTTTTGGAAATGACAACAAGCAAAGGGGGTAGTCTGCTCCCTCTCTGGGTGTGACCAACCTTAGGCACATGGATGAAGCAAGGATGATGTCTTTGATAGCCCTAGATTAGGTCACAGCAAAGAACTGCCATCTTTTCAAGCCCACTCTTTCATGTCTCAACCCACTTTTAAAATCCATTTTCTACCCAGCAGCCAGTAAGATATTTAAAAAAGCCAAACACTGAAATTGAATCATGTCACTATTCTCTTGAACCATTGCAGTGCGTTCAGAACAAATATGGACTCTACCGTAGCCTATCCTACCCAGCCTGTCTCCTACTCATGGCACCTCGGCCATGTTGGTCTTTATTTTGTGCCTCATACTCCCTAAGCTCTTTCTTGCTACACTTTTCATAAGCTGTTCCTTCTGCTGTGAATGCTCTTCTCCTAGCTTGAGGTCTGGTGGCTCCAAATGACCCTTCAGGTCTTGGCTAGGGAGGCCTTACCTGATCACTCAGTGTGAAGTAGACTACTTCCTTTTACCCACTGCTAATATCATTCATAAAATCCTACATCTTTTCTTTATAGTACTTATCATGATTTGATATCATGTCTTTATTTATATGTTCTTTATCAGTTGTTTCCAGTCTAAGCCCATGAGGGCAAATAATATGTCTCTTTTGTTGGCCACTGTGTAATTTGCACAGAATGTGTATCTGGCACATAGCAGGAAATCAATAAATATTTGTTGAAAATGTTGACTGTAAACATTTCTTCATTCAAATTCAATAAGCCCATTTTTCTTGAGGTGCAAACTTCAGGCAAGACTTACAGAATTGTGTCTGTATAGGCCATTGTGGGCAAAGGAATTGTGTAAGTTCAGGGCACAGTTTGTGGTCAGAGAAGGTATTTTGTCTGCAACCTGAAATTGTGCCGTGTGGTGAGGTGGACAGGGTCTAGGCAGTGCGTGGTTTTTGGCTCTGACATTTTTCTGTGTGACTTTCATACTGTTTGGGGACAGCCTAAGCAGCTCAGACTTAGCGTCATCTATAACAGAGGCACAAGGGCCTGGTTGCTCCCAAGTCCTTGAAAATGAACTGTCTCCATGAGCCATCTGTTTTCAGCTGGAACCCTAGCTGATACTGGATGTGAACACGTAGGGCAGGGTTACAGTGAGTTTATTAAAGTTTAATAAAGAGCTCAAAACAGCCTGATTTTAGTTTAAATTGTGGGCCAGAGCAGGAGGAAGAGTCTTTGCAATTTCCCTATGGTCCATCCCAGCTCCTTCTTTGAAGGGCTCCAGGCTCCGGGTACCCTTTGTTGTGTTTCCTTTAATTCCTACTTGGCCTTAAGGTTTGGATATCTCAGTTTTATTATCAGAGCTCAAGGCAGGCAGAAGAGAAAAACAATAGAACAGAGAACCTTAAGAGTGGAAATTCTAAGAGGTAGCCTCCCACAAATGGAACTGCTATTGCCATTACATGCAGTAACAGCTTACAGCATCTTCCCACTTCCACTGAATTCCTTATCCCCTAGAATCAGGGCCCCAAAGTACCCTTGACCTTAACTCATGCTGTTTTCCTCTTCTGCTTGGCAGAATTGGGGATGAGCGCATAAGAGTTGAGCTCCCATTTGAAGTTGAGAGTATATCACAGCACTATCGGCTCTTGCTTCCAAAAGGGGCCATGTGAGTGTGTTTTGGATTTGAATGGACACCTCTCCTCTGTTATGGACCGAGTGTCTGTGGCCCCCTAAAATTCACATGTTGAAGCCCTAACCCTCAATGTGATGGTATCAGGAGGCGGGACCTTTGGGAGGTAATTAGGTTTAGATGAGGTCACATGGGCGGGGCTTCCGTCTTCCTGAATGAGATTAGTGCCCTTGTAAGAGTCACGAGAGAGCTTGACCTCTCTCTGTGTTCCTGCCGCGTGAGAACCCAAGGAGAACCTGGCAGTCTGTAACCTGTCCGAGGGCACTCAACAGGACCTGCCCATGCTGGCCTTGACTGGTCCAACCCTGGTCTTGGACTTCCAGCCTCTAAAACCATGAGAAATAAATTTCTATTGTTTATGAGCCACCCAGTCTATTGTAGTTTGTTTTAGCAGCCTGAACTAAGACCTCATCTCTTGTCTCTCCCTCTCTTACCAGTTCCTGGAACTAATATTCTGGCTGGAAGTTCCTTCCACATCTTTCAGACCTGGTTAAGAAACCACTTGAAGATATTTAATGCAACCACTTAAAATGGTGCCCCTCCTGCTATCCTTTTAGCTTTTAAGATTTCAGTGTTCTTAGCCCACCTTGCAACTGCCAGCACGGTTACTCTTTTCCTGAGGGTTTTTTCTGGGACCAGAGCCTGCGTCACCCACATTTAGGACAGGCCAGAAGTGCTGATGAATTAATGCCCCCTGGGAGCAGCTCTCAAATAATGTCTGATAGGATCTGGTGGATGAATGCCCGAGCTCCCTCGCCCCCCAGCGGGCTAGCACTCAGGCTCATGTCTGACCTCGGACCCCAGGGTCCCTCAGCAGGAGTACACTTACCTGCCCAGAGTGGTGATCTAATTGATAATGCACACTTGTCAGGCCACCTTCCAGCCCAGTCTAACTTTCCTTCTACTCTCCCAGCGTTTCCTGAGAGCCCCTCACAATAAACTATTTACACTTGATGACTTTTCTAGATGAGGAAGAAGGAGGAGTGGCAGCAGTCGGAGCCGCCTCTTCCATGAAGCCTTATTGACTCAGTCACTTGTAACTGCAGCTGAGGGGCTTTTGCTCATTCCACTAATCCTCCTCTTATAAGTCTTCCCCAGAAATTTTGATCACCCACTATTTGAAGAAACTATGACAGTACATACAAAGTGGACATAACTGTGCGACGTAAGTGCATCTAAGCCACTAGGTCCCTCTGGGTCCCTTTCCCATTTCTGTGTGCTCCGACCCTGCCTTCAGGGTGCTGGCACCTCCGATAGCCCTTGTCTGTGCCTCTTCGTCAGAGGCGTGCCTGCAGGGTACTGGGGCTCCTTTTCCTGCAAGCGCAGAGACACAAGTGACTGGGTGCTATATGCTCCTACAGTGGCCTTAGCCAGTGACTGGAAAGGACAGGCGTTGGAGAGCCCAGACCCATTTCCTCAGGTCAGGATGACTCGGAGGCCTCATCCGCACTCCAGAGCTCTCCTCAGAATCAGGCTGAAACCACCAGAGAGCTTTACCTGAGAACCCACCTCCCCCCTCTACTGTTGCTTCCCCAATTTCTCTACTGGATGGTTCTGGGATAATTTCTTTAATAAATCACTTGCATATGAATCTTCATCTCGAAATCTGCTTTTGGAGAGCTCAACAAAGACAGATTCTTTCCTCCTTGTCCAGTTTTCCAGAAAGCACATGATGATTGTGTCACAGTTGTCCTTTTAAGTCACCCCAGCTGAGGAACTGGAGGTAGACCCACTTGGCAGGCAGCTCTTTGTGGAGGGACAACTCACACAGAATCCCTTGCATTTCTACGTATCTTGCATGAGAGGCACCGATTGTCCTTTGTTCCAAACTTTCTTTTCAAGATGTAAAGTGAACAATTTTGGAAGACAGAGTCTACCTACAGAGCAAAGGACCAGCATACGTATTGCTGCTTATAAAAGATTCATGTTCCTTAGGTCGGGGTTCCTTTCTCATAGTGGAGCCCACTGCATATTCAGGCATCCGTGGGGATCCATGCACATGGCCTTGAGGAACTTGGGAGTGAGGGGAATCGATGCAATACGCTGATGCCCATGCTGTTTGCTTGCTCTAAGTATAAAGTCCTTGTCTCTGTCCCAGGAGTCTTGTGTCATCTGCCAGCATCCGTGAAACCGTGGCAGGCTAACTTCTCAGTCTGAAAATAGGTCACATCTCAGCCCTTTACTGTTCTCGGTGCTCTCTGGCTCAGGGATTGCCACGGTCCTTTCCCTCTGCTGGCCGTCTCATTCTATTCCTCCTTCATTTGTCAAATCTGGCAGCAGAGACGTTTCTCATGACCTATTGGGTGGCTTTCTTCTTCCTCAGACCTTTACTCTTGGGATCTGCTGGCAGTCATATGCCACCTTGATCTTCACCCTCAACAACAACAAAAACAAAAAAACCCCACACAACCAACAAGCACTTCCCCAAGGGTTGCTCTGCTTCTTCACCCCAGCGTTCCTGACTGACTGTCACCCTGAAGCCCCAGGTCCCTTTTGGGATCCTGTGTCTCCTGCTACTGGGCCACCCTTCAGCTCACCCCAGCCTGCCCTGGGCTAGAAGACCTACCCAGACCAGAACACCTCTCTCCCATATTTCGCTATTTTCAATCCTGTATATGAAATCTAAGTTTCCAGATAGAATTTGAGCTGTTCATTTACATGTTAAAATGAGCCCAAAGGACTTCATAAATTGGCATGTTATTATTTTACGTGGCAGAGAAAATGCTGGGAAGTCAAGCCCAAAATTTCTTGTTTTCGTGAAATGAGAAAATTCTATTTTTTTTAAAGTTTCAATTTCTATTTCACTTACTGTCAAAGTAGTGATTTTGTTTTTATTACCACCCAAAGAGCTCATTGTCTCTTTCACCGCATGAGACTGCCCTGAATAACATGTCTCACTAGAGAAGGACAGCTCAGAACTGGGCTGTGAAGAGTTGTGGTTTGGTGATGGGATGGCTCAGGCTTTGGTTGGTTTCCAGGAACATGGAAAATCTATATTATCAAGACAAAATCTGGTGGGATTTTATTTTAGGACTTAGTACTTACAGAGTTTTAAGCAAGGTATCCAATTCCACAGGAAAATTGTGGGTTAAGAATGAGCTCCCTTTCTTACTTAGGATATTGGGCATTTAAATACACTAAGTCTCTGTTTACATGACTGTCAAGTGGAAATAATAATAACAGTGGCCCCAAAGGGCTATTAGGAGGATCAAGAGAAATGCTGCATTTGTAGGCACTCTAAACCATTATGCAAAGCTGAGCATGCTGCCTGGCACAGAAGGGGAATTTAATGAATCCTTTTAAGGAGATGATTTTTGGATCCTGAGTAAAGAGGAAGTGATTTTTCATAAAATATATTCAATACAAATTATTTTCCTGGATCCAAACTTCTTTTTAGGTTTTTATAACACCAAGAGTTGTTTAATAGGAACCCAATTGCCCTCCATGACATTTGCTTCAAAAGTTAGGGATTTACTGTCCAATCTATGACTAAATTAAAACCCCTACTCCACCTGATATTTTCACATGGGACTTTCTGCAGGTATGACAAGATCTATGAGTTTTTCTACAGGGGGCAGCCCTTTTGTTTGCTCTGAAATGTCTGACTTCAGTGATCTCTAAGGATTTCTCAGTGAGTAATCACATGACTTAGATAATGACTTAGATGACCTTGGCCTCCACTGTGGCCCTGGGTTTCCATAACTGTTTGTTCTGAGTGGGATTGTCATCTTCTCCTCTTTTGTTTCTGTCTTCAGAAGTCATCTAAGTGCTTAAAATGTGAGTAATTGTGTTATCAAACATTAGAATACAATAAAATGTTGGAATGAATTAACTGTCTAAACAAGACACTAATAAATCAGTGCTGGCTTAATTGGTTCAGTGAGTTTATCTGTTAAAAATGCTTCACCTTACAACAATAATTCTCTAAGATCTGATTTTGTCATTCTACTTTGACAAAAGAGATTCTCTTAAGTTTCATGCACGGTTCATTTCTTACTCATCCATTTGTGTATTTATGGGACATCATACTGAGTGCAGATGAACACGAACAAATTTACATGAGCTCATTAGTGTACATGATCACAAATTGGGGAATTTGTTGAGAAAGTTCAATATTTTTTAAGATGTTATATGTTTCTTTCTTTCTGGAAATTTAACAATTCTACCTGAGCATGTTGGAATGAGAAAGAAAGAGAAGCTAGAACACATTCAGAGCAGTTGTAATAAATAATTTCCCTTTTTTTTGAGTCTAGTCTGCCTTCCTGATAGAAGTTTATTCCAGCATCACTGATAGCAGGAGGAGGAACAAGAAGCATTATGTGAATAACCAACTTCGGTCCCTCATCCCTCTCGGTGAATGCATTCAGATTCTCACCTTTATTTACTAGGATCGCCTAGTCACTCATAACCAGTGAATGAACCAGTAGAAGGTGGGTCTCCAGCACTGATTCCTCAGGAGCTTCTTACTGCTTGATTGCTTTCAGACCAGGCCTTTTACGTTTGCGGGACAGGACCAATGAGCTGGTGATTTGCCACTGACTAAAAAAATGGATTTATGTATAGAGGATGAGCCAGACTCACATGGTTCCTGGTTCAGGAACAGAAGGTCCAGTCAGCTGCAAACAGCTCAGATTCACTGTTCCAGGTGAACGAAAAGCCCACCAGTATCGAGGCAGTAATGCTGGGGAGCCGGAGGGAAGTGGACAGAAACTGTGAGGAAAGATGAGAACGATCGTGGTGTATTTGAAAGTGTTAGAGTTGTTCTGGTGACAAAGCCCTGTGTTAAGAGCACTGAGTGTCGGTCTGGGCTAACTGTAACATATAAAGCTAGTACAGGTCCACAGGTCTGAGCAGTGTCTCCCAGGCAAAGTGTCACATTCCCTAACAGAGCCCCTAAGAACAAGCTCTCCTTTTTGATAGAGTCAGAGCTCAGGGAAGTAGGAAGGGAACACATATGCCACAATTGCTTCACATCTTCCTTTCTCTGCTCACTAGGGCAAAGAATCATCTCTCAAATGAATATCCAGCTGCCCAGCTACCTAGACATTCTATTGTCCATCAAGTTAAATATGTATTATTCTTCCATTCAATAAATTTATTTTGTGGTCATTGCTCTTGACTCTAGGATAGAGCAGCAAACAAAACAAGAAAGGTCCCTATTCCCAAAGAACTTAATGTTTTAGTAGGGAGTCAGGCAAGAAACAAGTAAATATATGCACTAGACAGAGGTGAGAATAAGAGAACAGGTGATATGTTTGAGAATGATGGGGTTGGGGTGGGCAGGGTGGCTTTTCTAGAGGCTGGAAGGGGGTGGCATCTGATTTTAAACCTGAATATCAAGGGTAAGTCAGCCATGTAGATATAAGAGAATCTAAGGAAGAAGGAACAGCAAGTGCAAAGGCCCTGAGGCAAAAATGGGTTTGCTCTCTTGGGGAAAACGAAAGAGTGTCCATGCAGAGTAAAGTAGGAGAGTGTTGATGTCTTTAAGACAAAAGGTAGGCACCAGATATTGCAGGGCCTTTGTAGACCATGGTGATGACTTCTAATTTTATCTTAAGTGTAATCTGAAGCTTTTGGAATATAATAAGCAGAGGAGTAGCCAACACAATTGACATTTTTAATTGATCACACCATGTGGAGAATGGACTGTAGAGGGACAAGCATGGAGGCAAGGATACTGGCTGGGCTATTGAAAGACCCGTGGGAGAAATTATGGTGGCTTGGACTAGGGCAGTGACAATGGAGGCTGACAACTGATGGGCTATGGCACATATTTTACAAGAAGTATCAAGAGGATTAAATGTTAAATAGGATACAAAGTTGAGAGAAAGAGATGTTGAGATGACATCAAGGCTTTAAGCTAGAGTGCCTGGGTGGGTGAAACGGTATGTGCTATTGACTGAAATGAAGAAATGTGAAAGCACTAGTCTGAGTGATGGTGGAAATCAAGTGGACATGTGTTGAGTAGGCAGTTGGGACTCAGGAGAGAGGTTAGGGCTGCAGATACTCATCTGGGAGTTGTCTGTGTACATGGTATTTAAAGCCATGGTATCAGAGGAGGTCACGCATTCAGGAGCCTTGGGACATTCTGACACTTAGATGTTGGGAAGAGGAAGAGGAGGAGAAGGCAGCACAAAAGGAGGCTGAGAAAGACTGGGTGGTGAGGTTGAAGATAAAAGAGGAGAATGTGCTTTCAAAGAAAGCATTTCAAGGAGGAAGTGATCAAGTGTATCATGGTGGCTGAGCGACTTTAGGTAACTGATCCCTGCGCTTAGCAATGGGGCGGGGCAGCTTTGGTATCACGACGGGAGTGAAGCTCTGACTGCAGACAGGTCAACAGGGAATGGGAAGAAAGGCTGCCAAGTAATCTGTCTGGAGGAGTTTTACTGTAAAAGAAAACAGAAATGGAGAAGAGCTATGGGGTGAAATGGGATTTGGAGATTCCTTCCTTCGTCCTTCCACTGCCTTTCCCTTCCTCCCCTCTTTCCTTCTTTCCAATAAGATGGAAGTTATTACAGTGTGTTTGTGTGCCAGTAGGTATGAGCCAGAAAGAAGGACTAAATCTGATGCCGTACAAACGTACACGGGGCAGTGTAGGGATGGGGAGAATTAGGGATTGCTCTGCCCCATGTAAATTGTGTGTACAGAATTATCACGCCTTAAAGAAATAAAGCTACAGCAGAGTTATCTAACCAGCCATGAAAGCTGGAGAGAGAATTGTATGATATGATCTAGCAATTGTAAAGCACTATGTAAATAATCCATGAGCTCGGAGACTGGCAGGGCAAAAATAATTGTCAAACATGACCTCTTCAGTGTCTACATCCCTTCCAAGCAGTCTTTGCACCATCCTGCTCCTCTGAAACTACAGTCGGACAGGAGTTTCCAGGAAAGTATGGGCTCACGTGGGTGCTGAGCAGCTTGGGAAACAGGAAATCACTACTCCAGTGGCAAATACGAACTGGAGAACAGAAGACATGCTTGTAAAGAAAAACAAATATATTTTGTGAGGAATAAACATTGTAATAATCCATATTGGCTATCTAAACTGAACAGGTTTTAACCAAATAATTAATTGCTATTTTCAAATTTCAGGTGTAATCTGGTAGTTTGTGCTGCATGGGTTATCCTTTTTCCTCTATGCGAATCCTTAATCTGGGTCTGTTGGGACAGAGGTTTTTGCAGAAATCATGAATGTTTCTGTTAAAGAAGGGAGGCGTTTTATATTCAGAATGCGATAACCATAAGCGATTTTGGAGAACTTACTTTGTATTAGATCCTATCACAAAACTTTGCATTTACTAATGTAAATGCACATTAAGCTCTACATTTAATCCTTACAATAGCATATTTACTATTATCTCCATTTTATGGATGTGGAAACTGAGGCTCAAAGATACTAAGTAACTTGTCCTATGTCACATAGCTTAAAAATAACAAAGCTAGGATTTGAATCCAGAAAGCCAGATTTCATTGTCTGCTTTTAAGTACTAGGTTATACTTCTGGTGTGTTCTAACGGTATAGAAATATCATCCCACGGGGAATCTAGATCAAAAATAAATCAAATGACCGAGCCGAATCTCATGGTGAAACACCTCATTTTCATCATGTCTCTGCCTGTTCTTTTTATATTTTGAGGTGTGTCTTAGCCTCAACCTCAAAAACGAGATCATGATCCTCTTGGGTCTTAGGCACTATTTAACAATTTTAAATCCTGATATCCATTTCTTGTGAGGAGCAACTGGAGATGGGGTGTGCCCAGCCCTTGCTCACCTCCGCTGAGCAAACAGTCCCAGGAAGTAGGTGCAAATCGTCGCTGGGAACCTTCAGGTTAAAAAGCTTTCATTTCTTGCTTGCGAATGCTTCCAACCACTCTTGTGTCTGCAGTGGTTTCGGGACCTCTGCTCAGGAGGCCTCTAGTGGGGTGAGACAGTTGTGGCTCTTCCAGGCTTTCATCTCTGTAATGACAGAGACTGTGTCTCCTTGTGTGCCTGTTGCCTAATGTTGGGATAGCATATAGAGTAAACATTGAATTAATGAATGAATGAAGGACTCCACCACCCAGAGGCAATTCCTCCTGGCCCACTGGACTTTTCCTAAGAGCATATAAGTAAAATAGAATCCTTTGGTGCTTATGTTTAGTGGCTTGTGTTTTTCCACCTCTAATAAAGCATGGATGCCATTCTTTTTCAATACATATAGTTTTACAGTTTTATTATGAATGTATCCCAATTTCTGTACCATTGGGTAGGTAGATTTCTTTCTTACATGTCTTTAGATTTCAGACAAAACTGCAAAACAAAGACATAGATAATCCTCGCACAGAGCATTTTTTATTTAAGTCATGTTTCTGGGAGGAGCATTGCTAGGTTAAATAATATGCACTTTTTACATGTTTTCCTCAATTTTTCCTCCAGAATACATGTACCAATACCACCTATAGTGCCTATTTTTAAGCAACCTCTACCACAAATGATAACCTCTCAAAGATATATTTGCCAGTGTCTTGAAAAATTATATCACAGTTTTAATTTACATCTATTTCTGTTCTTTTGATTCTGGGCTTTATGAAAAGTGTAACAGGGATAATACTTTTGAAATATATTAATGTTCTTTTCCTTTTTGTACTTCCTTTTACATGATTTTTCTGCTATCCAGCCAGAGGCATCCAGTGCTTTAGGGAAGCTTAGGACTGTTACAAGAATGAAAAGAGAAGGAAAGATCCAGTGTCTAGCTTTTGAATTCCAAAATAAGACTTCTGATCTGCAATAAGATAATTGTCTCAAAGGATACTTTTTAAAAAGTAAACTTTTGAACTGAACATAACACAGTGACAAAAAATGCACAAATCATGTGTCCAGCTTGATGAATTTTTAGAAAAAGCATGCCCTTGTGTAATAACCACTATCCACAATAACAGATCGAGATAAAGGGCATTATCAGTACCCCGGAATTTCCCTGCTTCTTCTAGTCATTACTCCCTATAGATTCATTGTGCCTATTTCTGAACTTTATACAAAATGACTCGCCCAGTGTGTGGTAATTTATGTCTGGCTTCTTTCTCTCAGAATTAGGTTTGTGAGATTTATCTGTGTTATTGTGTGTAGTATGAGTTTGTTCAATTTCATTGATGTATAGTATTTCATATTTATGAATATACCACACTTCATTTTTATAATGCAGGGAATGAAAATTCCAGGTGCTAATACTACTGTGACTTTTTTCCATTTTGGTTATTTTTTGTATGCATAGTGGTATCTCATTGTGGTTTCCATTTGTATTTCCCTAGGGACTAATATTATTGACCATACATTTACTAGGCATTTATGTATTCTCCTTTGTAAAATGCTTATTCAAGTGGCTTTTGTTTGTTTGGTCCATTAAAATTGTTTTATCAGTTTTTTTCTTGTTGATTCATAGTTCTTTGTGTATCTTAATACACAAAGATATGTATACAGATATAAATTGTATAATCATCTTCTCCCACTATTGGCTTACCTTTTTACTTTCTTAATAGTATCTTTTCATGAAAAAAATTATTAATTTGCAAGTGGTTCTATTTATCAACTTTTTCATGTATGATTTACGTTTTTGTATTTTATCTAAGAACTCCCTGCCTACCTCAAGGTCATGAAAACATCCCTGTCATTTCCTAAGAATTTTGTTGTTTTTTTACTATTTATATCTAAAATCTATCTGTTGATTCCTGTTTATGGTGCATGGTGGAGGGTCAAGATTAATCTTTTCCCCATATGGATGCTTAACTGACTCATTATTATTAATTGAAATGGTCATTCTTTCCTCTAATGCACTGCAATGCCATCTTTGTTATAAAGTGACCGGTGTGTGAGGTCATTTCTGAACTTTCTGTTCTGTTTCATTTTTCTGTTCATCTATACCATACCAACACCACACTGTTTTCGTAATTAATATAGCTTCAAATCAGTCCTGACATACGGTAGTGTGAGTCTTCTAGCTTTGCTATTTTTTTTTGTAGTGTAGCTGGGCTCTTCTTGGCTTTTTGCAGTTCAGTATGAATTTTAGAACTGGATTGTTAATTTCCACGCCAAAAATCCATTGGGATTTTGATGTTGCTTGCGTCGAATCTGTAGATCAGTTTGGGGGAGAATTGACATCTTTAAACTGCTGATTATTCCAAGCCATAAATGTGGTTATCTTTCTATTTATTTGAGTTATTTTCTCTCAGAAATAATCCATAGTTTTCTGTGAAGAAGTATTCTGTACCTTCCATTAGGTTCATTCCTAGATATGCGGTGGTTTATTTTTTATTGAAGTGTAATTGACATATAGTATTATATTAGTTACAGGTGTACAACATAGTGATTTGACAATTGTAGACATTACAAAATGTTCACCATGATAAGCATAGTTACCATCTGTCAGATATCTGGTGTTTTTGAAAAAAAATTTTGGTACTATTTTAAATGATACAATTTTTGAAGTTTCATCTTCAAATGAATATGGCTACAGTATAAAAATAAAACTGTGTGCATAGGGAACTTGTATTTTGCTAGGTTCACATATTAATTTTAATGGTTTATCTGTAGAATCATATGGATTTTCTACCTTCATAATCATCTGCAAAAATGATAGTTTTATTTCCTCCTTTTTGATTTTTATGCATTTTAATTCTTTCTTTTCTAATTACATTGAATAGGATCTCCAGTAAAATACTGAATACATGTGATAACAGTGAGATTCTTTTTCATTCTTCACCTCTGGGGAAAAGTTTTCAATAGTTCATTATTTAAAGCTTCTTTATCAGATTAAGGTGTCTCTTCTGTTTCTAGTTTGCTTAGAGTTTTATTTTTTAATTAGAAATGAGTGTTGATTTTCACCAAATGTTTTTTCTACATCCCCTAAAATGATCATGCAATCTTTTTTGTTATTGTCATGGATTATATTGTTAGAAATTGATATAAATGGATTGAATTCTGATATTAACTTAACCTGGCATTCCAGCTGGGCTTGATTCTAATGTATTATTCTTTCTTGATTGCTGGATTTGGTTTGATAGTATTATGTTTAGATTTTTTTGCATCTATGTTCATGAGATATACCAGCCTTTATAAGAGGTATAATTGTCTTTCTTATAGTCCTTAATTAGGTTATATGGTATTTATAAAATGAGATGGGGATTATTTCCTTTTTTTGTTTTGTGGATGAATTTGTGTAAGATTTTCTTATTTCTTTCTTAAATGTTTGAAATAATTCACTGATAAAGCCATTTGGACCCGAGTTCTATTTTGAGAAAATTTTAATTACACATAAAATGTATTTAATAGACATAGGATTACTTCTCTTTCTTCTTGTGTATATTTGTTAAGTTGTGTTTTCAAGGAAACTATTTGATCTAAAGTTTAAAAATTGTTTGTATAAGGTAGTTCATAGTCTTACTACCTTTTTAATGCCTATAAGGTCTGTAGTGATGTCCATTTTTTATTCCTTATATTGCTAATTTATGCATTACCCTTTAGAGATCAGTCTTCAGTAGCTTATCAATTTTATTAATCTTTTCAAAAAAATAATTTTGACTTAGATCATTTTCATTGTTTTATTTCATTAATTTCTGCTCTTATATTTGTTATTTCTTTCCTTTTACTTTATTTAGTTTTCTTGCTTAAAAAAAGAGTGTTTTAGCACTCACAATATAGGTAGATCATGGGAAAGGCAGTATAGCATGGAGAAGACAAGTAGTGACTCTATAGCCTTATTATGTTGATGGACAGTGATTGCAAGGGGGTGGGGAGGACTTGATAATACGGGTGAATGTAGTAACCACAATATTGCTCATGTGAAACCTTCATAAGATTTTATATCAATGATACCATAAATAAAAAAAAGTGTCTTGATATGGATCCTAAAATCATTGACTTTCACTCTTTCTTGTTTTCTAACATATGCATTTAAGACTATCAAGTTATTTCTGTGTCTTAGCTATAGCATGCAAGTTATGATGTATTTTTTAATAATTTTTATTATAATTCAGTGTCAAAATAGTTTTTAATTTCCATTGTGATTTCTCATTTAACTGAATTCGTTCATTTATTAAGTCAATTACTTTTTAAATAACTGGGTTATTTAAAAGTATATTATTAATTTTCAGGCAGTGTGGGATTTTCTAGTTATCATTTTGTTTTGATGATTTTCTTAATTCCACTGAAAGAAACTACTTTAAAAAGTTTGAGATTGAGATTTTAGTTGCTTCAGTGATTAGTTGATTTTGGTAAATGTGAAATGTACACTTGAAAAGAATGTGCATTGGATACAGTGGCATATGCACAGTTTGCAATAGGGGACTACTGTGAGTGAAGAGAAGCAGCAGAGACCATCAGCCTGAGCTCCCTTCTCTCCCCCATCTTGATCTTTCAAATGCGGGTGCTTTGGCTGCTTGTATCCCAGTGCTGTGAGTCTGCTTCAGCTCTGAGCTGTCACTTTGTTTTCAGCCTCTCACCCAAACCTCTCACCAACTGGAAAATGTCATAGGAGGGGAAGAGGTAGAAAGAGAGAAAGTTGAGCTCCCCTCAGTGCTTTTATCTTTTCTGTGAGATCTTAGCTCCTCAAGTCTGGACACCTTGATTGCTCTTTGACAGCTTCAAACAGCTGCTTAAGAAAAACAATACAGTTTTCATAACTGTTTTGGCGTGGGTTGGACTGATGCAAGCTACTCTGTCTTAGCTGGAAACCAGTTTCAAAAAGCTAGGTTTTCTTGTCAAAGAGAAAAGCTTCCTAAATTTTATAAGTTCCTTATACATATCATCAGCCAGGTGTGATCAATCTATGTATGGCAGAGTTTTAGAATAAATGATGGTGCAGAGAGGATAGATATGATGAAAGAGATGTTCTTGCCAGACAGAAGGGGATAGAAAGCTCACCACCCTGGGAGGAAGGGGACTCTTTTTTTTTTTGAGAAGTAAAGGCAAGAGAAAAAAGTCTGGATTCCTCAGGAACTCTGTTCTCACCAACTTGGGTTTTGGCTTAAGAATTCATGGAGATAAGAGAGTCTTAGCAGAAATTCGGTTAAGAGTCTAAGATAACAGAATCTTAGAATGTTGACTGAAAAAGGTAAGCCACAAACATACATGAGCTATGAACCATTAAATGATATTCAAAAATAAGCAAAACAAAAAACCATATATTTTTAAGGCACATCTACCCATATCCTATATTTATGCAGATAAGCAAAGGAATGATGAATGGAACACTCAAGAAAAAGAGTGGAGGAGGTTGGGAAAGGACTGTTAGGGGACCTCAACTGTATCATTTACATCCTTTCTTAAGTTGGGTGGTGGATTCCTGGAGTGTTCATTATTATCATGCTCTCTAACTTACCTATCTACTACACAGGTTGTTTTGCGTGGAACAAATGGGTCAAAAAATGCAAAAGAAAAGAAAGAGAACAGAAAATCCCCCGAGTACTAGGCAGGAGCAGCTGTGCACTTGTAGTGACTCCTAGGGTTCAGACCAGCCACCTCCTGGCAGACTGCAGTGAATTTCAGCGGACAGCCAAAACCCCATGTTGATCTGCAGCTCCCTTCCCCAGCTGCCGCGGGGCCACATAAGCCCCTCAGAGACTCAGATGCCACCTTGAGGAAGGGCAAGGGAAGAGGAGGAAATTTTCCAAATTGAGCATTTGACTCAAAGGAGACCAAGGTAATCCCAGATGGGGAAAGAGGTAGTTGTATCTTCCATTAGCAAAGTCTTCCCACCTGACCCCCTCATTACCGTGGAGCTGCAGGACCTCAGGAGCAAGCTGAGATCTGTCTCAGAATATGTAAGAAGGTTTATTTTTATTGCGCATTGTAGCAATTGACATGATGAGTAAAGTTTTGACTCTGGTACTAAGGGCAGAAGCTGTAACTGACCCAGATCCTCTATCCTGTTCTGACCTCCGGCTGCCTAGGCAACAAGCATGAGGCCCCTAACAGTTGAGCAGAGGCAAGTGATCTTTGGTGTTCCTTCCAGGTCTGTGAGCCTGAAGTATCAGGGAGCATTCTCTTCATTCTCTTGAGCATTCATGGTAAATTTTATTTATTCTTCATTCTAGGATGTGATACAGAGATCATCTTATTATTTTTTATTTATTTATTTTAATTTTTTTTATTTTGGTATCATTATCTACAATTACATGAGCAACATTATGGTTACTAGACTGGCCCCCATTATCAAGTCCCCACCACATACCCCATTGCGGTCACTGTCCATCAGCGTAAGAGATCATTTTAAATATGGAACCATCAGTGGTGTGCCATTGGATCCCTTACTTCACAAAGATAAATCCCTTTAGAATGATTGTTTACCTTCAACATATTGTATGCTTTTCAGAGGGCTTTGTAAGGAGGAAAAGAAGTCAGGAACAGTGAAAGTTAAATACAGCTTCCAAAGGATTTATCAGGTAAATGTTATGGATTGTTGTGATTTAATTTATGGGATTAGTTTGACTTTCAATTACCAGGCATCACGTTGAATCACTTTATATTTTGAACTCTGTAACTAGGACTCCTTACACTCGATCTTTCATTTGGAGAGGGATTATCAATAATTAGACACTGTGGCCTTATCGATCGGCTAATCAATACCCACATTAATCACGAGTGTTCTAAAAACAATTCACTCTTTGCATTAAAAGGAATCAGTGTGATCAAATTAGCATCTTTTGCTACAAGCTCAGAACAGCTGTAGTTTTCCAAAGGGAAGGCAATGGCTGAAAGAAGATGTGCTTACAGAATTCAGAGTGAGGTCAACTTTGGCTAAATGGAGGTGGTCTAATGAGGGTCATGTTCTGACTGTTTGTTTTTGACTCTGAAACTTAATAAAATGACATTTAATGAAAAGCCATTCACTATAAAATGTGGAACAAAATGAATGAATATGGTCTACATTATAAATAGTTGTTCTTCATTCTTGCAATTAGACCAGAAGCTCTTTTTGTTGCAAAGGAAATCCAGGAGATTCTAGAAAAACAGTAATTGTTTAGGTGATTAATGAATGTGAAAGCGATTCATTAACTATGAAGAATTAAGAGTATTCCTATTTCCTGAGGTACACATATTACCACAAACAGAGCTCCAGAATGGAAAAGACCCTTTTCTTCTCAGAGATGTTTCAAGTTAAAGCAACTTGGGGGGGCAGGAGGATAGAGCCCATCTTGGACTAGTCCATACAGGCTTTGGCTACACTGCCTCTCAGGCTGTCACTCAAACCAGTGGCTGTCAAACAAGGTCACAGATTCACCCAATGGCTTTTAATAATTTGGCATGTCTTTCATATGAATAATTTATAATCTCAAAAGTACGAGACAATTATTTATGGTTAGTAGCTGTGAAATAATGAGACACATGGTTTTAGGGCTGTTTTTATTAGCAAGTGGTGTCCATACAGTTGTAGGGAGTTAAAGAAAAGTGAAAGTGTCTCTTTTTTTTTAAAGATCATATCAGAGGCAGAAATGATACATCACAGATGAGAATAATACTGGCTGTCTCTTCAAATTTATCCATTACAAGCACCACACCATTTCTTTGAAAGGGGAGCTTACAGCAGCATTTGGTGGCTTCTTGAAGTCGGTCATTTTCATTCCCTGAGGAAATAAGAAACGGACTTGTTTGGTCTTCCAGTCTCAGTTCCTACTGGGAGTAAGAAAATGTATCATTTTTTATTTTCATTTGGATTTTAAAGAATAAAAACTATTTTGTCAATGTGAAAACATGGGAAAAGTAGACATTGTATAATGAAAAAAAGATCACCTGCAGTCTCGTCACACCAAATAATTTGCACAAAAATAGGATCATAATGCACAGTTTTTTATCCTGCTACCTTCATAATTTCCCTTATTTTTAAATAGCTTTTGAAAATGTTATTTTTAGTGATTAAAAATATTCCACTGTATTGGTCTTACAGAATTTACTTCCCTATTATTTAAAACTTTTGGTTTTTCCAATTTTTTATTGTTATGAATAAATCTTTGCTAAGAATTTTTTAACACAAGTCTTTATTTATATTTCTGATTATTTCTTCATAATAGATTCCCAGCAATGGGGTTACTGGGTCAAAGAGTAAGAACTTTTTAAACCTCTCACCAAGATACTTTCCAGAAAATTTAAAGCAATTTATAAGCCTACCAACAGGGAGAATGGGTACCTTAGACAAATTTTTCCAAGTTGGTAGGTTAAAAAAATGGTCTTAATTTGCAGATTGTGATTACTAGTAACTAAACAACTTTAATATGTTTATTAGTCATTTGTACTTATTTTTCTGAGAAACAAACCATTAGTTTCTTTTGCCTGTTTTATTCTTCTATACTGTTAGCATTTTCCTTATGGATTTGTAAGACTCTTCATGTATTTAAAGATAATGACTCCATTTCACATTTTTAATATCTTATAATTTAAGACAACTATGTAGGTTCTATAAATACCTCATTAGGTAAAGATCGGTGGATGCCAAATTCAAGTGATGAAAGTGTGGTTTGTAAAATTTTATAATTAATATTTGTTATAGTCAACATTTTAAATTAATTTAATCAGTAGATATTTAACCTAGTAATTATTTACTGATGCATGAGTAAAGCAATATATATATATACACACAGATGCATTTGAGATATCTATGTCATAATTTTTGGAAATAAAAACAATCATAAGTACACATTTTCCCACCAATAACTGGATATTAAATTCAGCATATGCTTGTGAGGAAACAAAGTTGCTTAAGATGGCTCAGTTCTCACTTCTCAAATATTCTCTGTCTGGTGAGATGGGGAGATGTACATAACTGTAATGTAAGGCAGGACTTCATAACAGAATCCTAAACAGAATGAAACAGGCTTACATAAGAAAGAGAGATTAAATCTGGCTGAGGTAGTTCTCATTGTGGACAGTGAGTTTTGAAGTATTTAAGCCTGGCCAACCATCTTCAAAGAGATAGGTCTCTGACAAGGAGAAGGGACCTGCGACGGTGGTGCAATTGTGGAGTGCGGAAGAAGAAGTGGAGGAAGGGTATTCCAGATAGAGGGACAGGTTGAAGAAGAGCAGGAAGCTGGAATCTGGAGATAGCTTAGGAAATGCAAGTATGTCGGTGCATGTGGAGTGAGCAGGAGAGCCTGGCGTGGGGATTATTCAGCTGGAGAGACAGGTGAGGACCAAATGATGCACCTCTGAGGCATCTCTGAATGTCAAGTTGTGAAGCCAGGACTTTATGTCGGAAGCAATGGGGAGCCTTTGAGGGTTTCTAAGCAGGTGAGGGCCATGATCCTAGCTGTTTGAGACAACCTACCTGTTGCAGAAATGAGGGAAGAAGGGAGGAGGTGAGCAGAGGTGGAGAAGCCAGCTGGGAGGTGAGAATAGTGAGTGATGTAACTGCAGGAGGGTCAGTAGAAAGGAGAGTCCATATCTAAGGGACAGTATGGAGGCACGGTCGACAGGATTTGGTGACTAACTGGATACGGTGGATGAGGGGAAGAAGAGGGAGAAGGATGAACCCCAGACAAACCTGAAGTTTGGAGCTTGAGCAGTTCAAGCTGTCTTGTTTACATTCCCATTCCCAGGAGGGTGTTTCCTTAGAATGGTTCAGAAGTATACCTGAGTTATGAATGTCACAATGGACCCAAAGGCTTCTGGTTTCCATATCAGAGGGCAATCCCCTCCTCTGCACTCTACGGGGGTACACAGTGCATTGGTCAGGACCCTGGAGACAGACTGGCTGAGACTTCCATCAGTTACGTGCCCAAGACTTACACTAGCGGGACACTGGTCAGTTTCCTGAACCCCTCCCAGCCTCCACGTCCTTGTCTGAGCTCACTTCCTTGTGTGGTTTTAGGAATTAAGTGAAATAATGAATGCAGATGCTAAGCAGAGTGGCGGGCAAATAGTAAGTGCTCAACAACGAGCTACTTAATTGATCGTGGTGAATGTTTTGGTTCTATTTATGAGAAATAAGGATGGTAATACCCCCTGCTGAGTTCAAGGACTGAACATACAATAACTTGAAAGTAAAATCACAGGGCTGCAAATTCATAAAATAAAGAAATCTGATTTAGAAATCAATAGAAATCCAAGCTATGCTTTGTTCATAAAAAGAAAAATAATTTGAGGAAATGAACTATTACACTCAGCTGCCTTGCTTGAGATGGCATCATAAGCCTTCAGCTCTTCATCCTACCCCCATCTACTTACTTCAAAGTTTACATGACTTGATGCATTATAGACTTAATCAGGCACTGTATTTAATGTGTATTATTTATTCTAAGATATTCATATTTCTCAGAATTAAAGGGTTGACTTAAGCAAATTGAATTTGTGTGCCAATTAGATGTTTACAGAACTCTGAGCCGATGTCCGGCAATCTCTGTGAATGTGACATTTCTTTAGACAGGCCTGAAGCACGGATTCGAATGAGCAGTTTTCTCTCATAAGCAGGGGTTTAGACATATTAGCGGGAAGCTACACAATGACAGCGTCTTAAATGTTTTCTCGGATGATCTTGAGCAAAATGTCTTTCTGGATTAAATGAAATGAAATGAACGAAAACAGCAGTGATTGTAACCGTGCGATCTCCAGCAGCAGTTCAGTAAATGCACGCAGCAGCTGGCCTATGGGAGAGTGACTGGGCTGGTTAAAGGGTGTGTGCACCTTATGCCTCCTTGACACAGAGTCCAGAAATGTGAAATGCAAAAGAAGTGGACGTTTTTATGAAGGCCCAAGCAATAATGGGAACTTGAATATAATTTCAAACCTTGCCCCTTTCTCACCAAAATCCAATTGGATGATGAGAGTTTATTTTCTTATTTGTAACCTTTCTACTAAGTTTTCTCTATTGACATCTGGCTCCCTTTGGAAGCCAGGAAATGAAAACAAATTTGTTTGCTTTCTCGGCAATTTCTTTTACATTGAGAGCTGTGTTGGTTTCTTGACATCTGAGAAATGGTCCTTGTTTTTACCACCATATTTAAAGGGTCTGTGGATTTGAGCATCTAAGTCAGTAAGATATTAATGGATCGTAAAACATGCATGAAACAAGAATTTTTGTCAATCTATATACTACTAACAAACAACAAACAAACAAATTGGGGGGAGAAGAGAAAGGTCTCCCTTAAAGAAGAAATCAGACTAATAAATGCAGAAGGAATGGAGGCTGATGAAGTTACAAGCATCACCCTTTCATAATCATCAGGGAAGAATCATTAATAAATGCTAGAAGTAGCAAATACAAATTTGATAAGGAGCAGGATAGTTTCTAAGTATCTTCCTGAATTATTCATTGATTATTTAAAGAAAATGGTGATCCTGTGGTGGAGGGACTGCAGATGGCACCTTCACCAGGTGATCGAAGGGAACATCACCAGTAATGGGACAAACCAGCATTATGAGCCTCCTGAGAGGATACCCTGGGAAAGACACAGGATCACTTTGCCATGTTCCTGCCCAAAATGCATGATCTGAATCTAATAAGTCATGAGGTAACCCCGGACATATCCAAGGTCAGGGGCCTGCTATGAAATAACCAGCCTGTTCTTTGAAGAAAATCTCAAGACCAGCAAAGACAGAGTCTGAGTAATTGATTTGGATGAAATGTGATTAAAGAGACATAAGAACTCAATACAAAGTATGATCCAGGACTGGATCCTGAACCAAAGTGTAGAATTGTTATAAAAGACATTATATTGGGACAATTGGTGAAACTGGAATCTGGCATAAGGATAATAGTATTGTATTAATGCTCAATTTGCTGATTTTGATAACTGGCCTGTGGTTACGTATAACATTCTCGTTCATGGAATATACACAGTGAAGTTTTAGCAGGTAAAGGAGAATTATGTATACAACTTATTCTTAAATGGTTTAGAAGAACATAATGTGTGTATGTGTACCTATGTATATATATATGTATACATGTACATGTGTACACACACCCAAAAATAATTGGGCAGGAGAAGGAAATGCAGTCTGCATAAATAAACAGCTCTTTCTCAGGAGTAGAGTTCTTAAAGGAAAGCATTTAAGATACAAGAAAAATGTGAAGACAGATGGTAATTAGTTACCTAGGAATTATTTCCTCTCCTTCTCTCATTGGCTGAATGTGCTGGTGTGAGAATGGAGGTATAGGTAGGCCATTGCCTTGTTTTGGGATTTGGGGACTGTCTGTTGTCTAAATGATTGGATGTTTATTTAAAGGGACAGTAATCTTTCATTTTTCTGGAAAATCAGACTGTGACTTTTCACATGCTGGTCTTGAACACTTCGCTTTTGACAGATCCGGAATGTGTGCTTTTACACTTTATTGTCAAAACTATAAAATTTGGCTTATCAAACTTGGAACCCTTAATGGTTTTGTGTGATTGTGTTTTGGTTAGGAAGAATTTTACTCTGTTTGCTTTTTATAATTATTGTTGATCATTCAACAGATACCTCCCAAGTAGAAGGGAGCTGTCAATAAATGTCACTCATACTTTTTTTCCACCTTGATCTTTGACTGTTTGCTCAATGTGGCAGGAAAATAGTGGGTTGGAAACTTGTCTTAACCAAACATATTACACAATTGACAGGTTGAATTTTTTTTTATATTACCGGTATTAGACACAGGCACTAGGAAGGGCTGTACTTTAAAAACTCAGAAGTGGGGTGAGATGTTCTAATGCTTCTAAAGACAAAACCTGCTCAGAAATATCTTCTGTGGTATCATCAGAAGAGAGTGGCCTTGATGACAGAAGACTTTGGCCCCCATCTCAGCTTGATCATGCTGTTCCTTGGACAAACCGCTGGGCCCTGCTGCCCATAGTCACCTGAAATATCTCTAATCTACCCTCCAGAGGGTAGTAAGTATTACATGCGAAAAGGTACCTGAAAAGTGCATAGCATAGGTTGAACCTAGAGTAGGGACTCTGCAAGTGTTTTGTCTTTGTTAATTTTCTCAGGGCTATGCAGGACAAAGGCCCATCCAGCACGATTCTGCCCATCCCATGTGGGCATATGACAGTTAGTAAGCCCAGGTTTTCTGGATGGGGCATTTGGCTATGATACACAGGAGCCTTTTAGAGCCTGTAGTATCTGTCCAGTTGTGGTGGGTGTCTTCAAGTTTGGACTCAGATTTGAAGGTTCTCATGACTTGCCCAAATCAAGCAGGAATTGAAACTCCCTCTCGAAATGCAAGCACTCAGTTGAGATCCCAGAGCTTTCAGAAAACGGTGACCAGATGCTTCGGTCTTAGGTTAAAACAGGTGGTAGATTCTATCACGTAAGGTCTAAACTTTGATGAATTGCGGCCAGAGAAAGAAAATTCCTCAAGGTTGGTATTAGATGCGCTGATACAAGGACTGCATGGGGCCACTTTGGTAAAGTATGCCAGCATTTCCTAATGTGAAGGTATTAGGAGGTGAGCACATGACAAATGATTATTCATGGCTTGTGGTGTAGAACATATGATTGGACTTATACTGATGGTACAATTTCCTATTTCTTCCTTTTCATTATTCTTAGACTAACTCATCTAACTTATTTCTCCTTAAATTCTGAATTTCACCATTTTCAGAATAGTCATGTCTGAAATGGAGGTTTTTCCAAACAAAATCAAGTGAAAATTCCTGCTCTTGAATAAGCTTAGACTTAATATAACGTATATCTTCCTCATTTGTACAAATCACTTGTTTTCATTACTCAGAATAACTTTAATTAAGTTTTAAATTCAGTCCACTTGCATTGAATTTTTCAACATTTTCCTGAATGTGGACTGGGGAATCTCACTGAACTGTGTTTAGCTTATGTCTCCCCAAAGCAAACATTAATAGTCATACTCCCATAAAGCAGATGAGGCTATTAGGAAAGTAGTAAACTACCTAATCACATACTCTCCAATTGTAATAAAACTGAACTTGATAATTATTGTAGTCAATTTACTAACTGGGCCTTGTGCCATGTGGGCCTTGGGTTAAGTCTTGGATATTCAGTTTGGCTAAAGCCATTAAAATTCTTTCAGAGAGAAGAGACATTTTCTTGTGTGTCAATATTATAGGGTTGCCCCAAATAGGTAAAGTGGCATTTGCTTTACCTGTAAATCATTTTATTCTGAGGCTAGAAGCATCAGAGTTAGCTTCCAGGTAGAAATTAGGATAAGACTTAATCAATTGGAGTTAATCTTAGCTTGATTCAATTCTGAACTAAAGCCAGTTTCAATTTGGCCAAAGCCAGTGTTTCTAGTTTATTATTAGTGCTTTAGAAGTTGACAAATAGGAAAGTGTATTCCAGTGGCAATAATCTTCCCACTAGTGTGTGGAGACCCTTGACACAGTAGGCCCATGTGACTCCCGGGGCAGACAGGAGGGGCGCACCCAGGGCTGGCCTCAGGGCCCCCACTCTTGGTGTGATGCCCTGTTGTCATCTTGACATTCATAATGATATTTTAGCAGGGGTCCCACATTTTCAGTTTGCACTGTGCCCTGAAGATTATATAGCCTGTAGCCCATCCTGGGTGGCTCCCTGACCAATTCAATGTTGGTTGGGCATGGTGTGAGGTCTCCTTTCTCTTTTTCTTTTCCTGAAGCCACTTTGGCACCTGCAAACGTGCCTTCTGAAAGCAGGCTTTCTTCTTTATGGTATTATACGGGTTGAGATTCTAGAGTGAAGGCAGTAATATGAAGATAAAGCAATTCACAAAAAATCAACTAGCACTGAGTCTGGCAAATTTGTTAAAACCCTCAGAGTTGATATAGAATTTTTGCACAAAGTGGCTGGGGCTGATTTTTGCATGGCACAAAGTGAGGGTTCTTTGGGGCAACCCGTGTCAGGGCAGCTTGCTTGTTATCTATGAAAAATATATCTCTACCTTAAAGTTTTGAGGGTATAATGCAAAAAGAAGACTAAATCTTAGGTTCCTTTCAATTTTGAGACTCTACAATTCCTTGACAAATAGACTTATGTAAAATGATTAAAACCAAGCCCTACTTCCCACAGAAACACAGTAATAGTTACCATTTAATTTATTGAGTGCTTGCTAAGTGCCGGGCAGTTTGCATGAATACTGGTAAATGGAAGCTTAGAGAAGTTAAGTCAGGGCGGCGGGATGCAAACTGGCCCGGCTCTCCCCCAAGCCCCCACGCACACCCTCTGCCCTCCTTGGCCTCCCATCAATTAAATAAGCACGGGGCTAACCTCTGAACCTCTGAGTCAAGGAGGGACTTGCCCAGGGGGTTGAATGTGAGGGTGACCCAGCTGTGACCCTGGCCACCACTGATGGCCAGGGACCATTAGACTGATGTGGCCGGCTGTATTCTTTCTCCTTCCTTCTTATGTGGGCTGGGCATAAAGTTACCAGCTTAGACAACACGAATGACCTTCCCTAGTAAAGGAGGATTTGATCTCTGTAGGCTCAGGGGGTGTAACCACACTACTTAGTGAGTTCTCAAGATGGGGTGCTTCCTGTGACCCCGAAATGTCTCCCTAGAATGAATGCTGTGGGAAGGGGCTGGCTGGGTCTCTTTCTGCTGGTCACCTTCCACTCCTCCAGTCTCACCAGGACACATTTTCAGTCATTTTAGAATGGATACTATTAGCTTGCTCCTTCATTGTTGCTAATTTTTTAAAACAGGAGATACGTGGGAGCTGAGGATGGATCTCCTATGTAGACAAATTTTTTTTACATTTGAATTCCTTGTCCATTTAATTAAGGGAATGAAGAAAACATGTGGTCATGGGAGCAAATACTCAATATGTTAGAGAAATAGCTCATTCTTACCCAGGAATTACCCGTCAAATCAACGAAGTGGGGTCACTGAGCACATAAATTCTGTTTACATAATTTTAAGCCAGCAGAGGTAGAGAATACATCTCCTTAAAAAAAAAAGTTTGCTTTGAAATTCTGAACAGGTCTAAGTTGCTATTGGTTTCTGGCAAGACCCTTCAATATAGTTGGTACATATCTGCTGTTCCATAAATTGCTTCCAGCAATTTTGAAGGTAAGGAGAATCCAGGTTTCTCCTATTCAAATAAAAGGAAAAAAATGAGATGAAGTGGGTAAAACACCCAGTGCCTGCTGTGTGGTGAGCATTCATTAAACATTAGCTACTCATGTGGCAGTGGGGCTGCCTCATGGAGTCAGTTGCGTCAGTCATGTCTGCCAGGAGGACCATAACAATACTTTGTGCCTGAAGTTTTCTCATCTATAAAAATGCAAATACTTGACTAAACTAATAATAAAGTTCCTCCCAACCATGAAATTACTGATAAATGTAGTTTTTTTGTGTTTCCTTTAATGTCTTAATTTCTTCTAGAAGTTTTGCTGTGGGGCATTTTTATTGTAAAAAGTTTGTATTCCCAAATTAATCCATATATTTAATGTAATTTATGTCAAAACCTAATGGCTTTTGTTAAGGCAGGATATTTAAAAACTGTTCTAAGTTTCATCCAGAAAAGCAAACATCCTGAAATAGCCACGAAATATTTTTAGGAAAGAATCGTGATGACTGGGGACAGTGCCTAATCAGAAACCATTATTAACTGTAATGGCTCAGTAAATTACAAGTGAACGGTGTCGGTACAACAGACAGTGGGACTAAGTATATGTAGTAATATGATAAAATTGATGTTAATCTCAAGTCAGTGGAAGAAGGATATATATTAAATAAATTGTGTTAGGAAAACTGACTTACTATTTAGAAAAAATAGTTATGTTCCTACCTTCTATTTTATACAAAAATAAATTCCATGTGGATTAAAGATTTAACAATAAGAGTGAAATGATAAAAAACATTTAGAAGAAATTGTGTGTGAAAACAGTGAAATCTCAGGGTAGAGAAGGACTTTCAAAACGTGACTGAGGCAGAAACCAAAAAAGGGAAGAGTGGAAATCTACACATTTAAAACTGTTGGATAGAAAAATAAAGTATAAACCAAAGTAAATCAATGATAACCTGGGAATGGGGGACTGCATATGACCAAAGGTAAAGAAAGATAAGGAGGAAGTCTTTTAATAACAAAATGATTATTGCTTTCATAGAAAAAGCAATAATCTAGAGATTTAAACAGGCAGTTTGATAAAACAATAAAAATGGCCAAAAAGCAACTTAAAAATGTTCAGTGTTACATGTAATCAAAGAAATACAAATTAAAAGAAAAGCAAAGTATGTTCAGTTGCCCGTTTGACAATATCCAGTTTAGCCAAGGTGTGGGGAAAAGGCCCTGCCAGACCCAAATTATTGGAGGGCATATCTTTTGACTTGACAATCCTATTTTTAGAAATGAATCCTAAAGAAAATGATTGGATATGCATACAATATACATATGAAGATGTTTATATTGGATTTTTACAATAATTGTGAAAAGTTGGAAACAAACAAATGCTTGGCAATAGAGGATTAGTACAGTTCTAAAATGGAATATTCTGTAGACAAGCATGTTAATGTGGCTATATATTTATTGACTTAGTCACTATCTATTATTGAGCTCCCCCCCAAAAAGCAAAATGACAACACAGTATATAAAGTATGATCCCATTTTATTTATTTATTAAGGTATTATTGATATACACTCTTATGAAGGTTTCACATGAAAAAACAATGTGGTCACTACATTTACCCATATTATCAAGTCCCCACCCATACCCAATGCAGTCAATCCCATTTTATTTTATCAAAAGTATTTGATTAAACTCAGGAAGAGGTTGGGAAGAGTAATCATCTAATTTTTAATAGGGATTAGACCTGGGGGTGAAATTAGATTAGGAATAAGTTTTTACTTTTTTGTGTCTTGATATTTTAAAATAAAATTAAAAAAATAGTAAGACTTAGTAAGTTAGAAGTAATGCTCCAAAATACTAAATAGCAAGGTAGTATAAGTGATTTAAAAATTATCTCTGCTTTCCAGACTTTCTATATCAAAAATAGTTGCATCACTCTTACATTCAGAAAATTAAAAAATTGGAAAAGAGGCAAATAAAAATTTATATATGAATATACGCACATGAAAAGTCTGGAACATTGTACATCAAAATCTTAATAGTGTTTATTTTTAGATGACGATGATAAGTGATTAAGACAGCTTTGTTTTTCTGCATTTGTACATGTATTAATTGTGGCATAAATAACAGAATTATGGAATACAACTCCTTTAAAACTTTATATAGTATGATTGACCTTTTTTAAAAAAAATCACCACAGATCCTAAGTATAAATAAGACATCTGGAACCAAAAAACAAAATAATGTGTGTTGAAATAGTTTTTTGGAAGGGAGAAGTTATTATGAAGCTATTCAGTACCGCTTGACATCATTTGGGACAACATGGAGCAATGCAACCCTGAGGCCGGGCATCCCTGCTGCTGACTAAAATTCAGCTTTTGTTTCTAGCCCATGATGTTGGTTTGCTCTCACCAGCACAGGTTCACATGCATCAACATTTGCAATGGCAAAGCAAGTCTTGATTGATGGGTCCAAAGGGATTTTTAAATTTGGGATCCTGGGGACTACAGAGCATGGGCTTTTGTCTCTGCTCAGGTTTCTGTGTCCTCTGTGCAGGAGCTGGGCTTCATCCAGGGCCAGAGCAGTGTGGTTTAACCGCAAGAATGTTTCCTTAGACCTGGTTCCCCAGTGCCATCTTACCTTGAGTTGGATGGTGTGGTTGCAAATGGCCACACAGAGGCTCTTGCTTCTATTGGGATGACTGTCGGTCAGACCAACACCAAAGTTTCCATTTTCCCTCCTCTCTCAAATCAAAAGGGGCCTCTGAGCTTCCTGCTTCCCATCTTGTGATGCCTGCCATGTGCATATTATTATGGCGATCTGTCCACCAATGGTGTGTATGTACCTTGGGTTTCTTGTTATTTTCCAGTGGGTGCATCTTGACATGCTTCTTGAAGGTAAGATTCATGGCCTGTAATTCTCAGGATTTTGTATTCTCGTATGACAGGGATAAACCCTGCGCAGGGGGAGGATTACTGTTGGAGGTCTTGAATTCTAGTCCCAGCCCTGTTACTAAGTGAACCTTGAAAACAAACCTTCCGTCTCAGAACCTCAATTTCCTTTTGTGGAAAATGAGGGAGAGGAACACTTTTAGAGTCACAAACTGGATTCTGAAGTGCTACTGAGGCAAGGTGGGCAACAGCAATAAGTGAAGCAAGCCAGCTACAAGATCGTTTTTCAGAAGAGATATGGCCTTCTCGACCTATTTCTCAACTGAAAAAGATATGGGTATTAGGAACTCTTGCATTTTTAGAAGAAAAACAATAGTACAAGAACAATAATAAATGGCTACCTGTGCTCTACCTCCATTAGGAGGAATGTAGGGAGTGGCGGCAAACTGCAAGCTCACCATCTAGTCTCCCACTAATTGTTGCAATGTTGGAATGGGGCCAGGCTTTCCAGGTTCTCCAGTTTTTAAGAGAAGCCAGATATGGAGCAATTTATGTTAAATCTCCTGATTTTTTGATGTTGAAAGTAATGTAAACAGATCTTAAAAAAGAATGGAAAGTAAACATGTCTGTGGGCCCAATCCAGGGCGAGGGCTGAAAATTTGCATTTCTCGACTCCAGGCTATCTAGGTGTCTTATTGCTCAATTAATCTACTCCATCTGACAGAGAGCACTGTTATGTGAGCACAGAGTCTCCTTATCAATTTCCCTAAACTCATTTATAAGAAAATACCCATTTTATCAAGTGTGTTATTTAAGATATTGAAACTCTTTCCAACATTATCAAGGATGAAAATGATAATACCTACAAAAGAAGCTTGATATTAAAAAAAGGTGTCTATGCTTTCCTTGATTCTGAGAATTGTTGACAATCAGAACTGGTGTGATGGCAGAGGAAGGCTGACAGCATGTAATATAGACTATTGGCTGGTTAGAGAGCCTGTGACAACACCTACAGATGGACAATATGAAGAAATGAAGGCGATGTGAAAGAACGGTGGATGGGGAACAAAGGGGCCTCTCTTCCATGCGTCTACAGACCGGCTGTAGGGAAAACACTGTTGCTCTCACCCACTTTTTTTGCCTTTAGGACTGAACATTTGTTTTCAATTTTAACAGTTACATCACACGCTTTCATTACACCATTGTCTAAAATATTGCCGAGGCCCTAACCGTTGTAATTTATCTTTTGTACTATATAATTTGGAGCCGTTCAGGCCAGAAAGGAACATCTGTATTGAAAGGTTGAACTTGACACAGTTTTGAGTCCTACACTGGGCCCGTTCTAAGGTCAGTTTCCTCATAAACTTCGTTATCACTGTTGGTTTTATTCATTCTATTTGACATATTAAGCTTCTGTATCTTGGCATAAAGGACACAATATTGCAGCATATTGGCAAGCTCATTTGCTTTTCCCAGCTAGTGTTGTGTCCAAATATCAATCCCCAGGGACAAACACGTGTATATCGACTGCAGGAAAATGAAGCTTTGCAGCAGGTGGCCTTTGCCGCCTAATGAACACGGCAATCTGCTACTATCACTGCGGCGCTTTTCACCAGACAATTAGGCAACTAAGCATGTAATTATTCAGGCCAAGGAGAAGAGGCTCTCCTCTAATTTCATCTTTTCATTGCTGTTTACTCACCCACACTCCCCTCATTAGCGAGAGATTTTCCAGTCTATGCTAATTGGTTTCAATAACATTCATTTCAGTTGAAAGAGAACGATTCCGTTAATTGAGAATCGAAAGAATCTTTTCATTTTAAGTGCGTCCTGCTATGGAAATCTGAATACTCTCAACAGGTTCGAGCTAATGAAATTAAGTCACACAGCCATTAGTGGTGTAATAGAAATACAGTAATTTATTTTCATTGAAGCATGTGCTATAGATCCAGAACAATTAATACAGCCTGAAGAGGATAGCAACTTGGAAAAAAAAATAGGCTGAGGGCAAACAAGATGATTTCCCTTAGAAGGGCTTGTTTAAATTTTGGTTTAAATCTCTTGTCCATTTGGTGCCGCTTTCGAAGTATTTACAGTGAACAGAACTTATTGGTAAAATGACACATTTAATTGTCTATGAAAAGCCTGTTATTTTCTATAGAAGCAATTTAAATGTATCAAGACGACTCAGCTGTGTTGGATCTTTTAAGCTGAATGTGCTTATAAAACATTTACAGCAAAACAATTAGTTAACCCAAGTATTTGGGTCTTCATGTAGTGTCGCCGTATTGACATGTGTGTGATTTAGGGTCGCACTGAGTCAGTGTCACGGCTCTTATCATCTGATGGCCCTTGGAACCCATCTCAGGTATCACGATATTCAGGCACTGCAGGGACAGTTCCAGGAACAGGCAGAGATGGGACTTTAAAAATGAGGTGCTAACAAATGTATTTATATAAATATAACATACCCTTCCAAACAAACTAATTATCAAAGAAAAATCTTAAGTATAAATGAAATAAAAAGGCTTTATTTTGGGCTGCATGTTACAATTCCATACTGACAGGGTACCCTGATGAGAAGACTAGTATGTTTTCTTGCCAGCAAGAATTTCTTTATTTTTAAAGCAGATCTCTTTTAGTTTCAGAGGGTGAAATATTGAATATAGTACTTTCACACATACAAAAATATACCTCTATCATGAGACTTTTACCAAAATTCTCATATCTTATTTAGTTGTTATTTTTTAATGGAATAATCAATATGAAACCATTTGGGCTGCTGTCAGACTAGCTGCCTGTGTATAAAATTCCTTTTCCTTCTCACACACAAGAACCAGAGTTCTGCTGTGGCCATTAGTATATAGCGCAGGTCTGTCTGTTTCTAGAAGCTCCTGTGGATGTCTGCTGGCGGGTGGCTGGGTGGGGTGGTGTGCTATGCAAATATTATGTCTTTCTTTTTTTTTTTTTTTGGTTAGATTCAAAAATGCATAATGGGGACAGACTTACAAAATAATACACTGCATAGCGTTATGAATATTTCAAAGAATTATTTCTTTATTTTGTGCATAGCTCAGAGTGCTGACATTTGATTTATAGCTGCATGGATGTACCTGGGGTTGCTAAGGTTACCCAATTTCATTCACCCATAGATATTGAGATCTACATAATGCCATCACATCCTCCACTGCATTTCAAAGTGATGTTGATAAATGGTGCCTTCCTTAGATGATATTTCCATTTAGATGTGATATATCTCATGATTTCTGTCTTTTAAAATATTGTGGTTGATGAAATTTTACATTATGTGCATATACAGAAAGCAGGGATACATATTTTTTCAGTTTTAAAGGTTCGAAAAACTATGAAGTGTGGGCTCCCTCCTTCTCCCCACCCTGCACCTATTCCCATATGTTGAGGCTTACTGTGACTGATATTGAGTTCTTTTTTTTTTTTTACGTAAAGGGAAAAAAAACCCACATTATTGTTTGTCTTATGTTTAGAGATATAACAAAAGACTGGCTAAGTCATTTTTATGCAATCGTTTTTATGATGTTTCATATCTTGCAACAAAGGCTTAAGGTTTTCTAAAAAATGAAAACATCTTTTGAGGTTTTGATAACAAACCTATGGAAGTTATTTTTTCCAGCACATCTTTTTTAGAAGTAATACTTACAAGATTGTCTCTCTGTCTCTGCACACGTACATACACACATACATATATCCACATGCAACACACATGCATATATATAATTAATAATGTATATTTTGTTATTGCTCACAGTGACAACTGACCTTTTAGCTTGTAATGTGTCCCAGTCCTAGAAAGAAGTCTGGCTCAGGGTCTCCTAACTTCAAAGGAATAAGAGATCAGACCTATGGAAGAAAACAGTTAAAAACACAAAATATCCATAAATTTTTGTGAGAAAGGTAGACCTGGCTCCATGGGGCAATAAAGTTGCGGGTGGGGAGGGATGAACACATACAAAGAGCCACGAGCCCATTTTACGAAGGACTCATCTGTGGATTACATGGTTTCGTTTCTCCCTAACCAGCTGGGTTGAGTTCTGAAAACTTAGTTTTTCACTTCCTTCATCTAAGTGAGAAAACAGTAACGGAAAAGACTGGGATGCTGAAATGCAGGAAGGATTTATAGCAGCCTTTGGACTATGTTCTTTGGAAGGAAACAGAGAAAGGCTGGCCAGGAGTAAAGAATGGGGAGTGGAAGGGGGTGGAGCAAGGAGGTGGTGGGGAGGAGGAGACCACCAGGCAGGAGGAGGAAAAAGCCCTGGTGTGGGTGGGGTGGGGTGGCAGGGGTGGGGGCGTGGAGGAATGAAGGGCCAGGGGAGTGGGGAGTCCCGGAAAAGGTGCGCTTTCCATGGGCTGAAGGGAGGTGGCAGGGGTGACGGGTTGGCCACACTGTGTGAGGGTCTGTGTCATGAATGCCTCAGAAGATTACAGCATGGTGGCTTGCAGACCTGTTTTGTTAGGTTGCACAGTGTTGAAAATATTTTGAATTGGCCGCAGCATTTAAACAGTGGAAGATTTTACAGGAAGGTTCTGAGTTTTGGTTCTGCAAACTCCTATCTGGCAACACCAGATCTGCATTTCCGGATGGAGCAACGAGATATTGCTGACAGCATCCGACCCACGACAAGGCTATGCCTCCCTGGATGGCCGCAGTCACTTTCCACCCCCAAACCCAACTCCTTACGTTAGCATATCGAGTTTCTTTGGACAGGTGAGCACACTCCTGCTTGGCTACTCTGCTCATGTGACTTTGCAACTCCTCAATCTCCTCTACACCTAAAGCCTGACAGATAGTAAATGATCAAAAAATATTTGTTGATTGAATAGAAGAAAACACTTTGTTGTATTATGTACTACAGCTCTGTCCCCTATGGGAGATTGTGAGACCCCATGGGCTAAGGACTGGCCTAGTGCCTACACAGCACAGGATGTGTCTAATAAACATTGGTTCAAGGTTGCACACATATTGTGAGGCCGAGGGTTTGTTCTCCCCACATAGAGAAAGAATCACGCGGTTGAGGGATGGAGAGGGTAGGTCTGTTAGGCCGGTGGTCACGATAAGCCAGCCAGGGTGGCACACAGCCCAGGCCAGGAAGCTCAGGAGGCTGCAGGCCTCCCAGTGTGGGGCGCATTGATCTCCTTTGGTCTGTAGCTCTCGGGCCATCAGAGAAAGGCCTCTGGAAGCCCTCCCCTCTGACCTCCCTGGATGCCCTTCCTGCCTTTGGTGTCATTTCTCTTGACCCTTTGACTTGCCTCTGGACCCCTTCTGTTTTCCCTTTAGATTATAATTCACTTTTTACCCTTTATCTGCCCCTCACCTGGGTCTGATTACTCATCATTTCCATATTCCTATGTAGCCATCTCCATACTGATAATACCCAATTTTGTGCTTTTCTGTCACATGATCAGCTAGGATTTAAGGCAGAGAAGAGCTAGTTATGGTGGGGAGTGGAGAAGTAACTGGAATTGTACATCCTCCTTTCGTGCTCTATTCCTAATCCTTGAACAAAACCACTCACCAGTAAAGCTGGGGAGATAACTGGGAGCACAGGCTCAGGTGCCAGATTTCTTGGGTTTGTGTCCTGACCTTGCCTCTTTGTAGCTCTGTGACCTTGGGTAAGCTATTTAACCTCTCTTGCTTCAGTGTCCTCATTCATAAATGAAGGTAATAATAGTTCCTACTTATATAATGTTGTGCAGATTGAATGAGTGAACATGCATGCCAGGCTTAGATCCATGCTGGCATATAGTAAATGGTCAACAAATGCCAGCTATTACTGTTTTCATCACTTGTTTACCCTCATACCCTCAAGCCCTTTGTGTGGTTCTGTGATTACCAAACCACCAGTCACACAAACCTTCCTTCCCTAAATATTTTTAGGATCTTCAGGCATAATAAAACATGTTCTTGGAAGAGAAAGGAATAAAGCTGGATTGAATAAGAAAAATGAAATGTAACTATGCATCTGTAATATTTATGTTCATAGGTTTGTGCAAGTATTAGTGATGATGTACCAGTGTTTTCTAGAAGATTCTCCAATGATGTTTTAAGTTCAGAGTCCTTTATTTGCAATCCTGAAATCCAAAAGGCTTTGGAAATTAATCTTTTTCTTTATAACCTTTGGCAGCAAGATATGACTGCATTTGATGGTCAGCTTGCACTGAGCTGGCAAAAGCCTATTTTCAGTCTTTGCCCAACTTAAGGTGAGTATTCTGTATTTTCTGCAAAGGTATTAACATATTTGATTATGATGCACAGTCCCAAACTCTACTCTGGGTGTTACATTTTACACACACACACACACACACACACACACTAAATTATATTCTAAAATTTGAAAACTTCTGAATTCCAAACCAATCTGTATCCAAGTGTTTGTGGGTCTGTATAACCATATTGGCACTCTTGTTTGGACCGGAGGGAAACTATCTTTAACTTCCTTTTTACCTGCCCAATTCTTCCCCATCCCAAGCACAGTGCTCTGGACAACCCATTCATTTAATTAATATTTACTGATTGATTACTAAGTGCCAGGCACCATTCTAGGCTCTCAGATACAGTGAAGAACAGCATGGTCCTTGTTTTCATGGGTTTTATATTCTACCTGGAGAAGATGCCGAATAAAGGGATAAGAGCATCTCAGTGTTTTGAAGAAGATAAAATACAATCATGGGACAAGTACCCTGCATGGTGTGTGTGTGTGTGTGTGTGTGTGTGTGTGTGTGTGTGTGTGTTTTAGACAGGCTGATTAAAGAGGATGTCTCTGAAGGGTGGCATTTGGACAGAAATCTGAATGAGTAGAACAAATCCGCCATACACATGAGCAGAACAAGACTGTTTCAGGGAGAGCAAATAGTAACTGTAAAATCCCCAAGGCCAGCATGAACTTGACAGTTTCCTGAAGTGTAAAGAAGACATGCGTGGTTGGGGGTAACACTGAGCCATGATGAAGAAAGGTGCAAGATGTGGTCAGACATGACTTCACAGGCCTTGTGGGGCATGGAAGGAGTTTGGATTTTATTCTATATGTAATGGGAGCTGTTGGAGATGGTTAAGCAAGGAAGTAACAATGATTTTATGTGTTCAAAAGATCACTCAGTTGAATAGCTACTATACATATGCATTGCTCGTATTTATGGAATAAATAACTTAGTTATATATTTACATGTTGCATACAGATCATCTGCAAGTAACAGAGCCTCAAACAACAGTGACTTAAATGAGATAGTTAATTCCTTTTCTGCATAAGAGTGTGGAGGTAGGCAATCCAAGGCTGATAAGGGGATTCAGCTAGATGAATGACTCAAGGGTGTAGCCCAATTTTGGCTCTCTGGCCTACTATCCCTTGGCTAAACTTTATCTTTATGGCCCAAAATATAGCAAGAACTTCACTCATTGCATCAGTCTTCCAGGCAGCATAATAGATTGACTAGGGAAGAACATATATGAATTGTCTTTTAAGAATGGTTCCTGGGAGCTGATAAGACAGCTCTGCTTACATCTCATTGGCTAGAATTTAGTCCCATGGCCACACTTAACTGCAAGGAGGGCTGGGAAATGTAGTCTTTATTCTGAGCTTCTATGTGAGCTAAAACCCAGGAGTTTTACTACTGTAGAAGAACAGGGAGGGCAGTTATTGAGGACCCATTTAGCATTCTCTCTGGCTAATAATCTTGCTGCTAAACTGAAACACAGTTCATCAAAGCTAGTAGTGAGTTAGAGATCTGCTAGGTTAACCCCTCTGTGGTACCATTTGTACAGGTCCTGCTTTAACTGAGTTCCAGAGAGACGACATGAGTGCCCAGAGTCACATGGAGAGGCACTGATGCCTCTGAGGCAGAGAGCTGTCTCCTGGGGTTTTCTCAGTAGGAGCCAGGCTGTTCCTCTAACCAGTTGTGCACTTCCCTGGCTCTCCACTCCCAACAAACAACAGCTAGTAGAATTAGGTGGAATGGGCGGTTTTGAGTGTTTTTTAAATACACCAACCTCAAAAGTCTAAGAAGCACCAATCTAAAAGGTCACCATTGAGGAAACTCATCTATTAGTTCCCCAAAGGTGGATCTTTGAGATCATGATCAGCAAGTACCAGGTTTAGACCAGGACGGGCCTTTAACAGGTGGGGTCTTCCAGCTCCCCAAATCAGTTTTCACTTTTCCCCTTTTCTTTCTTACTTTAAAAAATATTCATGCCCTGATGAGCGACGAATTCCCCAGAGCAGAATGGAGATGACCCCACGGAGCACCGGGCTCTGCTGATGGGAATTGCTTTTACCTTCTGGAAAGAGAATAGGCCACAAAGGATCAATCTTTTCTCTGTTGTATCTCTTTCAAGTTGAACTGCATTGGACAATGAGTGGATTAAAAAAAAATCCTGTGGCCTGGTGTGCTTCAGATGTATTTGCCAATTTTAACATCATTCTCCAAGTTATATAAAACTGGAGAATAAACGCCTGAGCCTTCTGTATGGTGAGCAGTTTACTTCCCAGGCAGGGATCACATTTGTAACAAATCTCCTCGGAGATGCATTTGGTAAGTGAAGTGAAGAAATCATTAGCGAAGCAATATTTGAAGAAGCAGACTGGCGCAGTTCTGAAAGCAGCTCTATTTTAACCTTTAAAAGATATCATTTTACTTACTAGCCTGCTTATTACAATTACACAGTGTTTTCTTTGGGCCCTGGCTCCATCGAACATATGTTTTATAGCAAGTTCTCAATTACATTATCCTGACAGGCTGGCTCATAAGGACATGTTATAAAGTAGAGAGACTGCAAAGCAGTAAACTGGCCCTCATTAAGTTTATAGTTTATTACCTTGTTTACGGCACTTTTTCTTCCTTTCCTCTCACCAGCTTTCTTTTGTGACATTTAATTTGTAAGAAGCAAGGGGACACGCTTGTTCTCTTGGCTGGTGAACTGGCTTGCAAGAGGCATTGAAGGATGTGCATTTGGCTACGTCGTGCCATCCCACCTCCCCGCCCCTCCCCCTTAACATAAATTGTTTTTCCTCCCCCGAAGGTTGTCTTGCACATCAGTACCCTCTTGGTGTTAAATGTCAGTGGATTGTGCATTTTTGGTCTAGGACCAGTTGCCTTAGATGGAGATGAGGTCTTTATAAGCTTGCAAGACGCACTTAGATCAACGGATGTTTAATAAATGATGTGCATTACCTCTTCCAGCTGGCTGTCTTTGCTGATCTGTAAAAGAGAGTTCCTTTGCACCAGCCCACAGTCAGCCTCTTGGAGAGGTAGTACTGGATTCTCTCACCGCAGGACTCAGGTCAGCTGAACTATTTTAATTTGTGGGTCATTACACATGCATAAATATATTTATATCTCCATTCTCCGACAAGGGAATTAAATCAGCTTGAATTTATGTAAAATGTGTTATCATTATTGGACGAGGAAGGAGTATTGTGCTAAGATGCACAAACATCATCTGGCCACTGCTAATTACAGGCATGTGAAAAATGGCTGGTGGTTGCTTCTGAACCCAGACAGAATCTATGGATGTTGATTATGAAGAGCTATTATATATTGATAGGTTAGGATTTATTACTGAAAGTATAAACCGATTGCTCGGGATTGGATGGTAGTTGGACACTGGGGAATCGGTCCTGGAGCTGTTAGACTAGGGTAATCTATCAGGAGGAGGGGAGTGTATTCTATCAATTAAGGAACAAGCAATTCTACTGATTTGCTATTGGCAGACTAATAGAGGTAATGGGTTTTCCTAGACAGTCCAGGTACTGTACAGCCGAGTTGGGGAAAATAGTGACATTAGACAAATAGAAGAGCAGTTCATTAAACCTGAATGAAGGCTGTGGAGGGATGAGAGAGCTGGAGGACCTGGGCTCTGGCATGTCCTGTGTGGGGGCCTCTCGGGAAGGGAGAGGTGGCTGAGCCCCCAAGAATGTGGATGCCTCTGTCTTCGGTATGTGCTGCAAGCAGACCTTCATGGCATGCTCGCAGGAGCCCTTTCTGTGAAAGTGTCTCAGCTGGGCGCCTCACTAAGCCAGTGCCACAAGTGCTGCATTAAAAACAACTCCAAAACCTTAGCTGATTAAACAGCAAACATTTCTCTCTCTTGCCCAGGAGCCTGTGGGTCATTTGGTTGTGGCTGGTCTTGGCTCAGTGGGCTGGGAAGGTTTGACGCTTGCTGCATGACCGTCTAGTGCCCAGGTTGACAGGGCAGCAAGCATGAGAGCAGGCTGTTCTCAGGGCTTGGGCAGAGGCGCAGAGGTCCAAGTCAGCTCCCAGGCATGCTCCGATCTCGGCTACGTCCTGTCTGCCAACATCCGACTGGCCAGGGCAGGGGAAGTATACCGAGTCCTCAGCAAGGGTGTGAGGCCATATTTTAAGGGAGGGGTGAAGAAAGGCCATCAGCAGTCTAGCCCCCGCCCCCACATGTTTGTTACCTGGCACTCGCTGTGCTTGAGACTGAGCTTGGGTCACTTCCCTGTCCCCCTGCGCCCGACCACAGGGCAGCCCTGCTGCTAGCACTCTTCTCTCTAGAGGTAGAGCTTGTCTTTAATCTCCTCCTCAGGTGGTTGGGGAGTCAGTTACATGTACTCCAGCACGTAAACCAAACCAACATGGCTTGTTAAGTCGAACCCAATTTTTACAGTGAAAACTTTGCACTGCTGCCACTTTTTATTGCATGAGTCCCTCCAGGAGTCCCTTTGTCTCCCAAATATGTCTCATATTTGCTTCCCACAAGCAAAGGCTGACAAACTGAGGTAGTGCCGATGCCGATGTAGCTGCGCCCCATCTGAAGTGAGGCAGAAAGGTCGAGGAGGGCCACCAGCCCAGAAGGGGTAGCGGGTAAGCATGGAGGGCCGGGTCTCAGCATCTGTTTGGTTCTCAGGGTATGTGTATATATTAGTGCTATTCTACTGGGCGATTAGCTAAGTTTTACCTGAATAGAAACTCCATGAAGGAAGAAATTTTTGTCTTCTGTGTCTATTGCCGTGTGTCCTGCTTTATAACCAGATGCGTGCACACAAGGGGCTCTCCATATGTATTAATTAAGTGAATGAATGAACAAAGATAAAAGCAGAGAGTTCTACTTTTGGGACAACCATGGCCTCTAGTGATGTCTAAATTCAAGATGTAAAGAGAAAGCTTATAGCTTCTTTCCATTTAAGGAGTGGGAGAGGTGGGGAGCAAAGAGGAAGGGCCCTTGGAAACTTGGCTTGGAGGCGGGGAGACAGGGGGCCAAGAACACCTGTCCTTTGTTCTGCCATTAAGTACCAGGTGTCTCAGCTCACTGTCTCACCTACCCACAGACTTCTTAACGGGCCTGTCCATGGGCCTGTAGAACCTGCCAGGCCTTTTACAGTAAAGAATCCAAAAGAGAGGGCATCTCGACTCTAGCAGGCTAGGCAGAAATCATGACTAGTTTGTAGGAAAAGAGACGACCTGGATCAGCCTGGCTGTAGTGAACAGGTGAGCAGGGGGTCAAACAACAGCTGATAAGGGAAAGTTCAACACACCACAGACTTCTCCAGGGCAGGACCCTACTTTTTCAATCTGATAACTTTAGAGCCCAACCCAGAGCCTGCCTCATGGTAGGTGCTTCATAAAGACTAAAGACATTCAACTGCTGCTGGTGTACATCTGTCCAGTGGTTGGAGAATCGGAGGAGGGCAGCTGGAAGGCAAGGAGCTGTGAAACTGGATCGGCTGCCTGACCTGACCTCAAGGCACCAAGCTCTGTGGCTGGAATGCAATTGCATGGCTTTCACGTAATGAATAGCACAGGCTGCTCTATACCAAAATGTTAAATATATACAATATTCTGTAACAACTGCACAATTATGACCCATGGCACTCGAATAAAGCCCCTGATACAATCACCCTGTTTTCTGCCTCATCCACTAATTTTCTCACCCTATACCCTGGGGGAATCTTCCTGGATTCTAATTCCTAAGATTCTCTCTCCTCTTGATGTCTCTCTGCAGCTCTGAGATCTGGGCTTCTCTCCTTGGTAACTCCCAGACTCCTTATTGTCAGTATTTCCCAAACTGACCTCCTCCAATTTCCCAAATCCTTGCTCCTCCTTCTAGAGCCCCTCTCTTGATTAACTGCACCAATCGCCTGAGATACCGTCTCCTCTCTTTCCCCTTCCATGCCTCATGAGCGGCATCTTTTTTTGCCCTAAATATTTCCTGAGTCCATTTCCCGCTCACTAGGCCTGCAAACGCAGCCCTGGCGTGGGCCCTTGTCCCCTCTTGTAGGGACAATCACTGTAGCCTACCACTGGTCCCCTGCCTGCAGTCTCAGCCTCTTCCTGCCTGTCCTCTTCAAGGCTGCCAGAGGGACCCTATTTAAAATGCAAATCTGGCCACTGGAGTCCCTTTCTCCTGTCACCTCCAGGGGAAGTGTAAGCTCCTTACCAGCACAGGAGGGCCTTCCTGCCCTGGCCACCTTTTCAGCTTCAGCTCCTGCTGCTCTCTGACTGACACTTCCCACCTGGACGCTTCGAATGGTTTAGGGTTTGTTCTCTCCACACACTTCTCTGTTTCGAGTCTCCTGGCCTCTCCTGAAGCGGATTGTCAGCTTCTTTTCTTGTGCCCGAGTATCTCCTGCTTATTCTGCAGCTCTCAGCTCTTCTGAGTGGGGCTAAGTGCCCCACTCCTAGAGTCCCAGAGCACCTTGGGCATGACTCAGCCACTTCTAAATGAGTCTCTTTGCCCTCTGCCAGCTCATCCTGCTATAAACAGTTAGCTACAGGGATAGTGCTTCTCCCTCCTATCTCCCAACACCCAGCACAGTGCCTGATGGATAGAAGAGGCTCAGGAAATATCTGTTGGTCTCATCAGACCTGACTGTGCGGCCCTCTTGTCTTTCTCACCTCTAATTTACCAGCCTTCAATGATGAGAAGTCAATCTGAGGTGGAGGTTTTCTTTTGGAGCCTAAAATTGGTACATTTGTCATTGTACAGGCCACCAAAAAAAAAAAAAGAAAATCAACTTTGATATTTTTGGAGGCTACATTTGAAGTTGAAAGGCTGACGTATGCATCATGATATAAAGTCGTAGTCTTTTCAAATGATTTTGCTTCAACCTTCCCAATAAAACAAACGAACTGTGTTCATGGGATTTTGACGTGCTGGTTTTTCTTTGACACTAAAATGAAATGAATGTGCAAAGGCACAGAAGCAGTATGTATCCTCAATTGGATAAAAGCTCACCTTTCTCTCCCTTTGACCCTTTTATTTTTACAATACTAAAGAAATATTAAAAATGGTAGGGGCTGGTGAATTTTTAGAAAAGCTATCATTTCCCACTCACTTTCCATCCCAGGGCTCTCACATACCCTTGAACTCCTCTTCCTCTCGCCCCTGCCAACACTCCCCAGAACTGGCTTCTATCTGCTTTCTGAAGCCCGAAATCGGCATCCACACAATGGAAAACCCTCTGCTACCTGATCTTTCCTTGGAATTGAGGCCCCTGGGGCTTGTGCGGGCTTCATCTGATCATTGATCAGCATCTCTGTGGGGAAAGCAGCCACCAGAAATGGTTCCCAGGACCCCTGGCCAGCCTGCCTCCAATCCCCTAGACAAGGGGGCTTTGAACAGAGGCACATCCAGGTTGCAACAACAGGAAGGTGGGCCTGGGGTGTACCATTCAGTGGTGTGGAAGTGAGCACAAAGAAAGCATCCCTCTTTGACTACATTCTCTTTGCTCTGTTTCATACTGTTTCATCTCAGGATCACAGTCAAGAAGCACCATGGCCACCTACTACTAGATTGGTGAAAAGGCACCATTTCTGGAGAATGAGCTCAAGCGAAACCACTGAATGCTTGCTCCCCTCTAGATTTGCCAAGTGGCTAGGAGACTGGGCTTTGGGTCTGTTTGTGTGAATGTGAGAGTCTGTGTGTCTGTGTTTATGTGCAAGTATGTGTAGGTTTCTGAGGGTGTGTGTTTGTGACTGTGTCTGTAAGTATATAGGTTTGTGTGAATGTATGTGTGGGTCTGTGTGAGTTTGTATTTGGGTTTGTGCATGCATTCTGCGAATGTGGTCTGGGTATAAGGGTGAGCGTGTGGCTGTGTGTGTGTGTGTGTGTGTGTGTGTGTGTGTGTATGAGAGTGCACAGTGCATATGTCTGTGTGGTCAGAGATGCAGCGTCTTAAGAAGAACCTCCCTCCCTCTACCTGCAGTCGTTTTCCTGGCACAATGCTCTACCGCAGCAGTAGGGTGACGTTCCCTCCCTCATCACCTCCGTCATGCCCCCTACCCCACCATCCACACAGACCTACATCCCACATGTCCAGACAACATGCTTCTGACTGCCACATCCAACCGTGTTTGCAGGGTCCAAGCTTCTCTCATAGAGACGTGCGAGAGCTGCTCTGCTCTTGTGGGAATTACAGGGACTGGGAGGAGAGGAAGATCCAGGTACAAGTCCTAGAAAGCCACTTTAAAGAAGGAGAAGGCTTAAAATGGTAGGTAGGATATAGGCGTGGGGAAAGTCTCTGGGTGTAAGAGGTGGTACTGTAATTTTTTATAGATGATTTATAGCCAGAGGCCTGAGTGAGGGTGAGGGGAGGGGTCCCTTCAAGGAACCAGAGCAAGATACACTTACTAAAAAATGTGGGGATGTGTGTTGCCAAACAGTAGTCTGCAGCATTATCTCCCCTCCCGTGTTCTTTTGCAGTGTGACTTATCATTAGTCTGTTTATCCTCCCTTTGAAGGTGGGCTGACCTGTCATCTATTTTGATGAAAATAATGTGGCAAAAGTGGTACCACATAACTTCTGAGGCTGCACCTTAAGAATTCTGCCACTTGCATCTTTGTCTCTTGGAGCCCAACCTCTATGCTGTGAGAGAGTCAACTCAGGTGGAGATGAACTAAGGTGCTCCATTCATAGCTCACATTGGGCTTCTAGCTGACGCCGAGCCCGACTGCCAGCCATATGAGTCAGCCACCTTAATGCCCCAGCCTGTGTGACATCTCTGCAGGACTGTGGCCATGGCTGCCACCACCCAGGGCTGAAGAGCCCAGCTAAGCCCAGCCAGCCACAGAATTATGAGCAATACTAAACGATTGTTGGTCCTTGGAGACACTGATTTTGGGGGTGGTTTGTTATGCAGCCAGAGATAACCAGTTTGCCAGGTGAGTTGCTGCTGTAGGTGGAGCAGGTTAGAGGTCAGGCTTTCTTCAACAGTTGTCATAGAGAGTGAGAAAGAATTCAGTTATGCAGAAAGCAAATGATAGGAGAAGGCACACTTCATTCATGTTTTTCTTTATGGAGAAGCAGTCTTCAAATCTTTTAACCTTCATTTGATACAAAATAAAGAAAATGTTAATAGTGATTATTTTTGAGTAGTGGCTGCTCATCTATATTAAACATCTCTATAATGAATACATAATCTCTGGAACAAGATAAAATAGTATTCTAAACAGTTAATGGGCTTCTTAGTTAGCTTCTCTGTAAATGCAATAGTACCTTAAGGCATGCTGCACCTCACACTGGGAGGACGGCAGGGGAGGTTTTTGTGGAAGATTAGCTTTTACTTAATTATTAGGAAGTTCTAATGAGAATTTCATTTGCCTGGTTTCAATACTCCAACATTTTTTTTTAATTTAGAGTGACTAGATTTAAATTACACTTTGTCAGCTTGAAATGTGAAATCCTCCTTTTGAGCCAGTCTTTGCTAAGTTAGATCATAGATTTTGGTGGGTGCAGTGAGAAAGAAGGCCCTTGGGCTGGCAGGGTGCAAGGCACAATACATTGTCTTCTTTCTACTTTTAGTCATTTGTTAGCAATACCTGTGTGTCAGTGAATGTCAGTGCATATGCTTCTCCTCTCTTCCTGGGAACACACCTAAACTACTTTTCCAGCCACTGGCAGATATGTTGGGCATATGTGTTTGTGTTCTGGTTCATGGGATGGCCCATGAAGACTTCTTTGTACTGCCATCCTCTGTTCTATTTTCCAGTTCCACAGGACCTTGGAAGTCACATGATGAAGATGGCAGCACGATCAGAGGGAAGGGGTTCTCTGAATGACTAAGTGGAGCATGCCAGCCCAACCTCCCACTCAGTAACCTATAAGGACTGGGACTTGTGCATGAAATATTTCTTTGCCACATTAAGCCGCTGAAATTTCCTTGTTACAGCAGTTTTCATGCCCTGAGTAATACGTATGTACAGTTGTAAACTGCTTTACATTTGCAATATGTTTTCAGAGACATCCTCCCACTTGATGGGCACCGCCGCTCTGTGATGGGGCTGTTTGACATGTGGACGTAGGAGCTCTGCCCCTGTTCTACACAGGAGAGCACTAATACACCAAGAGGTAGATTCTGTGCTCCAACAGTGTTCTCTCGTCAGTAAATGATAGAGCATGGACTTGCCCTCAAGTTTAGTCCTTTTTTTGGCTTTCCCCTCCTGCCTTTCTCTAACTCAGGTCTGGTTTTCTATGTGAATTTCATGTTGACTCTAGTCTCTGGAGCTAAACATCACAAAGCAGTGCTTTATCTTCCTCTTTTCCAAATAAAGAAAATCAGGTTAAAGTAATTCCTCTTCATAAAGTCAAGGTAAATTTGGTGATCATTTCCACGTGCTTCCAAACTAGGCCAAACAATAAAATGGAGGGTTTATACCAAGGTTTCACAATATGTGGTGTGGTATTACTAATCCTGAGAGGTTGCTAGTGTAAAGAGGGTTCCTGATCAAACACTTCTGTTCAATTCTAGGTACTGTATCCATTTTGGAGATTAACAATACTCATTAGCATATATAGGCTCTGAGAAGTCCTGCAGTTAAGGCACCTATTCTATAATGGAACCTTGTAAATATTCTGTTCTGAAGAATATAGTCTTGGCAACTCTGGTTTAGATATTTACTTCCCTGAGTATAGGGAATGGGATTAAAAAACATTTTACAGTTCTCGTGTGTTCCATGACTGCATTATATTAGTGGTTTCTCATTCTCTTTATTTTTCTTAATTATTCTTTAGCCAGATTATCTTAAGTCAGATTTCTGGGCCTGCTCTCCTCTTCCTCCTTTTTCTATTTTCTCCCCTCCTCCTCCCCCTTTTCTTTCCTCTTACTCCTCTTTCTCCTTCTGCTTCTTCTGCTTTGCCATTGTTGTCTTCATCTTCTAAAGCCATTAGCTCCTGTGAGGTCCCTTTGGGCTGCTGAAACGGTACGCCACAGACTGGGTAACTCATACAACCCAGTTTATTTCTCACAGCTGTAGAGGCTGGATGTCTGAGACTGGGGCGCCAGCATGGTTGGTGGATGACCCTCTCCACATAGCAGACTTCTCCTTGTAGCCTCACATGATGGCTAAGGAGTTCTGTCAGCCTCTTTTATAAAGGCATTAACCCCACTCGTAAGGGCTGTGCTGTCATGACTAATTCTCTCCCCAGATTCCCACCTGGTATTGTCACAGTGGGTGTTAGGATTTCAACGTAGGAATTTTGGGGGGAACACATTCAGACCATAGCAGCTCCCCACTCTAGTTGATCAGAGAATGCTGTAGACAAAAAAACATCTGAATTTCAGTAAGCACTTGACAAAATGTATCACGTTATCCTTGGACGCAAGAGAGGTAAGTGTTGGTTAAATGGACGATGGTGACTGGCAGACCATGGAGAAGGTAGGGATGGTGGTGGCCTTTAGCCCCATCTTATTCGACAATTTTGCAATGATTGGATGGGCACATTAACAGTGAGTTGATTGGATTTATGAATGATGTGAAGATAGAAGGGCTGAATGCCAGGACCAAGATCCCTTAAAATCTCAGACAAGGCTGAATTTAACAAGACATCATTTAATAGGGATAAATTTAGAGTTATGCTCTTAAATCTAGAAATTGAACTGTATAACTAAAGTATCAGATGACATGACTGAGTAGAACCAAATATAAAGCAATACTGGGGTTTCTCATTCAATATATAATTTTGTGGCTTTCACTTAAAAATGGCAAAGTAAAACATTTTAACCCTCAAAACCCAACCCAACACTTAAAAGAAAAAGAAAAAAAGACAGTGAAAAAATCCCTTTATTCAATGAAACCAAAGAGAAATGACACAACCCAACCCACAGAGCAAGAAGCACACATGGCCAACACTGCGGCTTCCGGGCAGAGATATGGAAGCTTGCAGAGAGTAGGAATGTGGATCCTTGGCCAACCCTTGGTTAGGATCTAGGATTAATATGCCATAAAGCTGTTGGTTGGAGACAACAATGCTTCTGTGGGCAAAGACAAGTCAAAGGAGGGGTTTAAAATGCCTTTCATTCCACCCACTGAAAGACATCATTCTACTCACTGAAAGGTGGGGAAGGTAGATTTGAGGGGGAAACCTTGTTGACACAGTGTTTCTGCTGCTATCATGAGTCATTCACTGAGAGAGAATGCTGGTGGTGAAGGGTAAAGGGTAGAAGGAGAGGAAACCAGTAGTTTCCAGATCAGAACCCATAGAGCTTGTCACCTAATGGTTTTACTGTGGATCTCACAGACAACTTACAACCCCAAACAGTGGAGAGAAATGGCCTCATGGCAGCAGAAATAATAGATTTGGTAAACTTTGCAGAGACAGAGTTGCAATCAGTTTGTTGAAGGCAACTGTGGTACTGTTTAGTTCCTCCCTTAATGGAATTGTATATCCATGTTCTTTCATGGCTCATGGTGGCACAGTATATTCTTCATTCCTTGCATCTGAGCTTGGTCATGTGAGTTGCTTTGTCCAATGGGATATTAGTAAACATGATGCAAACATAGGCTTGAAATGCACTTGCGTAGTTTGGCTAGCCCTTTTGTTCTCCTGCACTTTCCACAGAAGAGCATGCCCCAGGTAGCTACTTCTTTTTCATCTGGTTCCAGAGTGGAGTGGAAAAGACATTAACATCACAGGAAGCATGGAGACAAGCCCGGATGAAGCAGAACTTTTCCAGCCAGCTAACAAACTCATAAACAACTGTTTTATAAGGCATTAAGTTTTGAGGTGGTTGGTAAACATCTTTAATTCTGTGATGGCTAAGTAGTACAACTATAAAACTAAGTGAGAACTCTAAACTCTCCTGTTTTTTCTTCTGTCTTCTACTAAACCAATTCTATGATATTGTCAAGCAGGTGGTGACTCCTTTCAAAAATTAGCACAAAGATGAGTATTATGTATGGAAAGGAAATGAAGAGAACATAAACAAAAGAAAGATGAAAAATATACATTCACATGATGAATAATTCACAGAAAATAAGGGAAGATTTTAAATAGGTCTGTATATTTCAAATAAATTGTATACAATATGGGCTTTAAAAAAATAAGTCTGAGAAGTAATACAGGGATTGATAGAAGAGATCATTGGCCATTATCAATAGAAGGGGATAAAAACTAATAAATAAACAAAGGAAACAGAAAAAACATTATGAAATGAAAATCTCATTACATGCCACATAAAACTAGAATGAAATGGACCAAAAGATAGAGTAACATTATGTATAGGTTTGAGAAAATGAATTAAAATGGAATTAAGTACAAAATTAATTACAGAAAAATGATAGATGGAAACTCAATAAAGGAACAAAAGAAATTCAACATATACATAATTGGTATTCCCAAAAGAGATAGAAAAAATGGCACAGAAAACATATTTAAAGATATTACAGAAGAAAACTTCCCCTGGTTAAAGAAAGACAAAAATAAGTGAATCAAAAAGCACAGTATGTCCTAGGAAAAACCAATACAGAACATTCCAAACCTATTTTTAACATACCAAAAAATTATAGTGGAATTTACCATAATTCAGCTATACAGAATCATATGGAGAACCAGGCTTAAAAAACAGAAGAGAAATATACAAAAGATATCAAATAAGGGCTGACTAGATAATGTCTAATAAATTCTTTGAAACACAATCTACTAAAATGTTGGAGATTAAATTGCCATCTAATAAAATATAAGCCAATATTAATTAAGATATCCTTGGAAGTTATAAAAACAATTTTAGTGTTATTTTTAAAAATAAATGTGGAAAAATAAGGAAGCATTTGAAAAAGAAGTGTATGAAGGACAACTTGGCCTACCAGGTATTTCTTTTTTATTAAGCCATCATTGATATACACCCTTATTAAGGCTTCACATGAGCAACATTGTGGTTACTACATTCACCCATATTATCAAGTACCCCCCACCCATTGCAGTCACTGTCATCAGTGTAGTAAGATGCCACAGAGTCACTACTTGTCTTCACTGTGCTACACTGTCTTCCCTGTGACCCCCTCCAACACCATGTGTGCCAACCATAATGCCCTTCAATCCCCTTCTCCCTCTCTTCCACCCTGCCCTCCTGCACCCCTCCCCTTTGGTAACCATTAGTCCCTTCTAGGAGTCTGTGAGTCTGTGGCTGTTTTGTTCCTTCAGTTTTGCTTTCTTGTTATACTCCACAAATAAATGAAATCATTTGGTACTTGTCTTTTTCTGCCTGGCTTATTTCACTGAGTATAATACCCACCAGCTCCATCCATGTTGTTGCAAATGGTAGGACTTGTTTTCCTCCTATGACTGAATAATATTCCATTGTGTATATATACTACATCTTTATCCACTCATCTACTGATGGACACTTAAGTTGCTTCCATATCTTGGCTATTGTAAATATTGCTGCAATAAACATAGGGTTGCATATGACTTTTTGAATCTGGGGCCTTGTTTTCCTTGGGTAAATTCCTAGGAGTGGAATTCCTGGGTCAAATGGTATTTCTGTTTTCAGTTTTTTGAGGAACTTCATATTGCTTTCCACAATGGTAGAACTAATTTACACTCCCACCAGCAGTGTAGAAGTGTTCCACTTTATCCGCATCCTCGCCAGCATTTGTTGTTCCTTGATTTTCGATGTTGGCCATCCTAACTTGTGTGAGGTGATATCTCATTGTGGTTTTAATTTGCATTTCCCTGATAGTTAGTGAGGTGGAGTGTCTTTTCATGTGCCTGTTGGCCACCTGAATTTCTTTGGAGAAGTGTCTGTTCATATCCTCTGCCTATTTTTTAATAGGGTTATTTGCTTTTTGGGTGTTGAGGCATGTGGGCTCTTTATATATTTTGCATGTCAACCCCTTATCAGATATGTCATTTATGAATATATTCTCCCATACTGTAAGATGCCTTTTTGTTCTACTGATGGTGTCCCTTGCTGTACAGAAGCTTTTTAGTTTGATGTAGTCCCTTTTATTAATTTTTTATTTTGTTTCCCTTGACTGAGGAGATGTGTTCAGAAAAAAGTTGCTCATGTTTATATTCAAGAGATTTTTGCCTATGTTTTCTTCTAAGAGTTTTATGGTTTCAGGACTTACATCCAGGTCTTTGATCCATGTTGAGATTATTTTTGTGCATAGACAATAATCCAGTTTCATTCTCTTACATGTAGCTGTCCAGTTTTGCCAACACCAGTTGTTGAAGAGGCTGTCATTTCCCCATTACATATCCATGGTTCCTTTATCATATATAATTGACCATATATGCTTGGGTTTACATCTGGACTCTCTATTCTGTTCCATTATCTATGGGTCTGTTCTTGTGCCATTACCAAATTGTCTTGATTACTGTGGCTTGTAGTAGAGCTTGACGTCAGGGAGTGTAATTCCCCCTGCTTTGTTCTTCCTTCTCAGGATTTCTTTGGCTATTTGGGGTCTTTTGTGGTTCCATATGAATTTTAGAACTATTTGTTCTAGTTCGTTGAAGAATGTTGTCGGTGTTTTGATAGGGATTGCATCGAATCTGTAGATTGCTTTAGTCAGGATGGCCATTTTGACAATATTAATTATTCCTGTCCATGAACGTGGGATATATTTTCATTTATTGGTGTCTTCTTTAACTTCTCTCATGAATGTCTTGTAGTTTTTAGGGCACAGGTCTTTCACCTCCTTGGTTAGGGTTATTCCTAGGTGTTTTATTCTTTTTGATGCAATTGTGAATAGAATTGTTTTCCTGATTTCTCTTTCTGCCAGTTCATCATTAGTATACAGGAATGCAACAGATTTATGTGTATTAATTTTGTATCCTGTACCTTTGCTAAATTCAGCTATTAGTTTTTATGGTTTTGGAGTGGATTCTTTAGGTTTTTTTATGTGCAATATCATGTCATCTGCAAACAGTGACAGTTTAGCTTCTTCCATACCAATCTGAATGCCTTTTATTTCTTTGTGCTGTCTGATTGGGGAAGTTTTCAGCAATTACCTCCTCAAAGACACTTTATATCCCTTTTTTTCTCTTCTTCTTCTGGTACCCCTATAATGCAAATATTGTTCCATTTGGATTGGTCACACAGTTCTCTTCATATTCTTTCATTCACAGAGATCCTTTTTTCTCTCTGTACCTCAGCTTCTTTGTATTCCTGTTCTCTAATTTTTATTTCATTTTCTGTCTCCTCTACCTCATCTACTCTGCTTTTAAATCCCTTCATTGTATATTTCATTTCAGATAGTGTATTTTTCAAAGTTTCTATCTCTTTCTTGAATTCTTCCCTGAGGTTTTGAATATTTTTCTGTAGCTGCATGAGCATGTTTATGATTTTTATTTTGAAATCTTTTTCAGGAAGATTGGGGAGTTCACTTTCACTTGCCCCTCTTTCTTATGTTTATGGTATTTTGGTTTGTACCTGGTTCTATTGACGTTTCATATTTGTAATGAATAATATGGAATAAGAACTTTGTGTACATGATGCCCTCTAATGCCCAGAAGCTCTACTCTCTGGAGCTACTCAGCCCCTGGAGTGGTGGTGGGGGTTGCAGGTGAGCGGTGCTGGTGCCTGCTGGGAAGAAAGAGCTGTTTCCTGCTTCCTGGCTGCAGTGCCTGCCTCCACTGCCAGGACCAGTGGGCCAGTGTGCAGGGAGTAGCCTCTATGTTATGCAAATGGCCCGCCTTCTTGTTATGCAAGCAGGGCCACCTTCTGGCTGGCTGGGGCAATTGTGGGGGCAGCAGGTTTGTGAGCCAGTGCCGGTTGGGAGGAAGGAGTGCCTAACTGCATATCATGGTGGGGGTCCTCAGGGCTGCATTGCCAGCCAGGGGAATGGAACACTGGAGCTCCCAAAAGTTCACAACCTGCTGTGATGAGTGCACTGGGACAATTTTGTCCCCCTGTCCTTTCTCCTGGGCAGCAAGCTCTGTGCAATCCTTGTCCCTTTAGCAGCCCTCTCAGTGTTGGGAAGTCTCTGAGTGCCCACCTTTCTTTTGTCCCAGAGCGGCTGGTTGTGGGTACCTGCTCTCCACAAGCAGCTGGAATCTCAGTCTCTCCAAGTATTCTGCCTGTCTTAGCTTTCCAATCCCACTAATCTCCAGAGCACCATGTGATGCAGGTTTGTGCTCCCAGAGAAGATCTCCAGGGCTGGGTGTTCAGCAGTCTTAGGCCTCCACTCTCTCCCCACTCTGTTTCTCTTCATCCCAACAGTGAGCTGGGGTGGGGGAAGGGCTTGGGTCCCACGGAATCATGGATTTGCTACTTTATCCTTTTCCATGAGATCTTCTCTTTCCCCCAGATGTAGGCAGTCTGTTGTAATCTTCTTGTTGCTCTTTCAGGATTAGTTGTTTTTGCTATATTTTCATATTATATGTGGTTTTGGGAGGAGGTTTCTGTCTCACTTCTCATGCTGCCATCTTTAATGCTGTTCTACTCTACCGGGTATTAAAATGTAAAATTGCCATACTCAAAATAGTGAGATACTGTTGCCAGGAGAGATGAACAGAACTCCCATACATAAGAGAAATTCCTGTAATTCCATCCCTACTCTTAACTGCCTATCGATAGCCTAATCATCCTTCAAGTTTTAGCTCAAAGGTCATCTTCTCTGGAAAGTCTTCTATCTTTCCCTATATTTTCATTGTACCTTATACACAGATTCATATTTGCTTTATTCATCTGTCTAGACTGTAAGGTTCTTGTAGGAAGGGACCATGCTTTTGAATTCATATCACCAGTGCATGTACTAGTTGATGCCTGGCACATGGTTCATACCCAATATTTATTGAGTGAATGAGAGAAAACGTAGTAGGTGGAAGAAAGTAATCTTGAATTATTTGACTTAGTTAGAAGAGTAAGAATGCAGTTAATTACTTTAAAGCCCTAATTTTACATGAATTGTACAACTATGTGACAATTTCTGAAAGGAAAAAAATGACCAAATAATGAGTTATTAAATTTGCTGGACTGTCTGTTGGAAACTCGGTAGTACCCTTCACTTCTTCCTGTGCCCTTCTCTGAACTGCAGAGCTGGAAGCTTGGGAACTACTTTTCTAGAATCATTGCAGCAGAGTTCCAGGTTAGAGTTGACCAAAGAGAGGTATGAGGTTTGGAAAGCAGAAGATATGCAGAAGCTACTGTTGTTTCTGTGGCAGTATGTAGGTCTCAGGCTTTGGCTGATGACAAACATAAGTCTTTGCCACTGGCTTGCAGAGGCCTCGTGTAAATCACCCACTTTGGTGTTGTAGGCTACTGACATGTATTTAGTGGCAGTTTCCTTTATCCTGCTTTTCGTGGTTTCAGTATGTCAACTGTTTAGTAAGCCTCTAATTTCCTGAATTAAGTCCCTTCCTACTTGAAACACCCAGAGTGATTTCTTTTTACTTCATGAAATCTGGAGTACTTTGTGTATGTAAATCTGGATACACTGCAGAATTAAATAGAATATGTGTCCTGGTATATATTAACTTATGGAAGCAGTTTTTAATGTAGATGATAGCGAATATTTGAATTTTTTTAGCTATCCAGTGGCCATTTCCTCCAATTAACAGCACTTTGACTTCTTTTGGGGAATAAATATTCTTCCACTGCATGCAGTTTTGCTAGAATGGTAAATTAGGGCTCCTGTTCTGTTCTAAAAGCTGAAGGAAACTTGGGAGTTTCTTTATTCCAGATTCTGCCTCCCACCACTTGGTATAGACCTAGTATGAGCATGTGACCTAAGCTTAGCAATGAGCAATCAGATTTACTCTTTGAACTTTAAACATTGAGGAGAATAACTAAAGCCCAATACATTGTTGTAATGCATTTCTTTCAGCATAACTGCCCCTGAAAGGCTAGTCATTCTTTTTGCCAATACCTTGTAGAAATTCTTGATTCCCATACACCTTTTAGCCATATTATTCAGCTTTCTTTTAGATCCTGTATGTTTTCTGCATCACAGAATTGTACCCATTTTTCGTTTGTTACTCAAAGATGGACACTGTTGCTTGCAGTCAAAGAACTCTAATATATGTATAATCTGGGAGTAAAATAGGCATTTACATTTTGTTCCTAGAATGCTGAACATTCTAGAAAAATACATGTTTAGGTTATTTATCAACGGGAGAAATTAACTTTTTATTCATAAATCATGTTTTTCCTTCCTATCCCATGCTTATAATATTGGTAAAGTGTTAGCTGAGTTAGTAATCTAAATTAGATTCAAACCCAATAACCTAAATTTAATAAAATGTGCTGTCACTGCTATTAGAAAAAGTAAGGGATTTTGCAAAGTATGAGAGAATGTATTTTATCTCCACAACTAGTGGTCTCACTGTTAGTGAGATCCTGACCTGATAATTAGTGTCTGGTAATGCCACAGGTGAATTATGGGGGGCCCACTTCATACACAGTATAAATGAATGATCCCACTATAAACCATTAAAAATGCACAGGCTGCAAAGAGGATAGGTTAATAAAGTGCCCAATAAAACAAAATAAGGTACTGTCCATAAATTATTGTGTTTTGTCAACATCAAATTTATTAACCATAGAATGGCTGAGATTTTTAGATTGAGTTAGTCCTGTGGCTGAATTAATAGGAAGGACAAGAAGGAGGGTGAGAGGGAACAGTGCTCCAGAATGAGGGAAGTTACCTCAGTGAGTCAGAGCTTATGCAGTTACGTGGAGTAAAGTGTCTCAGTCAGCATGGGTTAGTTAATGCTGCTGATAACGTAATCATCTCAAGTATTGTCAGTTGTCATAGCAGAGGGTAAACGCAATCTCTGGGGAATGGCTCCAGGAATTAAATGCACAACTCAGACGTGACATATGTCATGTTTGTTCCAAAGTTATTTGTCTGAACTAGTCACTGGCTTCACCCAACACCAGGGGCCAGAGAGTACAGACCTATGATATGCTCAGAAATTAGGCCAAAATATTTGATAACTAGATTAATGACTATGGCTTAATTTGAAAGAAAATGGCAGATAGCTTAATTTGAAATGACTTGAAAAATTTCTGTTTGGAATTTAAATGCTTCCAAATGTTAACTCCTGGCAACAAGGAACTGAACTTAGAATTAGTACTCAGTAAGTAAGGGATAAAAATGTTCTTACAAATTTCTCCTTTCTATGTCCTAATCATCATTCGTGCCTCATTGTTTTCTACTAAAAGTATCATAACTCCTTTCCATACAGAATCCTAAAAATGAAGCCATATAACCTGAGGTGGTGGAACTCAGCATATTTATGTTTTGAGGAATGGGGGGATAATAAGGGAAGTGTTTAAGCACCTCTTATGAATATTAAGCTGAAACCCAATAGCAAATAATTTGTTTTCTATCTTCTTTACATTTCTGGTCACATGGGTGATATTTACATTTCTTTTTCTCAACTTAGAATGTTTTAGATCATTTGCACAACACAGTGTTATTTCAGGTCTTTGGTTTTATTTTTACCCGCTCATCCTTCCATCCCCTTTCATTGTATTTATTTTTACAATGTTGACAAATCTTGAGGAAGGAAAAGGTTGACAAACATTGAAGCATTCTTTTGGTTGCTAGGCTGTAGATGGTCTCCAACAAAAAGCCACTTGAAAAGAGATTTTGGTACCTTCCTCGAAACTACTGCACAGAAAGGTTTGCGTGGTGATACTACCTTTCACTCTTGGTTCTTTGGGTGCCAGAGCAAGCCAGCTTGCTGAGGTTGTCGTTAAAGTTCATGAAAGGCATTGTGTGGCTTGTTAGATGACTAGACTGAAGTAAGCAGTAAGAAATACACCGGATTTTAACCTTAAAGTCTGTACATTTAAGAAAAGATACAGAGTACATTACAGACAAGAGTAATAAATGGAATAATTCATGACTCCCTGAGGGGGCTGGGCTTTTTTTCCACAGGGCAAGTGAATAGGAACAGAATGCCTCACAAGCCCTTGAGGGAAGAATGTATTGTGTAGCTAATTCTCATGGGCACAACTACTACTTTATTCAGTGGGAAATTGTATTTTTTTATTCAACATCTGTTTTATCACTTTTCTCCCTTAATCATCTCTTTTTCAACATTGCAGACCATTTAATCATATCCCAAGCATGGAAAAACAATTGCTGGTGATCAATGATTTGTAATCTCCGTGTCTTCATCAGCAGAGGGAAATTAATAATAAACTAGTTCATGGAGGCATTAGGACATCATTCCGACTGGTTACTGTGCAGCCAAAAGTGGGCTTTTGATATTTTCAAACCTTTTTTATTATATATAGGGCAAAAATTTCTGTTGATTTCCTGAAAAAGTTTCAGTCTTCTCCTTTGGAACAAAGAGAGCAAATTGGTGCAGAATGATGGTCATATTTATGAGAGTGACCATTGACTTAATACCTACTCAATACCAGGTATTCTATTAAAATGCTTTTCTTCTACAACTTTTAATTTTTTTATGAGGAATATTTTATTATTTCCAACTTACAGATGAGAAAACTGAGGCTTAAAGACATTAGGTAACTTGACCAAAGTCATGTAGCTAGTAATAATGGATCTTTGAATTCTGTTCTGTATGACTCTAAAGCTGCTTTCTTTCTTCTTACTCTTGTGTTGCTCTGGAATCTCCAAAGTACAGTTTTGTGTGTGGACTCCAGGTTCCTGAAAGCAGACAGAATAATTAAGCCAATATTGTTCAGTCTTTCTGTTCATAAGTCTCTGATTGTATCAGGCTTTCAACCACTGTCACTGGGGAAATGTCTGGTTCTTGGCTAGACGGCAGGATCCCAACACTTGTTCTTCCACCACCACCTAAGTAGTCGTCCAGTCATCCTTTCTTGAGGGGACCTTCAGCATTCTCATCTGAAAAATGACACTAACCATTTTCACGTATCTCCCTTGCAGGAGCAAATCAGGGAAAGTTCATGAAAATATTTGAGAACAAATTGGTACATAACTGAGAGGCATTTACAAATATTTGTATGTCATGAGAGAGAAACAGTGGCCAACTAGAAATCTGATAATGATCCTCTATCTTAATTCAAAACTAATGAACAAACAACAAACCAACAGACATCAGCACCTCCAGACAGAGGAAAGGTGATCTTGAGTGGCTGTCTCCTATGATGCTGGTGCAGTCTACATCACTTTTTTCCATTACCCAGCCCAACTGTAATCTTTCAAATTTCATCTTCCAGATTCAATCTTCTTTTTCAGCATCATTTTGTTTCTTACACCATTTTGGACTCTTGAGTACCTTATAAGCACTTTGGGCTATACCTAGATCTAAGTGCGTAAATGTGAGCATTATCCCTGCCTTGCTATTTTTTGCTGGTGGAAAGTGGAATCTTCTAGCATCTTCTAGACTTTTGAATGAACTTCTCTGGGAGAAGATATATCTCCTTCTTAACATAGCATATAAGATTCTTTCTGTTCTGGCCCTTCTGGAATCATCTTCTGCCACTTCCCACTTCTCATTTTCACTCTAGGAATACTGGACCACCTTGGATGCTCTCTACCCACCAAGCAGCTGGTAACCTCTCTGCCTTTGCTCAGGCCATTTCCTTGTCTAAAGGACCCCTTTCCTACCACAAGTCCCTTTCTTCCCCTGGCTTACTCCAGATTACTCTTCCAGATTTAGTTTAGACATCACTTCTCCCAGGAAGTTATTCTTCATCTCTCACTTTCTCTACACCTCCATGGCGCTCTGAGCATGTTTCCAATGCCTGTTACCACAGCACATTGAAATATTCTCTTTACAGTCTTCATCTTCTTGACTAACCTGCATACCCCCTCAAGGAGGATAACATCATCTTTTTCATCCTTTGTCCTACCACAGTATGTGATATAGGGTAAATGCTAAAAATGGATGTCAAATAAATTAATTTTTCATTTAATTTTATGTATTGAATTTAGAAAAATCTTTTCTTAGAGGAAATGGTTTTGGGTGCTTATATGTCCAGCCAGTGAAAAGATTTCTGCAAAGGCAGTTATTTTCAGTGGTTTTATCCCTACTTCAGACACCCGCCTTCTGCCCCCACCTGCAACCCATACACCTGCCTGATAAAGAAAGTATTGTTATAAAGCTCTTCATGATTTTGGAAGGGATGGAAGGGCAGAATTTTGAAATTATCTAATTAAAAACCATATAATCACAGAAGTCTATCTAGACTGAATCTAAACTTAGGCATTCTTTAAAATGGAGACAATGGGGTCTGTTTATGACTTGAGTGTGTCTATTATGGGACAGAAGATGAGGAGCATGAAGACTCAAAGGATTCACATAGTCTTCCTGGTTATGGATCGCCAGGGCAGAACCGACTGTCCAGGGCCGTGAGCCCATCTTTGTGTTACAAATTACAACTGTGTGTAAACCAAACCCCAGTGTCTATATATCCTATTTACTTCTAAATTACCAACATTCTCTTCTGTTTGGGTTCATAAATTCTCCTTTAGGTTTCCTGGGTTTAAGATCACCTCTAGATAGAAAAAAGCAAATTGAAATGATTATTTGGACAAGTAAGGCCCTAAGCCGCTTTTCAGCTGGCCTAAACATCAGTTAAAATGAAAGTGCTGGGTTGCAAAAAGGGCCGGAATGGAGCAGCCGGTCGCTTTGACTCCTCACCGTGCTACATGTCCAGAAAGGCACAGCCTAAGTTTTCTATGTGAGACGTCCATCCCTCCCTCTTCTCGCTCTTTGATTTTTGCGCCTTGCTCTGTGCTAAAGCTGCCTGCCTTCTCCCATCTCCAAAACCATATTTCACACTTGAATATACTTTCTTCTCTGCTTTTAAAATTTTTGGTAATCAGATGATGATTTTATAGTCCTGATTTATGTTTTAGAAGTTACTTTTCATAAATATCCCAAATGAGATCTGTTTGGCCCCTGCTGCAGACCAGATGCTGGTCAGATCTGGCAGGGCTATTGATTTAATCCTGTACATTTTCATAATTGGTAGGAATCAGTTTTCCCTTTCATTCTAACATTACGGATTTGTAACAATATGTGAAACAGCCTTCATGCTTTCCCTCTTTGCTTTCATGTATGGTATGGCCTTAATAAACATTTAGTAGTTTCCTGCAAGAGCCTCACATATATTAGGATGCTAGGCTTTCATTTCATTTTCTGTCTTTAGTAAACGAATTGCATTAATAGGGGAGATTGTTAGAAAAGGGGGGAAGGCATAGGGAAACAAGAATGTGTATTTTCCTTATTGAGTCTTTTCATTCTTGGTATGCATCTGACTTTCTCTCCATCTTTGAAATTCTCTTTAAGATTCCATTCTCTTGGGAAGCTCATAGCGAGCCTTATAAGGAATTTCCTAGATTATTCAGGCAAAACCAGCTTGTGGCTAATTTTAAAACAGACAATTTCAACTTTCAAGTCCATTTTGACTGAGCGGACTCGGTAATGAGGGTAGAGATGGATTCTTCCTGTGAATAACTTTACCCTGAGTGTTAGGCAGAGCCATAAACTTGCAGAGAGGAGACCTAGATGAACTCTTTGCTCTAGCACTCATTCGCTGCGTGCTCATGGACAAGATCTGAATGGCTTTGAGTCTCAGTTTTATCATCTGTAAAATGAAAATCATATCTCTTACCTCTGGGTTATTCTGAAGATTAAAATGAGTTAATTCATATATATAGCAGGGCCTAAGCCATTGCTTACCTTTTTAAATTTAAGTATAGTTAATATATGATCTTGTACTGGCTTCAAGTACACAACACAGTGGTTCAACGGTTACCCACATTGCCAAATCCTCACCCCAACTAGTACAGTCACTATCTGTCAACCCATTGCTTATTTCATGGGCATTCAAAAATATTAATTCACTCCTATTCTCATTGATTTCCCATACTGATACTGTGCCCCTCCTCGATGGGGATGGTGTTGGTCTAGCACATAATATTGCCTGCTGAGAGGGAGGAAGCATGTCACAGAAACATAATCATTTCTAGGAGGTAAAAATTGCACTTTGAAATATGGTGTGTGTTGGTTTTCTTCTCCAGATTTCAAGACCTCTGATGGCTGGTCTGTGAATTGACCTGAAAAATAACCCTGAAAAATCAGCTTGTTGTGTTAAACACATACAGATTTTTAGAATTGGAAAGTACTTTAGAGGTGGTTTAGACAAAAGCCCTCATTTTCAGCTGAGAAAATCCAGGGCCATAGAGGTGAATGACTTGCCCAAGTTTGGTTATATCTGTTCTCAGTTAGGGTCCCTGCTTGCAAATAGCAGAATCACCATTAGAGGGTTTAAATAAAAAGGAATTTCCTAACCAACAGTAGGTGGTAGATTGGACCTCCAGAAGGGGTCAAAGACTCAGACTTGGATTCTGTATGACCAGGATCAATTCCCTGGTGGAGGGATTCCCTGGAGATCCATCTGTGACTGCCACAGGGCACACAGATCACAACTCACCACACAGGACCCTAGCATTGGGCTTGTCCTGCTGTCATCTCTGCGAGCTGGATGACTTTCCAGCAAGCCCTATCTGCAGTCAGTGTGCACACCCCATGGAGATTTCTTTCTTCTTATCTCTCTCTTCCCATTTGAAATATACCTCATTTGATCAAGGGTATATAATGGTTCCAAGCCCAGACCATGGGCCTCGGCCTAGCCCTGAGGGCCACCAGGAAAATCAGTTTCTGGCTTCTACCTTACTAAAGTGGGCCTCCGAAGGTGGGAAATTGCCCAACTGGAAATGATTCTGGACAGCCCAAATGCACGTCAAAAGTTCACCACATAAGAAGATCCAGAACTGGGACCAGGTGGCCATCTGGTGCTTCTTTTACTATTCTGAAATTGTTCCTTATCAGCATGGGACAGACCCTGGTTTCATATGTGAGGCTCACATTTCAGTAAAAATATTAAATGTGTCAGGGCTCTGCAGGCCTCTTCTCTGGGCATCATTGAATATCTATGGACTCTCAGGTAGAGAGGTTTATTAATCTTCTCAAATGGTATGTGTCTTTCTAGGATATTAAACTGCAAATAGATTTGGATAAATAATCAATGTCCCATATGAAATATGCTTGGACTTTTATACCAGTTTTTCTATTTTATAGTTTTCATATAACCTAATCTGTTGAGTTGTGTGGGTCAAAGATGGGATTTACCCAAACAAATTGCTTGTCCTAGGATGTCCTGCATTTATTGGAAATCAAGGAGAAGAGGAGGCGCCTATAAATTGTGGACCATCACATCTGATGTTGATCCAAGGTATAGTTTTCTAACACGTAGAGAAAAGGAAGTGATCACCAGGACCTGCGTGACTTTGCCAGGTGGGAACTGTGTGTGTTCAGACTTCCTGGGAAGGGCCCTGTGGTCTAGGTCAGGTAGGGAACACATGTGCTGTTTGTATTCTATGTCAGTTCTTAGGATGACTTAAGCTTGAAGAGAGAGAAGGAAATGGAGAGAAAAAGAAAGACTGATACACATTCAGGAGTAATATTGACCTCTCATAGCCATCTGGAATATGAGTATTAAAAATTTTAGAGCTGTGTTCTGGGCACAGATGGGAATTTCATAATTCCATAAATATTGCAAATTTATCTTATGGCAGGCATAAGAAACTAAACATTTATTGATACCTTAGTGTGTATTAGAGACCATGCTAGGTTCTTGATATCACTATCGCATTTAACCATCAAGATCTTTCCAAGTAAAAATCATTATGGCTTTTCATAGATCCCATTATACTTTTAATAGATCGCTACATTGCAACGAACTGATTTTCAGAAAGGTTAATAATTTGGCCAAGGTAAAGTGCAGAGCTGTCACTGTTTCTAAAAGTTGTTCTTCCCCCTCTGTCACATTGCCTCTGACACATAGAGAGTCATGTGTCCCACAGAAAGAAGCTTGTTTAAATGGGGACTAGGAAAAGGGGCCACACTGACAATAGCATTTAATCCGGACCTTAAAGGAAGAGTAAGGACATAAAGAAGGGAAAACTATTCAGAGCTGAGAGGACATAAGCAATGAAGCCAGGGCCTTAGATTCTAGACTAAAGAGCTAAAGCTTTCTCCTAGGCAATGAGATTAATAAGCAGGCAAAGGATTTGATCACATATTTTAAGGTGGCTCTGGACCCTCCTACCTGTGTCGAGACGGGAACCAGGGAGCAGAACACAGCTTAGAACAACAGTGAACTGAGACCCTCCTAGTGTCTGAGCACAATTATTAGTTAATGCGTTTTGCCAACATAGGCATAATTTAAAAAAAATTACCAAGTACTACATTCTCCCTGAGTTTGACATATTAACATCCCTAAAAATAACATGGGATCATTAATGGGAAATAATGAACTTAGCCTGCTACCAGCTGTCAGCAGTCCCATGAAATACAGGTGGACTGACTTTGCACTGTCTGGACTCTTACAGCTTGTCAGAGTCTGCCCTGTGCTGACATTATGCTCCTCTCATCACTCTTAGGAGCTAGGCCAGAATCCATGCCCACCTTAGCATTCTGGGTCAGACTATGTGGAATCACCTTTTAAAGGTGTCAGCTTCTGACTGACGTCTCAAAGCTTTGGGGCAACATTCTAAGCTTCACAGGCAAGCCGTAGAGTTACGAGGCCTTGGTTCACCCTCTGTGCTTTGTATGTTCCCCCTTTCAAAAAGTAGAAGAGATGGCTCTGACAAAACTAAAAATACTTTTTAGCTGCCTCAGAAAATAGTAAGGCATCTTTGGGACAGTGTCTTGGTCTCTGCTTCTTCCCTTGAGGTCAGACTCATTAATATGACAATTTCTTCATGACTCAGTTTGCAGTGTATGTACACTTGGCGTGTAGGTGTTGAAAGATTATTCTAAAAATGAAAAGATTTGTATTCATACTTGATTTGCCCTGACCATTTGGATTCCTGTTACAGGGCATCATTTTCATGTGGTGGCCTTGAACATCATCTCTGAGGGGGCATAATGACCTAGTAAGGCTCGAGCCCACAGACGCCCTCCTGCAAGGAGTCCCCTCCTCTCGTGGCTGGGCCTGCCTATGTGCAGGCAGTGGATGGCGTGCGACCCCGTTTCCCCTCCTGGGTCCTGCTCTAGTAGAAAAATGCAGGACCTTTCACAGTCCATGGGGGTAACTCTCGGTTTCTCACCAAAGGACTCGAAGCTCACAATTATGAGAATTAAGGGCTTCTGGGGAGACCTGAAGAAAAATGTCTTCTCTGAAGAAATAGTGCTACCATAATAGTTTGGGTGAAGTATTTCAGTTAAACTATTTGCCAGAAAATTCCATGCCCTGGGTAAAGTGTTGAATAGGCTTGGCTGAGAATTAGGGACCTTTGGCCTAGGTCTGTCTCCGCTCTTTGCTAAGTCTGTGAAGCAGGATTTATTCTCACTTTTGGGCCTTCATTTCTTTGTTTATATTGACAATACTTAATATATGTCTGAAACTTTATGTGATTGAAAATATCTTATCTGACCCCAGCGGAGGAAGGTAGAACCAGTCTCATTATCTTCAATTTAATAGATGAAGGAACAAAGTCTTGAGTCTTGGCCAAGGTTATGGGATCATTAAGAGGCCTCATCAAAACTTTGAAGCCAGGTAGCCTGAATTTTCCATAATTCTACGTATCCATTCAAAAACATTCAAAAATATTTATTGAGCACTTACAGTGTATATGAGGCTCTGAGGATAACACCAAGATGCATCAGGAGTAGTTTACAATTAGGAATCATATCAGACTGCCTCTAGAAAATGATGAGGTGCATTAAATCAGGTTTTCACAAATTTGTGTGATTGTGAAACACACAGACTGCAGGGCTGTGCCCCAGTCCTACTAAGTCAGACTCTCCAGGCAAGGTGCCTTGTCCTTCCGTACGTGGGACATGGGTCTCCCAGGGATTCTTAACCAGACAAGTTTTAGAAACCCTGGACTAAATGAGCTCCAAGGTCTCTTCTTTTAGAGCAATGTTCCTCATCCCTGGCTTCACTGAATCATCAGGGGATCTTTACAAATACCATTCCTCCACCCCATCTGTAATTGGTCATTTTACTGTGCCTCCCAAATTGAAGACCATTGTTTAGCCCATCGTTCAGGAGTTCAAGCCCATCTGGGGACAGTTTCTCCCTCTGAGATCTAAGGCAGCGACCTATCCCGTTACCACTAGAATGTGGATATTGGAAGGTCTTGTTAGTATTGTCGTCTCCAAAGTGACTTGATTCTTATTCTTCAGTTCATCAGAGAGGTTTCCAGCACACTAGGCACTGGCCTGTAGATGCCTTCTGGAGTCTTCTAGTTTGTATTAATCACTTCTTGATTTCATTCGATCCGGTTATTGGACCACAGGATTTTTAGATCGCATCTGTCCAGCAAATCTCTAAAATAGTCAATCCTGAGAACCCTCGGTCTACTTCTGAATGGGTGTTCCTGTAGTGGGGTGATGGCTGTTAGGAAAGGTGGTGTTTTCCTTTCTTTCTGTCAAGTCCAGAAAGAGTCTGCTAGGGAATGGGGGAATTTACTATTTCCCTTCCGTGTGCTTTGAGGGTAATTTGTAAACCCAACTCCATCAATAAAATTGCCTGCGCAGGGACTGCTGCTCTCGCCCATTGACATCCGATCTGCAGGTGACTTCCTGAGGTCAGTGGGACCAGCCTGCACCTGGCTCGGTGGCCAGGTGCTCCTGGGAAGCGGCCTTTCTTGCGGGTAACACCTTCACTCTGGAATGTTAATCGCTTTTCTCAGGGCTCAACATTCGGATTGCCTGGCCCCAGCCAGGTACCTGGAAGTCACACTGCAGCCCCTTAGGTTGGAGCAGGAAGCAGTCAGGAGCTCTGAGACGCTCTTGGGCTGTTGTTGACATACAGCCATTTGATCGAGTGCCGTTTTTTCCAAGTCCCCAGGGTTCCATGGTCCTTCCTTCTCAGGCCTCTGTGAAATGAACAAAACCACCCGTCTCTCTCCCTCTCATCCTCCTGCTCATGTGTTCATGGGTAGGTCATGCTTGTCCCCTTTTTTTCTCTCCATCAACATTAAATGCCATTGCTTGTAAACATAATGACACATAATGACAGTAGTAACCATTGGTCCCAAAAGATTTAAAAAGTCTTCTCTCCTCTAGCCTGGCAACCAACTGAGGCAGTAACAGTGGAAACCCCCAGGCAGACTCCTATAACACAAATGCTTGTGCACTGGTAGCCCAGCACATGCTTTTCTGTTTAAGTTAAAGGTTAAGGTGCTGTAAACCTTGAAGCCTGTCAAGACTAAGCAACATTGGGCAGGAGGATGTGCTGTGAGCACCAGCCTCCAGTTATTAGGTCCATTTTAGTGAAGTGAGATCGCTCAGCTGGAGTTTCATTTGTGGGCTTATAAGTGAAGGGTGTGTGGCAGATGCTATGATTAAGATTCCATTTCCTGGTTGACGCTACCACAGCGATCACAGTGCCAGTAGGGAAAACTCATATTTGCTGGTAGGGTTAAACAGTGAGTAGTTCTGAGTTTAATACAAAGATTAAAAACAAAAAAGAAACCACCACCATCACCACTACAAAAACTTTGTTCATTAGGTTCATTTAGGGAAACTGTCTTTCCCATTCTGAGATGGAGCCCTTAGTTTTCAGACTGTGTTTGAAGACACCAACTTTTCCCTCTCATTCATTTTTTCATTCATACATGTACGGAACTTTAGATTCTGGGAATTCAGTAGTGAATAAAACAGCTAAATCTTTGCGCTCGTGAAGAGAAAAAAACAAATTTTTAAAAAGAAACAAATATGTCAGGCTGTGATAAGTGCTATAAAGAAGACCAAAGTAAAGAGATGGAGGTAGAAAGTGATGGGGGAAGTGATCTTACAAAGGTCAGGGAAGGCCTCTCTGAAGAGGTGACATTTAAGCAGAGGCCTGAACAAAGCAAGGGAATGAATCCTGTAGATACCTGGGGGGAGAGCTTTCCAGGCAGGGAGAAACAGTAAGGAAGGAGCTCAGGTGGCAGCATCCTTGGCATATCAGGGAACGGCACTGTGGGCCAGAGCAGCTGGCTTGGAGTGGGCAGAGGAGGAAGAGTGGAAGAAGGTATGGTTAGAGAGGACACTGCACCTTTAAGAGGTTTTGAGCCGAAGACATGATCTTCCTTATGTTTCAAAATGTTCCTTCTGGCTGTTGTTCAGGGTTAAGGAGGGATGGTTAAGGGCACAGCCGAATAGGCTACTGAATAATCTAGATGAAATGGGATGGCAGTTTGGATTCTGTGATTTGGTGGAGGTGGTAAAGTGGTTGGATTCTGGATATATTCCAAAGATATTGCTGGCAAAGTTTGCTGATGAATTAGATGTGAGTGCGTGAGAAAGAAAGGTGGCAAGGATGTTGCTGGGTGTCTAGTCTAAGCAACCAAATGTAAATGTAAATTCCAGTTTTAAGATAGGGAAGATGAAGAAGAACAACATTTTTTTATATGCATATTGTCTCATTTGTAGATGTTAAGTTTGAGAGACATAATAGACTTCCAAGTAAAGATGTTGATTAGAAAGTTGGAAAAAGGAATCTGGAATTCAAGATAGAGTTTGAGGCTTAGATTATTGATTTTGGGAGCTGCCAGCATAATGAGGGATATTTCAAGTCATGGGACCAGATATGGTCACCAGGGAGCGAGTGAGGATGGAGAAGCTCACGGCTTTTGGATGTGGGGCATGCTGACATTTACAGGTTAAGGAGGTGAGGAAGAACCAGTAGAGGGGCCCGAGAAGAGCTCTGCGTGTGGTAGGAAAACCCGGAGAGAACGGTGTCTCAGAAGCCAGGAGAAGATATTCAAGGGGGAGGAGGTGGTCCAAAGTGTTTCTGGGTAATAGAAACACTGATAAAGCCCTGTCGAATCTGGCAATATGGAGGTCACCTGGCAAAAGTAGTTTCATTGTTGAAGAGAGGAGGGAGCCTTACTGAAGTGTTTCAAGAGGGCATGAGAGGAAAGTGGGATGAGAAGTGGAGACAATGAGTAGGGACAGCTCTTTTCAAGTTTTGCTGTAAAGCAAAATAGGCACAGTGGGCAGCAGATGAAGGAGTTGTGAGATCAAGGGAAAGTTTTCTTCAACAAATGTTAAGCACCTACTGCAAGCTTGTTACCAAGCCTACTGTCATGGAGCTCAGCATGGTGAGGGGGGCCGAGCAAACCCATGAGCTGGGAAGATTCAGTGTAAGTGCCATGGAAGGGCCAGGGGCAAAGCTGCGCTGACCACGCCGTGGGGCTGAGGGTCCCTCCCAGCTGTCCAGGGAAGGTTCCCCTGAGCCAGGGCAAAGATGATTACTAGTCTTCAGGAAGGGTCTAAGTCATCCCTTTAATTAGCCTTTTGGAACTTTTGGCCACAACTGGGCAATAATTAAAGGCGTGCATATTGATCAGTGTTACTGTCCTTTAGTGACATGCTGCTGAAGGCTAAAGGTCACCCCTACCAAAAAAGCAGCCTCTGTAAGTCTCCCTCACTTCTCCTCTCGCCACTTCCGCTTTATACTTTCATATTTAACACTCTTCGATACGGCAACCTGAGCTAACTGTAGCCCCCACACACACCATCCCTGCTCCACAGGAGGCCTCCATGTCTTCACACGGCTGGGGGTCGGTCTACAGTACTTACTCTCGCCTCTCCTCACTGTCTCATCCTCCTTCATCTACCTGGTGGACACAAGTGGAAACTCTGATCAAACTTTCTAGTGAGTAACTGGAAGATATTCACACATTATTACTGTTGTTGATTGATCACTTACTGAGCACCCATAAGCATTAGTTATTCTACTAAACACATTCCCTTATGTGGCCTTTTGCAAGGGCCTTCCTCTAAATTCTTGTGTTGCTAAGGCAGAGGAATGGATAAGGTGATCTTGTAGGGAGACCAAGTCTGGAAACATCTGTTTTCTCTCTTTCTTCCCCTTCTTCTGCCCTTTCCACTCAGACCACAGGCCATTTGCACAGGGCCCATGAGTCTAGACGTCACTATGTACTGCACCACTTACTCCCAGAGTTTCTCTCTCACCTGCCTTACATCAGGTTGCCCTCCACCTTGGTGCCTCAGGAAACTGGTGGTAGGCTGGGGACCAAAAAGCCCCTGGTCTATCTGATGTGCTTACAACTAGGCAGACTGGTTGCAGCAAATGCAGGCCTGAGCAGAGCTCACTCTGGGAATTTGAAGGCATGATTGGGAGAGACCAGGAGGGAAAGGCATGTCCAAAGGACAAGAGCAGGACTGTAACAGGTAGGCATGCAGGAATGACTCTGAAGATGCTTCCCCAGCCCCTGGTGCATGTTCACAGTGCCCCGTTAATGGTTCTGAGTGTATGTTGGATAGTTGAATGAAAGGCATCTGATGACTTCATCCTTAGTAGAGACTTAATAGTTCATTATGGGTCACATACATTAAGTCTCCTAGGGTAATCTGTTAAGGAGGAAGCCTGAAGAGAAAAAAAGAAAGACTTACAGTGGTGGAATATCAGGCAGTGGGGTAACAGCCTGGGAGAATGAGATTGGCAGGTGACCTCCTCAAGATCCCCAAAGCAGACCGGATGGACATTTACAATCGCAGGCAGATGGAGAGAGCTGTGCGGATGAATATCTCACTTGAGGTTACTGCTCGAACATTGCGGAAGGCCACGGGAGGTGCTGGAGTGAGAGCACACTGCTGGCCCTCCACGACACCAGTCTTAGGATTCATGCGCATCACAGCTTCCTGGCTTCGTCCACTGAAGTCCACCTTCGGACTTGACTGAAGATGATTGCATGGGCTCCAGGAGGCCTGGTCACTTACTCATGGTATGACTTCTAGGAAAATCACTCAACTGGGGCCTCGTCCCCTTGTTCATTAGAGGGAGTTATGCCTGGCCCTGCCTTACAGGGTAGTGACCATCATATGAAACAACATGTCAAATCACTGTAAAATGTAGAGTTTTACATAAATGTAAGGAGTTTTCCTTCTACTGAACTATGAACTCTTTGAGGCAGGGACCCTGTCTTGCTCCCAAGCCTATTGGACAGTACCTGGCCGTGGAGACTCTCTTTGGTGGAATGCGCGGCTGGATGAACCCAAGGACTGATGGCTGTGGGGCGCAGTCCTGAGAAGGCAATCTTGCCACACCTTGGCTGACCCAACAACTGGTCACCACATTTTCTCTTCTCCCTCATCACTGACAGTTCCATGTCTTCCTCATTTAAAATGCCTTTTGGGAAATCTGTTCTGTCCCAGAGAGCACGTTAAGGTAACTCTGCTTGTGGTAACCTCCTTCCCTCAAAGGCTCATTATTTAAATTATTGCTCATTACTAGCAGTCCTGTTCCCTCTAGCAGCTGTGAGGTACAAGGACATTTTCAGGTTTCTTGAGGCACTTGGGGAGTGATCATGCCAAGTGAGGTTGCTCCCACTGACGTGGCACCGACGGAATGGTGGAGGGAGGGGCCCACCATCACGTCAGGTGGGCAACAAAGAAAGAGGGTCAGACATCCCCACTGGGGGCTCTACTCTGGTCAAAGCCTCTTTTTCGGCACTGCCTGAAAGAAAAAGAAAACCAGAGAGGACCTGGTTATCGTCCTCTGTTGTGGCGAGCCCTAACTGACAAGGCCGGACCAGCCTGTTCTTTTGGGTTAAAGTATCAGGAATTAGAGGTCACGGGCAAGGTGGGAAGGAGAGAAGCAGAGAAAATCTGTCTGTGGTTTTTAGAAAAAAAAGAAAGAAAAGTTCCTGCTTTTCTTTCCTGTGTGAGAAAAACTATTTAAACTGGCACAAAATATATTTAAGAAGCATATTCTTAGAGTTACTTAGAAAAATACCCTGTAGATTCTGGCAGCAGCAAAAATGTATCCTTAATAGAATTCATATGGGGCCTTCAATGATCACGATGTTTGGAGAGGAGCCAGATAGTAAGTAATTTAAACATCACAGGAAATTAAATTTTAGAATTCAATTTTGCATAAAGTTTTCTGTAATGAAAATGTCACACATAAATTATGAAGTCTGATTATATTCTTTTTTGACTTTTTAATAAAATAATAGAGGTACTTGACAGTCAAGAACAAATGCATATTTTATGTGAATAGTATTGGTTCAACCAACGTCCTCTGGAAATAATGGAACAGATGTTAACACTGCTCTATCAGCTATCAGGTGCTCTGTTAAACAGCGCCAAACACAAGTATTTATTAAAAAATGCTAACGGGGTTGTCTTTTAGGGTTATCTAATTGTAGTCTTAAAATGTAGATGGTTAATGTAATTAATTATACATGTAGAATTATATAGTCAGGCTATAATTTATTATATGTATGCATATATAAATTATATAATATTCTGTTGTAAATTAATTTAATATGGGCACAGGGAATGACTTCTTGAAAATATTAAATAGTTCATAATGTGGTTATAAATCAAAACTAATCTGAATTTCCACTTAATTTTGAATTTTGAGAAGGAGGACGCTTTAACTCACTGTAGGGGACTTTGGGGGTGCTGATTGTGTTTTAGATTAAATCCACAGCCTGTAATTATTTTTAATAATATTCAACTAAAAAATGCCCCAAATAAAAAGCCTGAGCACTCTTAATTTGTTGAAGGCCAAGAAACATTTTTCTTCAAAGGGTAAAATATAGCGAACGTTTATTTTGAAAATTGACCCACTTTGTCATGACTCCAGGCCCCGGGCGGGTCATTCTTCAGGCGCACAATGAGCTCTTGCTGAACCGAGAACAGGACCCGACTCTCTTTTGGGGGCCAGTCTCGCCTGTGGATATCCCTTTAAATATTTCTCTTTTGAATCCTGCGATGACTTTATCTACAAGCTTTTTATTGGGGGAGGGTCCACACATATTTTGAATTTTAAAAGAGCATAACAAAGTTTTCTTCCTTATACAGTCACGCAAAACTGTGGGCCAGGCTGTTTGTCTTGCCTGGCTTGCGGCTTCTTTCGGAAAGCAGGCCGTGTCAGCTCATGGAGCAGGGAAGGGGAAGATGACACCCTCTATGACTTCTGAGGTGGTTTCTTCAGATGTGGGTTCTTTTTTATTTTATCTGCTTTTTAAAAGAATAATGGCTGGGCTGGCTAATTTGTTCCAATTTGCCTGGGATTCTCTTAGTTTTAGCACTACAAGTCCCATGCCCTGGGAACCTGCTAAGTCCCTAGTAAACTGAGATAGTTGGTTAGTCTATGACCCACAAAAGCATACAAACCAATATTTTTAAAAGATGTAGGTACAAAAGCATATTCTGTCTGCACAGAGGTGGCCTGGAGAGACAGAAGGTACCTGTGGCCATGGAGTGGGTTTCTGCGCCTTGATTATCACCATGTGCCAGGGGCTGGCCCTCCCTTTTACAAGCTCAGTATTTCTTTTTATAAGCTGGCCGTGGTTGGTCAGGTCCTGGTAACAGATGGAAGGAGCCGCCTCAGTCACTGAAGGGAGACCCTGCTAGTTTATACAAGACTTTGTGTGAGCACGTGCGTATACGTGCACAGAACATGAGACATCACTTGTCTTTTTTAGGATCAAGACTTTAGAGTCTGAAAAGTCCCATCTAATTGCACCTGATGGAGGGACACACAGACGTCACCCAGAAAGACAAACTTCGAGTTGGATATATCAGCTGGATGGAACTTTGGCTTGTCTCCCTGGTGGAGGAGTTAAGTATATTTTGTGTGGGAAGAAGGAAACAAAGAAATGTTTAGTGATAAGAAGGGTGGATTGTAGCAGACTTAGGAAAAGATGGTCAAAAATTGCTCGTTTATATTTTGCAGGCTCTCTCTGCAGAAGGACTGGGCCCAGGATTAGTGAACTTCCACTTAGTGGACGTGTCCTCTGCCTGCCGGAGCTATTCTCACTCTTTTCGCATGGCTTCTTATTTAGTGACTTATTTCAGGCAATATTACCTAACTGGCCTCTCCATTCCAGTACATATCTGCTTGGAGCTTGCATTACTCCTATTCTCTATCAGTAGATACTGCTTTGTTCTTCTTGTGATGATGTTCAGGTTTAGGGAACAAAGCTTAGTTTACATATGCCCAACGTTGGGCAGGCTTCTCCCCAAACGTGGAAACAGACTGTTGTTTTCATATCCTTGCCATTTTTGGAATCAGCGAGAAATGCTACATATGAATGTGAGAGATTTCACTACCTCCAAAGCACTGTCTATTTTAAGCCTTCACCATATTTATCAAGTGGAAAACTTGGATTCAGTGAGCCTTGCAGAGAATGTGATTGGCTATAGTCGCCAGTTTTTAGTTTTGAATCGCTTCTTCAAAGCGTTACCCTAAGGGTTTCAGAAATTTTTATTTCTTGGCCTCAAAAGAAGATGACTCATTCAACCAGAATCTTTCCTTGAGTAAAAAAGTCACAGGAGAGACGATTGCTGATGTGGTGGCCAAAAGGAAGACCCTCATCCAAGTAGTTGCTTCCTGACCTCCAGGCCTGGAGTCTAATTCTACTGATATCTCTGGCTGTCAAGAATAACAGTGGCATTGCTAATGCGACTGGTCTTATCTTAAGATGTACATTCCTTTCCCCTAAACTGCCTTCCATAGACACACACGTAAGACTATCTATTTATGGATTGTAGCAGATGGGACTAATGGTTTGTCTTCCTCTGATCTCCTAATTCCTATGAGCTACCAACTTCACTCTTTGCCCAGCTGCTAAGAGAAGGCAATTTTGTGTCTCTAAGGATCAGAATTAGGAGTCCCGGTGACCAGAGCACGTTTAGGCGACAGAGCTGATGGCCTAAGGTGGAGACCGCTGTGAAGAGTCAGGTTGGCACTGTGACCATGAGGTTTCTCACATGATTTAGGGTGTTAGGGATTTCCTCACTGGGGTAACTGAGCATACCCTTAACATTTGTCCCTCGGGTGCTGCCCCCAGGGGATGAGAGTTAGGACTCCTGGTGGAGCTATTGGGTGGAGGAGAGAAGGGGTGACCTTTGGGTATAGCTAACTTAGATTCTCCAGACGTGGGCTGTATCATTCTACATTTACCACGTGGATGCAAGAAAAAGTCATTACAGGAGATTTTCATCATCTGAGTTTTCCATGTGTAAGTTTCCTTAGTTTCCAGTGAAAGCTATTGTATCATAAAACATTAATAAAATGACCTCCTATAAAGTTAGCGCCCGCTCAACATCAATGTCTATCTCTGCTCATGGCATCAGTGTCCATGTCTGCTGGCTCCTGCTGGGTTTCTGAGGTAGCAAAATCTGACAATAAAATGAAAATATAAGGGAGAATGATTGCAGGAGGAAATGGGAAGTTTTGCAAAAGGTGCACTATTTCATGAAGTCGATAACAGTGATGCTGGAGAGCTGGTCCAGTCACATGTAAACTCAGACAAATGAGGATCTTCCAGGGTTAACAAAAAAGTCAAGAGGGGTGACATATACAGTTCATGTTGCGGACTCTCAAAAGAGATTCATTGAAATATCAACTTTTTTCTTGGAAAAATTTCTGAAGCTCTTGGGTCTATTTGTGAAAATGACCTTCCCTAGGCATATATAAATGACCTTTAGGGCATATATAAAGTGATATTATTATGCTGTGAGTTTAATTGAAAAAGTTATATGAAATCCAAACAAATCAATCAATACTTGAAACATTCTTCATTCCTTTTAAGAATTAGCAACTAGTTGCAATTATGATGAATACTTTGTAAAAATAGTACAAAACATTTTCACAATTTTAGTTTCATTTCTTTTTTAGGTTCAAGTTATAAGAGAAGTATTTGTTCCCCACTACTAATGATATCATCATTTTAAGGGAATTTAAAATCTTTTCAGGTACCAATTAACCTCAGAGAAGGAGGGCCTCCCTCCTGTGTTTGTAATAATGAAAGAACAATTATTTAATTTCATTTTCATTATAAACACTTCAGATAGAGACCAGGGAATAAGCAATACCAAACAAATATAAATAAAATGTTATGTAGCTATGAATTTTATATATGTTATAAATATGTAATTATTTATATAAAATATTCCTGAATTCAAAAAGTATGCTCTTTAAAAAATTTTTAATTATATTTACAGATTGTTTTCTCCTTAGGTTGTCCCTTCCAGAGCTTCTCGTATTCAGGTTTATTGTCAGCTGATAAGCAATGTCTCAGTGTTGAAAAAATCCACTATTTACTTAGTCACTTACCTGAAGTTGCTTACCTGAATATATATGCTCTGATTGTTCCTTATTTCTCAGGAACGGATCCCTGTTCCGTTGTCCTGGAATGCTGGAAAAATTCCCAGTGCTGGTTTTCCAAAAGGTGAGGCAGTAGAAGACTGAAGCTATAAGCAAAACCCTCTTTACTGGGTTTGTAAAAATCACTTAATTGGGTGAAGCCTTAGTTTTACCTCTAAAATGGGGTTAACGGCATCCTTTTATTCCCTTACAAGACTGTTGTGAGACTCAAACGGGATGATGTCCATGTTTGGGTAAACACTTTATACAGTGTAAATGGAACTAGCATTGATGGAACCTTTATAAGGAAAGTGCACTAGGCTGAGTATATTTACAGACCTTACTTCATGTGGTCAAGTGCAGGGGTTGGATATTATTATTATTTTGCAGCATGACTGTCCTACTAGTCTTTGATTATTGTGAAGTAAATTTCCTATCCTGGTTCTTTGACCTTCACAGTGGAGGCCTCCAATCCCATTATGTCTTACTGAATTGTTTCTAATAGACTCACTCGGGCTGTCCCTGGGTGAGAAACTCATTGTAACCCTGTGACCTTGGGCACAGCCTGCCCAAAGGGAAGACCACCCAGTAACTTTGACGCCAGACTGTGGAGCATCTCTAAGGGCTCCCTCTCTCTCACCACTCCCCAGCTTCTAGCAAATTAAAAAGATCTGTCAACTCCACCTTTGTAAAACCTCTTGAACCCATTTCTACTCCTTCTCTCCTTTGTTACTGGCCTATTTCAGGGGGTTGTTAGGTCTCACCCAGACAGCCCTGTGGGTTTCACTGACACGCCTCCTCAGGGGCCCTGGTGGTGGGGCAGCCGCTGGTGCTCCCGTGCCCCCAACAGGGCAGGCAGCTGGAGAAGCAGCAGGGTTACAGTCAGAATTCTGTCTGGGGTCCAGATCACAGAATCCACTTCAACTTTGACACCCTCTTCCTTGGCCCTGTTGGTTGTACCAGGGGGATGACTTGATGGCATGGGTGGGAGGGCTTTGGTTTCCTCATAATTTTCACAGAACCCACTGGATTCACCCCCAAAAGGTATAATTTAAGTCTGTCATGCAAATATAGCTTAAACCCCTACCACCTTTCCCACTGAGACTGCCATTCCTGAGCTCCCTCTAACGTGGGGATTTCAGAGCTATGGCACTGAGTCCTGAAATTGGGTTTGCCTGGCATCTTCCTGCCTGATCTGACCTACTCTGCCTGATGGATCCAGCTTAGCTGCTTGTTTTTCCTCTCCCGTATTCTGTTCCTTGTCTTGATCTCATTCAGCTTTCACACCCCTGGCTTTACAGTCTCCTATACCCCAAGCTCCAGACCTCCATGGCACACCCTCAAATGGGGGGAAGGGGTTTGTCACTGGGATTGAGAACTGAAGTTCAAAGACAGCGAGTTTAAAACTATTTGGGGCTATTTTACATTAACACCAGTTAAACATACAAACATACATATACAGTTCACAAAAACAATACCACAAACATATGTGATGTGTTCTGGTATTTTCGATTCTGTACTACTTCATTTTGCTTTTAAAAGTTACTGCTCCGGAGATACAAGATGGTGGTGTGAGAGGTGAGATGGAGAACTCCTCCCCAAACCACAAATTGTACAAAAATATAGTTAATTAATACAACTAACCCTAAAACAGCATCAAGAAAGAAAGCTGAACCAGACTGCATACAGACCTCATGAACAGGGAGGGCCTCAAGAAACAGGATAACGTAGGAAAGCCTTAATCGGCGGGACCCAAGCCCTTCCCCCACCCAGCTCACCAGAGGGAGGAAGAGAAATGGAGCAGGGAGGGAGTGGAATCCTGGGACTGCTGGACACCCAGCCCTGGACATCTGCTTTGTGAGCAGAAACCTATATTGTGTGGTGCTCTGGGCGTTGGGGAGCTTGGACAGGTGGAGGGCTTGAGAAATTGACATTCCGGCTATTTGTGCAGGAGGGGAAGCACACCCGGCCACTCTGTGTCAGAGGAAAGGCAGGTGGTCTGAGAGGCTTCCTAGTGGCCAGAGGGCTGCTGAAGGGGTGGAGTTTGCACGGAGCTTGCTGTGCGGGAGAAGAGAGAGCTGGACAAGACAGTCTGGGCGCGCTCTGCCCAGCTGGTTGGGAACTTTGAGGAGCTTCAGGTGCTCCATCCCCCTGGCTGCCTACTCAGCTCCTAGGCCCTCCTCCACTGTGACACACAGTCTGCCATACCCTCCTACTGGCCTGCAGGCACCTGCTTGCAAACTGGCAGTCACTGCGCAGGCGCCAGGCAGGCCAGAGGGAGGCCCCGCCTACAACAGCTAGAGATGCAAAGCACAGAGGTTTACACGTGTGTGCTTGGCCCACTGGCTCTGACACTGGAGACAGACACCGCAGACGGGAATCAGGCAACAGATCTTTCCTTCCCCCAGGCACCAGCTCCACTCCCCTATGACCAACCTCACTCTCGGGGCTGAGCAGCTCCATAGACTGGAGTTTCTGGGCACTAGTGGGCACCACACAGAAATATGAAACATCAAAAGAACGTGGTTGAGAATAAAAATCTCACAAACCCCAGAAAAAGGGCCAAATGAAACTGAACTCACCAATCATCCTGAAAAAGAGTTCAAAATAATAATTTTAAACATGCTTATGGAGGTACAGAAAAATATTCAAGACCTCAGGAATGAATTTAAATTGGAGATTCAGTCATTAAGAAATTACATATCTGAAATGAAACATACAATGGAAGGATTTAAAAGCAGATTAGATGTAGTAGAAGAGACAGTAAATGGAATAGAAATTAGAGAAGAGGAATACAAAGAAGCTGAGGTACAGAGAGAAAAAAAGAATCTCTAAGAATGAAAGATTATTGAGAACTGTGTGACCAACCCAAACGGAACAATATTAGCATTATAGGAGTACCAGAAGAAAAAGAGAGATAAAAAGGAATAGAAAGTGTTATTCAGGAGGTAATTGCTGAAAACTTCCTCAACCTTGGGAAGGAGATAGTCTCTCAAGCCATGGAGATGCACAGATCTCCCAACACAAGGGACCCAAAGAAGACAATATCAAGACATATAATAATTAAAATGGCAAAGATCAAGGATAAAGACTGACTTTTAAAAGCAGTTAGAGAGAGAAAAAGATTACATACAAAGGAAAACCCATCAGGCTATCATCAGACTTCTCAGCAGAAACCTTACAGACCAGAAGGAAGTGGCAGGATATATTTAATGCAATGAAGCAGAAGGGCCTTGAACCAAGAATACTCTACCTGGCAATGTTTTCATTTAAATTTGAAGGAGGGATTAAACAATTTTCAGATAAGCAAAAGCTGAGAGAATTTACCTCCCGCAAACCACCTTTACAGTGCATTTTGGAGGGACTCTTATAGATGGAAGTATTCCTAAGGCTAAATAGATGTCACCCAAGGGATAGACAAAGAAAACAGAATATGATTCATAACCTACAAAGAATGAAGGAGGAAGAAAAAGGAGGAAAAAAAAGAACCTTTAGGTTGTGTTTGTAATACCATACGAAGTGAGTTAAATTAGACTGTTAGATAGTAAGGGAATTACCCTTGAACGTTTGGCAACCATGAATCTAAAGCCTGCAATGTCAATGAGTACATACTTATCCATAATCACCCTAAATGTAAATGGACTGGATGCACCAATCAAAAGACATAGAGTCACTGAATGGATAACAAAACAAGACCCATCTATATGCTGCCTACAAGAGATTCACTTCAAACCCAAAGACATACACACACTGAAAGTAAATGGATGGAAAAAGATATTTCATGTAACTAATAGAAAAAAGCAGGAGTTGCATTGTATTAGACAAAATAGACTTCAAAACAAAGAAAGTCACAAGATACAAAGAAGGAAATTGCATAATGATAAAAGGGTCAGTCCAACAAGAGGATATAACTATTATAAATATCTATGCATATCCAACACAGGATCACTGACATATGTGAAACAAATACTAACAGAATTAAAGGGGGAAATAGAATGCAATGCATTCATCTTAGAAGACTTCAACACACCACTCACTCCAAAGGACAGATCAACCAGACAGAAAACAAATAAAGAGACAGAAGCACTGAACGACATATTAGAACAGATGGACCTAATGGACATCTACAGAACACTCCATCCAAAAGCAACAGAATACACATTCTTCTCAAGTGCACATGGAACATTTTCAAGAATAGATCATATACTAGGCCACAAAAAGAACCTCAGTAAATTAAAAAAGATTGAAATTGTACCAACCAGCTTCTCAGATCATAAATTATGAAACTATAAATAAATTACACAAAGAAAATGAAAAAGCCCACAAACACATGGAGGCTTAATAACATGCTCCTAAATAATCAAGGGATCAATGACCAAATAAAAACAGAGATCAAGCAATATATGGAGACAAATGACGACAATAATTCAACACCACAAAATCTCTGGGACGCAGTGAAGGCTGTGCTAAGAGGGAAATATATTGCAGTACAGGCCTACTTCAGGAAAGAACAATCCCAAATGAACAGTCTAAACTCACAATTAATGAAACTAGAAAAGGAAGAACTAATGAGGCCCAAAGTCAGTAGAAGGAGGGACATAATAAAGATTAAAGCAGAAATAAATAAAATTGAGAAGAATAAAACAATACAAAGAATCAATGAAAGCAGGAGCTGGTTCTTCAAGAAAATAAACAAAATAGATAAAACCCTAGCCAGACTTATCGAGAAAAAAAAGAGAGTCTACACATATAAACAGAATCAGAAATGAGAAAGGAAAAATCACTATGGACACCACAGAAACACAAAGAATTACGAGAGAATACTATGAAAAATTATATGGTAACAAACTGGATAACCTAGAATAAATGGACAACTTTCTAGGAAAATACAACCTTCCAAGGCTGACCCAGGAAGAAACAGAAAATCTGAATAGACCAATTACCAGCAAAGAAATTGAACTGGTAATCAAGAAACTACCTAAGAACACAAACCCCTGGACCAGATGGTTTCACTGCTGAATTTTATCAAACATTTAGTGAAGACCTAATACCATCCTCCTTAAAGTTTTCCAAAGAGTAGAAGAAGAGGGAGAACTTTCAAGCTCATTCTATGAGGCCAGCATCATTCTAATACCATAACCAGGCACAGACACCACAAAAAAAGAAAATTACAGACCAATATCCCAGATGAACATAGATGCAAAAATACTCAACACAATATTAGCAAATAGAATTCAAAAATACATCAAAAAGATCATCCATCATGATCAAGTGGGATTCATCTCAGGGATGCAAGGATGGTACAACATTCGAAAATCCATCAACATCATCCACTACATCAACAAAAAGAAGGACAAAAACCACACGATCATCTCCATAGATGCCAGAAAAGCATTTGACAAAATTCAACATGATAAACAGTCTCAACAAAATGGGCATAGAGGGCAAGTATCTCAACATAATAAAGGCCATATATGACAAACCCACAGCCAACAGTATAGTTAACAGCGAGAAGCTGTCCCTGTTTGCAGATGACATGATATTGTACATAAAAAACCCTAAAGAATCCACTCCAAAACTACTAGATCTAATATCTGAATTCCGAAAAGTTGTGGCATACAAAATTAATACACAGAAATCTGTTGCTTTCCTATACACTAATGGTAAACTAGCAGAAAGAGAAATCAGGAAAACAATTCCATTCACAATCACATCAAAAAGAATAAAATGCCTAAGAATAAACCTAACCAAGGAAGTGAAAGACGTATAGCCTGAAAACTATAAGACACTCTTAAGAGAAATTAAAGAGGACACTAATAAATGGAAATTCATCCCATGCTCTTGGCTAGGATGAATTAATATTGTCAAAATGGCCGCCCTGCCTAAAGCAATCTACAGATTCAATGCAATCCCTATCAAAATACCAACAGCATTCTTCAATGAACTACAGCAAATAGTTCTAAAATTCATATGGAATGACAAAAGACCCCGAATAGCCAAAGCAATCCTGAGAAGGAAGAATAAAGCAGGGGTAATTATGCTCCCTCACTTCAAGCTCTACTACAAAGCCACAGTAATCAAGACAATTTGGTACTGGCACAAGAACAGACCCATAGACCAGTGGAAAAGAATAGAGAGCCCAGATATAAATCCAAGCACATATGGTCAATTAAGATACGATAAAGGAGCCATGGATATATAATGGAGAAATGACAACCTCTTCAACAGCTGGTGTTGGCAAAACTGGAAAGCTACATGTAAGAGAATGAAACTGGATTACTGTTTAACCCCATACACAAAAGTAAACTCAAAATGGATCAAAGACTTGAATGTAAGTCATGAAAACATAAAACTCTTAGAAAAAAATAGAGGCAAAAATCTCTTGGACATAAACATGAGCAACTTCTTCATGAACATATCTCCCCAGGCAACGGAAACAAAAGCAAAAATGAACAAATGTGAGTATATCAAGCTAAAAAGCTTCTGTACAGCAAAGGATACCATCAGTAGAACAAAAAGACATCCTACAGTATGGGAGAATATATTCATAAGTGACATATCCGATAAAGGGTTGACATCGAATTATATAAAGACTCACGCACCTCAACAAACAAAAAGCAAATAAGCCAATTAAAAAATGGGCCAAGGCACTTAACAGACACTTCTCCAAAGAAGAAATTCAGATGGCCAACAAGCACATGAAAAGATGCTCCACATCGCTAATCATCAGAGAAATGCAAATTAAAACCACAATGAAATAATCACCTCACGCCAGTTAAGATGGCCAACATCCAAAAGACAAACAACAAATGTTGCTGAGGATGTGGAGAAAGGGGAACCCTCCTACACTGCTGGTGGGAATGTAAACTAGTTGAATCATTGTGGAACGCAGTATGGAGGTTCCTCAAAAAACTAAAAATAGAAATACCGTTTGACACAGGAATCCCATTCCTAGGAATTTACACTAAGAATGCAGCAGCCCAGTTTGAAAAAGACATATGCACCCCTATGTTTATCACAGCACTATTTACAATAGCCAAGAAATGGAAGCAACCTAAGTGTCCATCAGTAGATGAATGGATAAAGAAGAGGTGGTACATATACACAATGGAATATTACTCAGCCATAAGAAGAAAACAAATCGTACCATTTGCAACAACATGGATGGAGCTAGAGGGTATTATTCTCAGTGAAATAAGCCAGGCAGAGAAAGACAAGTATCAAATGATTTCACTCATCTGTGGAGTATAAGAACAAAGAAAGAACTGAAGGAACAAAACAGCAGCAGACTCACAGAACCCAAGAATGGAGTAACAGTTACCAAAGGGAAAGGGACTGGGGAGGATGGGTGGGAAGGGAGGGATAAGGGGGGAAAAGGGGCATTACGATTAGCAGATGTAATGTTGGGGAGGGGTGGGGAGGGCTGTACAACTCAGAGAAGACAAGTAGTGATTCTATAGCATCTCACTATGCTGATGGACAGTGACTGTAATGGGGTAGGTGGTGGGACTTGATAATAGGGGGTCTTGCAACCATAATGTTGTTCAAGTGATTGTACATTAATGATACCAAAAAAAAAAAGTTACTGCTCCTGATGCACTGAAGGGGCTTAGTTTACTGTTTGAGGAAAATGTTGTTTTAACGAAAGTGTCATGGAAAAGTGGAACTGAATGGAACTTAATTTATAAAAGTAACCAGGGTTTTATCAGAATTGCAGTGGTTGGTGATTTGTCCCCTCTTCTTTTACCTAATATGAGTGAACGGGGAAGGTGAATACCAGTGTATCTTTTAAGTTGCATGTGTCTAAAATAGAACAATTTTAAGAGGTTCTTATTTTTCAATACAAAGGTGTAGAGCACATGCATCGGGCATGTTGTCTCTGTCGCCTGTAACTGGGGTCTAAGAAATGCAACACAGCTGCTGTGGATAAATCCACCATCTCCATGGGCAGTTCTTTCGGAATTGTCACTTTTGCTGTTGAGGAATTTAATGTGGGGATGTGGATTGCTCAGAGGGCCCTCAGCTCTGGTTTAGAAGGACGAGAAGAAGCAGGAAAGCTTTGTTCTCAGCTTTAGAGGGGGTCTTCACAGACTCTGACTGAGAGCTGGCGGAGTGGAGGACCCAGGAGATGAGCTGCACTCACAAAGAACCTTGGGTCCCACGGTCCTTAGCCTGGTTGACTGCTGGGCAATTGCCTAAAAGATTTTATATGGATTGGCTGATTATTATTATTATTAAATTAAATTGTATTACATCTATTATTATTATATCAACAACTTTTGATCAGGTAAATTTAAAAATGCATTTGAAAATTGAAAGAAAACCAGAATGAACCTCCATGCACCCATCAACTGACTTCAACTGTTGTCACCTCATGGCCAGTCCTGTTTCTTCTATACCTTAACCAGCCCCTACCCACCTCATTATTTTCAAGTGATTCCAAGATGTTATACCATTTCATCTATAAACATTTCATTTTGTAGCTCTAAAAGATGAAGATTTGCTTTTTAAACAAAACCACAATACTGTTACCACACAGGGAGCTTTTGGAGAATTTCAAATGCCTGGATCCATTAAACCAGCATATTTGGGGGTGGGACCCAGGCATCGGCAGTTTTACAAAGCTGCAGGTGATTCTACTGTTGTTAGCATACTTGATTTGGAGGCAGAAATTGAATGGTCAGGGCTAAGGGCTCTCATGGAGGATGGTCATCGATGGGAAGCAACTGCAGCAAGTGCCTCCACCAGGACAAGGGTCAGGTCTACTTATCTTTTTCACCATTCTCTCCCTTTTCAAACCTCTCTGCTTCAGTACTCGCCTCTCTGAAGGCAACGCCCGACAGCAACACCTCTTAGTCCTGACCCACCTTCTGAACTCCCGTCTCAGACATCTCACTTGCTGTAGGCAAGTCCATTAGTACGTCTTACCATTGCCTAAACCTTCATATGCTTAAAATAGTCTTCCCCGCTGTTCCCCAAACCAGCTCCCTCTTTGGGTGGCTACATTTCTGTCATCAGGATGGCTATCTTTTTGGTTTTCTCTTGTTACTTTTTACCAACCAGAGCCTAAATCTGTCATTTTCCACATTTGATGCAGGCACATCCATCCCATTCTTTGTGTTCACACGCTCACGACCTTCCGTCAGTTCCCTCTCCTTTCTAGCTAAATTATTGCAATAACTCCCAGATTAGTTCCTTCTCCTCTTTTCTCTTCTGCTTCCAACCTACTCCATAATCTGAAGTCATGTATTTCTTCTCGAAGCATCATTATAAAATTCATTCATCTGGTTAGATAAACTCTAAATAAATCTCCATCATACATAGGGTATTTAAAATTCACCAAGTACTTTAAATTCTCATATTTCATTATTTCTTACAAGACCCTCCACTTTAGTCAGATTGTACACTATTTTTTTATTAAAGTATCATTGATATACAATCTCATGTTGGTTTCAAATATACAACAGTGGTTCAACAGTTACCCATATTATTAAATCCTCACGCCCTCTGGTGTGGTCACTATCTACCAATGTAGTAGATGTTGATTGCACACTGTGATCTGAACCTGTCACATACACTGCCGTCTGCTTACCTTTGCACATAGCATTCCCTTTTCCCTTTCTTCTCGATCTTATCCTAATGGATGCAAGTTCTCCTTTCTTTAGAAATCCCCTCATAACTTATAATGACATCTTTGTCTCTTGATCACATATAGCATTTATCATAGGCAAATTTTTATTGTTCATTTTCTTTTCATGCTCATGAATATACATATATATATACACATATATTTTATATATATTTTACTCAATTTCTGCCCTAAAGGAGCAAGAAACCTTGTTTTATGTTGCTATGTTTCCATCACATCAGCCACATCATATTTTGTATATAGTAGATATAATAGATACTCAGTACATATTGACTAATTGATTTTTCCATTTTCTCTCTAGTGTGCAGCTGTGTCTTTAGAGACTCACCAGCAGGGGAAGGATATCTCGGACTAACATGTGAGACTGTATCACATGGCACCTCCGGAAGTTGCTTGACTGATTTTCTTTTTGTTGTTCTCAGTCGGTGATGATTGCTCCAAATTTGATAACTGTAATCTCCTATAGCCACCACAGGGCAGTAGTGAAGAATGACCTCATTAAATGAAACATAAATTGCTTCCTTCTCTCAAATACAGTGATAGCACTGGAGGCTTCAATTCCATTTCAGTTCTGCAAGCAGGACCTTGGGAAGGACACCTCCGTGATCTTGGTTGCTGTCTTCCTCTATGAAGCTAAGGGGTTAAGACTAGACTACATCCTCTCTAAATTTTTTCCGACTAGACTATTACAGAGCTGATGCCACTTTCTGCTTCTCGGTACATTGTGCCCCGTGACTGATCAGAACTTGAATTTGGTCAGAGAATAATGGAAGCACCACTCATGGAGGATTTAGGTCTCAAAGGCAGTAGGTAGGCAAGAATTACATATGGTCAAAATTGCTGTTCCCTCACCACCACCCCAGCAAATCTCTTAGGTAGTGTTTTCCTTTGCTTGTACATCAGAGGAAGAATTGAGACTGGCTCAGATTTATGGGACAAAAAAATAATAACTTAAAGCACTAGAGATCCTTTCAGTCTGAGGAGCTACTCACATGATGAGAAGCTCATGACACCTGGGACCAGCTGAGGAAAGAGCAGATCCAAGGCCCTCCCTCAACTATGCTCCCTTGGGTCCATGTGTGCTGAATGAAATGGCAGCTGGAATGGCCTTCCAAATAGAATGTTCTCCCTCTGGTGTATGTCTGAATTTGCACAAGGTAAGTGACCACGTACATATCAGAAGCAGGGCTAACACTCACAGACCGGAGTGGTCTTCTGAGAGAATTAGGGGAGGAGCTTGAAATGCCTTGGAGACAAGATTCACTGTCTTCTTAAAAATTCTATATTAAGGGACTATCTTCCCCTCCCTACTTCTGCTCTTACAGCTCTTTTGGAAAGCAGCCAATCCTCTCTCTGATCCCTTCCCAAGGCCCAAGAAATGCCAGTTCAGCTCTGAGAGTCATCAGGAAGTGATTGAGAGACTGGCAAAATCCCAGATCTCATATTCAGGACAGAACAGTGTGAAGGAGGTCTCTTTATTTCCTCACAGAGAGTTGTCAAAACATTGTATCCCTCCAACAGCAAACATTAAAAAGGAACGGACATGTGGATTTGGAGGCGGTTCCTGGGATAGTTTGGTCATCACTGCTCACTTACTGATCCGAGAGACTCACTCCTGAGTGTCTCTTCTGGACTCCTGAGGACAAGTCAGCTTCCACCACAACCATTCTCACACTCCAGACTTACGAACCTAAGACTGAGGAGAGGATATAATTGTAAAAAAAAAAAAAGCAAAACCATCAAAATAATTTAGACTAATTAAAATATTACTTTTTCATAAAAGAGTGAAGAAAATGAAGTATGTGCTCGGCTTCTCAGTTTTATTTGGGATTTAATGGCACCCATAAAAGCCGATGAAGCTGGAAACTAAATTACTTAGGTTATGGGGCTTGTTTAAGAAGAGGAATCATGGAAAGTCTAGGATACTGGAGGGTGCCATGCAGTTAACCCTCTCTCTTAAGGAATTTTCTAGAATCCCAAGTTTTATTCTAGAGCTTGGCCCACATAGATTGGACATTAGATGAGTGGGGGAGAGAGGAGTCTTCCCTAGCACAAATATTACAGATGTGGAGTCTCATGTTTGGTGTACTTCATCTCCTCTCCCGTGCCTTCCCACCTCTCCCATTATGCTAGGCATCTATCCCTCCATTCCACATTCCCCTCCAGCTCTTACCTCATAGTTAACTAACCTCTTCAAAGCATTAACCAAAAATAGCTTAAGGTATTTGCTCTTCCATTCCATGACTCAAACTTCAAAGGATTAACTCTCAGATAGTGGATTTTCAGGTGTGAGGAGACACATTTTTGGACATGGAACCTTGACCAGCTATTCGTCACATGACTGTTGAGCATCTCACTCTCCTTGCTATTTCTCATGACTGATTGCTATTAAAGTGGCTCCTTACTAGAATAACAAACTTCTTGAGGGCAAGGACAGTGCTCGCCATTATATCTCCAGGACACAGCCCTGTGTATGGCACATAAAATGTGCTCAAAGAGGGAAAGGTTTAGAGTCGAGGAAAATTGGAGCTAAGAGGCTGTTTGGAACCCATCTTAAACTCCTTTATATCACAGAAAAGAAGATGAAGACTAGCACAGGTAGGGGAGCTGACATTTCTTGACACCCACCATGGACACTATACCAGGAACATATTTCTTTATTGTATCATCTCATACTCCTAATAGGCATTTATCATTAAAATTTTAATCCTCAGTACAGATTAGGAAACCAAGACTCGCAGAGGATAAATAACTTACCCAACATCACACAGCCGACAAGCGACAGAGCTGGGATGGAACCCAGACCTCTCTAATTCTAAAGCAAATGACGTCTCACCCACCTGTCTCCTGGGAAAAGGCCTTGAGGCAGGTAACCATTTGGGCCCAAGATTGCTGCTGAGCTCCTTAGAGGCAGAGCCGGCACCGGCATTAAACCTGACATCACCTGACTTTAATCCAGCTTGGGGACAGCAATTCGTTGGAAATGAAATAACCCTTTAGGATTCTATAGTTGTTTCCACTATGCTAGTCCATTTTAAACACTGGTCTAGTTAGTTACAGTACATCAGTGCATAGTTACCAAGGGAGACTTAGCCTACGGCCCTGAGAATGCCCCCACGTTTCTGATTACCTGAGGTTTTCTTCTGTGTTGGGGCATTCCCTATTGATGAGTATATCTTCATTCATTCTTTGGCCTCTTCTGCTGAGCTGGCAGCTGTTCTGGAAGAATGACTTTGCTGTTGAAAAAAAACCTTGACATAAGTTGAGAATAGTTCCTAAAAGATGAGTCATTCTGGTGTTTTTTTGTATGTGTTCCACACAAATTTGGCCTGACTTCTCCAGGGATTAGAAATCCAATCATGTTACCATTCAGCTTAGTTGCCACTGCTGGGTCCCCAGCATCTAAATAATAGAGTCCAAGGCTTTAACAGGATATACTTCTTGTGCAAGTCCCACCCTGTCTCCCTGTCCTTATTTGTCACTGCTCTCTGCCATGTATCCCTTGCTTCATCTGTAAGAACTTCCTGAATTTCCATGTCCTTCCATGACTGTATATGCAGCATTATTCCTCTGAGGGGTAAATTCCAGCTCATTTCTCAAAACCTAGCTCAAATCTGTCATTTTGTAATGTCTTTCTCAACTCCTGCAGGGCAGTGCTTATGACGTGGGGACTCCCTATAGAACATGCTGCACAGACCTGGCTAAGGAAGCTGCAGGGTGCCTTGCTTAGGAGCGTCCATTTTGCATTCAAAGCCTGGTTCTGCCTCTTTATAGCTATAGGATCTCAATGAAGTTACATAACTTCTTAAGCCTCAATTTCATTATTTAAAAACACAGGGAAAATAATAGTATAACTTCATGAAGATTATGTTGACAAAACACTAAGATGTTGAGCAGAAAGCCCAGCACACTGTAGGTGCTCAATGAACCACACTCACATTGTGACGTAGCTTTGTCTTTTAACCTGCCTCTGACCGCTGCTGGACAATGAGCTCTCAGAGTCCAGGACGCTGAGCCTTATTCTTCTTTGGGTCCCTCCCTGACACATTAGAGGAAGACTGTGAGGGGGCTCGGAGCTTGAGCCCACATCACTTCTCCAGGATGGGTCCTCAGCCGCCTGCTCCCTGCACCCTGGTCCCCTGACTCACCTGCCTACCCTCCCCTGGCTGCGCCAAGACTGCTGCTACTTTCCACAGGGCGTTGAAGACCAGGTCGCCCTGCTGAGATGGGGGATGCTTATACTGCTTTGTCATTCTGCGAACCTAGCAGGGACCTGGGTGTGGGTGGGGAGAAGGTTCAAGTTGGGTGTGTGCCCCTTGGCATCTCAGTGGGGCGAAGTAGTGGCTAACCCTTCCCCAGGCTGGCCTCTCCATGATGCACTTGATGGGTGCCTCAGTAGAGGTCAGATCCTGCTGCTGAGTCATTTACTAGTGCATCCGGAGCAAGGGATTCAGTCCCTTGAAGGGGGTGCCTCCTGCTGTGGACTGGGGTGGCTAGCCCATGGAAAGAGGAGATCGACTTCATCATCTGGGCTGAGGCCCCACATTGTCATTTTTCACTGGGTGCTCAGATTTTTGTAGTCAGCCCTGCTTGCAGATACTTAAAAAGAATGCCTATTGAAGGCTTGCAAGGTTAATAGGGTAGAGTGAGGATGGAAGAAGACAGTGTCAACAAAGACTACGCTCTTCATCGGAGTCACAAGTTTAGAAAGACAGGTGGCTGGCTATTAGACAGCTGGGAGCTGGAAGGGAACATGCCATTGCATAGTCCAAACTAGAACGACATGGGTTTTTCCATGTTCAAATACAACGTCACTTTCCCCTTCTTAATTCAGTTTTCTCCACTTTTTCCCTCCACTCAGATTTATTCCAAGACCCCCAAAACATCTTGTTTTTCTTTTGTCAAGATGAAACAATGATGTACATATGGGAAATGGCAAAACAGTGATAAAGTCTCATTAGAAAGAATTTCTCATCGTGAATATGGTAAGTATGCTGAGACCTGTTAAGTGCATTCTCTTTAGCAGTCACTGTTCATAATGAAAAAGCAACGGGTGATAAATTCTCGACAGCTTTCAACAGGGTCTTTGCAGAGAACTTCTCATGGTGAGAGGAAGGGGGACTCTGGCTAAGTGTTTTACATACCTTTTATTCTGCTTCTGGCTGCTATCTCTTAGTTGTCCTACATCTTCCCCAAACACCCATAAATAACCCAATCCCAATTACCATGCCAGGAAAGTCCATTTTAGCTGTTTTAAGTCCTTCCCATATGTTACATGACTTAAAAAATAAAAGAGGACTGAAGTAAACTTGGCTATATAATATAAGCAAATATTTATTGAGACCCAATGCACTACACACTTCTCTTCTTTGTTAATTCAGTTCTGGAAAAAGAGAGGGACCGAGGGTAGGGGGAGGGAGGGAGAGACCAGACATCAATTTGATATCATCTCCAGTGTCTGCAGACTAAGACTATGATTTATAGCAAAACACTAATTAAAATGAAATCATTGAAAAATATTTGAGAGCCCAGTGGAATTCTTCATAACAGAGTGTGATCTACAGCAGACAATTAGAGCATGCATCAAGTTAACCAACTTGCATATTAGGGAAAGGCAGGACCAAAGGCAAAAGGGAAGGAGAAACAGACCTCGGCAGAGGCTGTTTTGCAAGATCCAGCATGAAGTTTCACATTCCACAGCCCTCTTAATACTGCTGAGTAAGTCTGCAGTTCCATCTCCAAGATTTTCCAGCTGGTAGTTTTCAACCCGCCTCCCCAGGTCTGTGCCAGCCTGTGGCCACCAGCTCTCATTCATCCCTCCACCCTCTTCCTTTCCCCTCCCTGGCTTCCCCACTGACTGTCTTCCCCTTTTCCTTTTCCTCCCCCTTCCTCTTTTAAAACAAGGACCTGTGTATGAAATGTTGAATGTGCTATGTCCCTCCAGGCACAACAGTATTTCAAGCCCTGCGTGTGTTTTTACATTAATTTATCAAAACACAAACAACAAAAATGCAATGCTAATATAAAATATATATATATTGTGTCATTATAAAAAAGGCGCCTAGTGAGAATACATAAAACAAACCTGGTTGGTATTCAAACTGCTTTGAAAATAAAGTGGGATTTGTTTGCAAGGATTTAAATTGGTAAATGATTTGAATTTCTCCACCCCTAGGTGAATGATTTAGATGGCCTTGACCCCAGTCTGACTGCAGGGATTAATGTGGGATAATGATTGCTGAGGCTATCATTGCAGCCGGCATCATTAATTATCCTTATTGATTGTAGCTTTCAAAGATAAAGCATTATGCTGACTAGAAAATACCCTCTTCCTGCAAGGTCAAGGCTAAAATAGGGAAGCTAAATAATTGCATTAACAAACAAAGAAATAAAAATAACCTCTCAGAGCATCATGTAATTAAGATCCAATTACAACGTTTGTTCTAGTTTACAAAATGACAGAGTTCTTCTTGTCAAGTCATTTTCCTGAAAATTGCTTCAGTACATGATAATTGCATTATAGCAGGTAACCAGAAAGGAGCATTAAAAGGGGGATCAGTTTCCTTGGACAGCTGCCACGGCTCTTGCTTTTGGACTCACCTACGAAAGTGTGAGAGCCCCTAGGGACTTGTCTAAAAATACTAATGATATGTTAAATGAAGGGGGTTAGCTGGAGGAAGTAATAATTGGGCCTCAAATCCTATTATATGTCTTTTGGATACTGTAATGGAGCTTAGAGATATCCAAGGATGTTATCGCTGACTTTCTCTACCCTCCTTCTCTGGCCACATCATTTTCATTGCTGTGAAAATCTTGGCTCTAAAGCCCTATTTGGTTATAAGTTTCTTTGGTGAAAGGGATCAGTATTACAGCTTCCCTGCTATTGATTAGATTTTGGACTCAAAAAAATAATGCAGCTTTAAAGTAAACACCCAAAGCTACGTGTGATTTTCTGTGTGGAAATATTTCAAACAAATGCTTAGGTTTTTTTCTTCTGCTAAAGGTCTTCTACCAAATGTTCTGAAGTGGCACATATTAAGGTCTGATTGGAAAAGGGGTGGGTGTCGTGGGCCTGCTGCTGGTTCGGGAGCCGGGCATCCACCTTCACATGTGTGGCTTATGACCTATGCCAGGCATTCGGTCTTTTGGGGACTTAGTTCCGCCATCTGGGAAAGTGGGGTCACTATCACAGCCCTGCCTCCAGGCGGACTGAAAGCCAAGGACATAACAACAGCAAGAAAAATCCTCTGTGTAAGCTGGTTCTTATGTAGTGGGATCCTCAAATAGAAGATGCTGTCAAAATAGAGAGGGATGCATTTTTATTTCCCTCATTTTATCAAAAAGAGAAAATGAGCGAAAGAGAGTGCGTGATGGAAAGAGAGACACCGTTCATTACTCTCCTACAATGGGCTGGGCAGAGTGCTTGACATTTTAATTATTTTATTTAATCCTCAAAACTATTCTGTGAAAGACACTATTATTATTCTCATTTTACGAACAAATGGGGAATCAGAAGCTCAGAGAGGCTAAGTAATTTTTCCCACCGACACACAATGAGAAGTGGTAGAGTGAATACTTGAACTTGGGTCTTAACTACCAAATTTGTGCTCCTTTCACCTATATAGTTCCAGGAAGAGACTCTCCCAGGCTTGCGCCTCTACTACTTGAATGTAGTCTCCTTTTTCAGCTTCATCCACCAGCCTCACAAACCCTACATTTCTTAATATAGAAGTGAATGATCGATACATTTTTGTTTCTAAAGTTCATACAAAACATAAGTTCCTGGAACGAAATGTGAAAGCTCCCTCTCTTGGAAGTCCCCAACTCTTAGATCCCTACTTGTACCAACTGTTAAATCTGGTGTCTACTTTTTTTACACTCTTCTCTTTGCATAAATAGATGTGTATACATTATTTTTTTTTACTTTACATATAATGGGATCATACATTTTATTCTACAACTTGTTTCTTTTCCTTAAGAATATACCTAAGAGAGATTTCAAGCTGTATATCTAAAACCATCTTTGTCTTTATAATGACTTTGAAGACTTCCAGTGTGGGAATGTATCATAATTTATTTAACCTGCCTCTTACTTTGGGGCATTTAAGTTGTTTCCAATTGTATAATTACAGTTGATGCTGCAGTGAACATCTGTGTGCATCTGTCTTTGTCAACAAATACGAACATTTCTCTAGGTTGTATTTCTAGAAGTCAAATTTCTGAGGCAGAGGATATGCACATTGTAAATTTTGATAGATAATGAAAAATTCGTCATCAAAAAGACGACCAGCCTACACTACCAGAGAATGTGTATAGTACAGAATGTGCCTGTTTTCCTCCATATTCAGCAGCACAGGATATCATTAGTCTTTTAATTTTTCTGTCAGTTTTTTATGAGAAATGATTTCTTACCATGCTTATAATTTGCATTTTCATAATGAGGTAAAATAGTTTTCATTTGTTAATTCGCCATTTATCTTTCTCTAAAGTAACTATTCACATACTTTGATCATTTTTCATTGGTGCATTTGTCATTTTTTTTGTCATTGAAACATCCAAGCACTGTGGCCTGGCCAGTTGGTTGCTTTTGCTTAAGTTATTGAAGCTTCCAGAAATAATGCCAAACCAGAGGGACAGCTGATTAATTCCCATGACAGCTCTGGAGGGCCAGTGGCTGTGTCCTCACCAGACTGTCTCTGTGGCAGCACCTCGGCCTGATCCTGCTGTATAACATCCTTCGTTCCTGTCGAGTCCCAAGCTTTCCATTGATATGATGAGAAACCTGACAGCCTTCCTAAAATTCTTTTTGCTTAAGTTTGCCAAATGATTTCCACTGAATGCAAGAAAAGAATTAGAGTAATCAGCAAGAGAGTGGATTACAGTCAAAAGAACTTCAAGGAGAAGAGGAGGATCTGGATTTGGTTATGTAATGTGAATGGAGCTGAAGACAATGAAAATCCTTTTGGCATTCAAAGAGTTGAATTTGATGATGCCTGGCACATGGTAATTATTATTAAGTAAAATTATTTTAATTATTGCTTGGGTGACCTGGAATCAAGCGTCTATTGGGCTTTTGGCTCTTCTGTAAATGACACTGTTAAAATCCAGTTGTGTCTGATGGACAACTGACTGAACAACATAATTGCCACAATGCGGCTAGGATAGTGTTGTGGCTACCATGGTGTGTTTCTTTAACTGTCTTGTTTCAAATTTGTACATCCTGTAGAATCTTTCTCAAATAAACTATGTATGCTTCCTATATGATACATGAATGTTTCTGAGAAGAAACTCTTAAATAGTTAAGAGATCTGTTGAAAAGATGCCAAATAATGGTTTAACAGGACAATCTTAAAATTAATATAGAGACCAATCCTTATTATATTCTAGTGATCCACCAACAACAGTGGAATATTATATAGTCAGGTTATAATATTTTTGTCCATTTTGTTCTGTCTGGTAACAATTTGTTTTAACTTAAATAAAACATGCATCTGAAATGGGAAAAGAAACCCACAAAAAATGCGGAAAACCATTTCATTATTTCCATAAGACAGTATGAAAGGCATGAGGAATTGAAGATCTGAGTAGGATAGTTGCTCTAAGGCCCTGGGCAGCTTAAAGAAAAAGGAATAACAAGTTTAAGTCCCTGAATTTTTGACTTAAAGCATTGGATTGAAACTGGAGGACTTATGGAGTTAGGCTAAAAGATGCTTTTATCTCTTAGAACCCCAGGATTAATATAGTTCAATATCAAATCAAGGTTTGATGCTATGAGCTGACAAAATTATGCCATCATTTGCATTCATAGCTTCCTTATATTGATCAAGAAAAAGGGAAAAAGTCAGAGGACTGGAATAGAGAGATACAGGAGGTTTCAGAAGACTTGAAATATGCCAACCCCCCAGGTCCCACTGAAGCGCCCTTGCTCTCCAGATTAATTCAGCCCACATTCATGATCAGATGAGGCTATTATAACATTTTTCATTTAAAGAAGGCACCTTGTAAAAGGATGCCAATACTCATCATACACTTTCTCCACTCACAATCTTTATACAAATAATTTTGTCAGTTGCCATGATGTGGCTTGGGTCCAATCACAAAATCAAACATTGGAGTAGAGGAACCGAGATGTCTCCCACCAAAACAAAACAAAAAAATCACTACTGTATAGTTTATAGTGAACGGCATTTTTGTTGGGAATACACTGGGGAGAGTGTGTATGTTTGTAGAGTGTACATATGTTTGATTTTAATAGATAAGAGATTGCTAAAGATATTATAGCAATCCTGCATTCACAGCAGTATGAGAGTTTCACCTGCTCCACATCTTTATCCACACTTGGTATTGTCAGTCTTTTTCATTGAAGCCATTCTGGTGGATATGTACTGATCTCAATGTAATTTTAGTTTGCACTTCCCTGATGATTAATGAGGTTGTATATTCTTTCATGTTGATCATTTGGATATTCTCTCATGTGAGATATCTCACATGAGGCACATGGCCTAATTTTCTTGGTTATTTTTTCTACAGGATTATCTACTTTAAAAATATTAATCTCTATGAATTATTACATAATCTGGATATGAGTTCTTTGTTACATTTACATGCTACAAATATCTACCTCCACTTTATGGCTTGCCTCTTTACTCACTTAATGGTGTCTTTTGATAAATCTTACTTATCTTTTAACTTTGTTTATGACATCTTTCTTTAACAGAAATTTAACACTTTCAGATACTCAAAACTAATATTTGTTGTGGTTTGCAGATTTTGCATCTTGTGTAGAAAAGCATTTACTGCTTCAATGTTTAAAAGCTCTTCTAGCATACTTTAAATTCTGAAGTAGGATTTATTAAGTGGTACCCCACACTCCCTTTTGTACTCGTACTACTGTGTTTATAATAAAATAAATTATGTATTCATAGATTTGTTTTAATACTCTTTAGTCTATTCCATTCAACTGTCTATTTCTGTATCAATAAATACTCTTTCAATGAGTATAGTCTCTAAATATATTTTGATATCTGGTAGGATAAGTGCCACCACATTGTTCTTTTTCACTTTTAAGTTAATTAAAAATCTGCTTGTCAAATTCCATTAAATTTTGCTATTGGGACTTTGATTGGGATTGCATTAGATGTACAAGATTAATTTGAGAAAAGAATTTATACTTTTAAAATATTGGGTTATTCTATTTGGGAACTAGATATGCTTCTCTAATTAACAAAACATTCCCTTATGTCCTTTCAGAAGGTTTGTAAGTTTTCTTCATATAGTACTTTCGTTTCTTGGACATTTCAATTCCAGGGTACTTTATGTCATACAACTGGATGCTATTGATAATGGTATCATATCCTTCCTTATATTTTCTAAAGTATATTTAACCACCATTTAGGGGTTATTTCTATATGTTAATCTTGTGTTTGGCCACCTTAATTTATATCTCCTACTAATACCAAAAATTTACAGTTAATTGTCTTTGGCTTATTGTATATTGTTTGAATCTGTGGTAGCATCAACCAATTTTGATATTTTTGATGATGCGTGATGCATTTTTGATGACTTTTACTGGATATTTGACTTAAAATCTTTTGGAAGAAAAATAAACCTATATTAAGAGCAACTATTGCTCCCTCAACTGCTGATTTATCAAAAAGAAGTGCTACATTTGTAGTAGATGCTGAATACAAGCTTCCTGAATTCTTGAGTGGAGGTGGTAAGCTTTGTCTTATATATACCTCAGCACTTTAAATGTTTTAATACCATGAAATAATAAACTGATGAGGATGGGTATACCACCAATCATCTGCAGCTCACGTTTGAGGATTACTAGGTAGGAAGGGGCACCAGGAAGGCAAAATTCATATCTATTTTGTAATTATCCTTTGCTCTGGAAGAATTTATTTTTGTTCTATTTATTGCCGCCCTTCCTTCCTTGAGTTAGCACAAGTTACTGTGTTAGCTGCATTAGGGATTTCTACATCCCTCAACTCCCGCTTATTCATTCAGCTAGTGTGTATGAAGCTTGTATGGTGTGTCAGGCATTGAAGATGTCCAATTAAAAAAACATTCAGTCCCTTCAAGGGTCTTACTGTCTAGTTAGGGAGCCCCACAAGTAATGAATGACTGTGACTCAGAGCTTCTGAGTATGAACCAGGATTAAACAGCATGATTATACCGGTAATGGGCAATTCAAATCAGGACTTGAATTTTAGATATTAGATTATTGAGAGCTTGAAATGCAACCAGAAAAATTTTGATATTTCTCATTGCTTCAGACTTGTGAAAAATGGTGGGATCACAGAATATTAAATTTCAAAGGGATTATTAGAGATCATTCTACAGATGAAGAGAGGTCCAGAGAGGCCATGTGCCTTAGCAGAGAAAATAAGCTGTGTAAATGCTGCAATGTGAAATTACATCGCTCTAAAATTTTCATCTAAGACATCTTTCATTATAACATATACAGTTTATTCTTCCTTGATCAAACCAGTAATATTTGTTTTTCAGATCAGTGATTTTTTTGGCCTCAGTTTTAAGACATCATGAAATGTTTTCATTGGGTTTCAGGAATATCTAATTATCTACCCATATATCTATATTCTAGGCAAAGGGCTGTTATGAAATAAAATTAAAAGTGAAAGATTAATCTTTGGTAAATACAAACTGAATTACACCTGATGTATACTCCCAATAGATGTAATTGAGTGACGTGGCTCATGTAAGGGCCATGTCATGACCCTCTGGCTTTGAATTCCAGTAGTGCTGGACTTTCAACCTAGCTATTACATTTACAGATTCTGTGGTACTGGGAAAGTAATTTACCCTCTCTGAGCCTTGGTCTTTCTTCATTGGTAAAGTGGAATAATAATACCTACATTACAAGGTTATTGTGAAGATTAAATGAGGTAATATTAGCAGAGAGTCTGGAATACAGTAAATTTCTTGTAACTGATGGCTATTAAACTATTAGATATAAACCAGTGTCACTGACTTTTATAATCTTATCATATAAATTTTCTCCATCTTTAGATGATTTTGTTATTAGATGTTTATGTTTATTATAAAATTTCCTGCACTTCTCAAATGTAGTGATGTCACATTAGTTATCAACATATCATATGGTGTGACTGAAGTTGTATTCCTTTTCATCAGTTTATTACTTCATGGTATTAAAATATGATGCTAAATATTTGAAGTGCTGCATTTTATATAAGACAATCATTAAAGTATCTAGGGATATTTAAAAGAGTTGAAACCAGTAACAATTTTATTTTAAAGGTGATGCTTAATATTATTTATTTGCTGTCAATAGTCTAACTACAAATAGTTATCGAATTCTGTGAACAATAGATGGTCCCTGATTTTAAGGAATTTAAGGTATACTTAAGACACAAATCATAACCTTGTGAAAAGGAGAGAACTTTCAGAACCCTACAAGAAGTATGGAAATGTAAACTATTGTAATAGGGAAATTAAGGGCTATGAGTATAAAGGAGGTGGAACTTTTTGACTGGAAAAGCCTAATCTGGGAGAAGCTCGTGGATAAAGATGGATGAGAGCTGGTTGGATCTTATTGGATAGGGAAGATCCGGGGGTGGGTTGGAGGAACAGCAGAGGTGGGTGAGGGGAAATATGTTTAGGGAACATTTGTTCATCAGTTGGCCTAGAAGTGAGAATGCATGGCAATTTAGGTTAAGACCAGATTCTAAAGAGTTTTTAACTAGTTTAAGTACAAAAGATTAAGGAGCTTAAACTTTGTTCTCTTGACAGCGAGAAGCCAGTGAAGTTTTCAAGTAGGTGAGTAAAATCAGCAAAGTGGTATTTCAAAAAGATTAATCTGTTGGCCAAATATAGCCTGGAATCAGGGGAAAACTGGAGATAAAGATACCATTTAGTAGGTATGATTACGAGGTGGTGAAAGGCTGAGTGGTGGAAATGAAAAGGATGGGTAGAGTGCAAGGTGCATTATCATGCCAAATTGCCAAGAAATTGGTTACTGACTGGAAATGTGACAAAGTAGTTTTAAGCTCAGTACCAGTTACAGAACTGAAGAAGTCAGCAGCAGGGAGTGATTTTGGTTAGGCTTTCACCAAATTGAGTCTGAAAACATGGCAAGACAGCCAAATGGGATTGTCCAGGAACTATTCAAGATCAAGGCTAAAAATGCGAATTTGAACACAATTCCCAACAAGTTAAGAAGACAGCTGGTGATAGGAAGGGAATGGTTAGTGAAATGACATTCTAGAAATTTGGAAGTGGAAGGAAGGAATGATGCAGGGAGATAGCCTGAGGTAGGACGCAACCAGGTCCAGTGATTTTTCTTTTTTTTCCCAAAAGATGGGGAAGGCCTGTGAAAGTCTGAAGTTAGAGATGATGGGAAAGAATGAAAGCTGTTTGACAGTGGGACGTTGTAGAGCGAGGGCCTAAATGTGAGCTAAGAAATCAAGAGAAGGATGACAGGGGACCTCATGCTGGGATGGTTATTTTCCTCTCTATGTCCTTGGTAACTTCCTGTCAGGCTTTGCATGGCATTTATAAGAACTTTAGGATAACAGTCTGGGTGAAGCAGGAAGAATTTTGTATATATTTTCTAACCTTTCCTTGGGTAAAACTGTCCAAATCAGACAAAGCTTCAAAATGGTGCTGTTCCCCTTGTTGCAAAAACAATAAAACCCCAAATGCGGATTCTACGTGGCATAGTGCTTGTAGGTGAGACATTGTGCTTCTCTGTTATGCTGGCAAAATGAAGAAAAATGCAAGCATTTTCTGACAGAAAATTAGGAAAATGAATTTGTCAACTGCTGAGGTATTTTTAGAGTGCTAGAGCTTGGATTTACAGTGTTTGATGTCATAATCAATTTATCATTGTCAAAGTATGACTTCCTGCTTTTGACCCCGCACCAAAAAGGCGTAAAAGAGTTTGTGAAGAAAAGCTTCTTGGAAGTCAAATGGCTCATCCACAACAGCGTTTTAATGATTTAAGTAAAAATGAATCAGAAACATGTGGATTTAATTTCCCTTAAAATTCACATGGTTTTGAGACTTAAAGGAAAATAGTACTTGGCACAATGTGTTTAGGATTTGGTTAAACTCAAAACATTTGAAAAACTCCTTGGAACACTGAATGACTTCGAAATACATCTGGGTTTGCCCATCCATGTGGGCACCGTTACAAAGCCCTCATCCTTCCTGGCACTATTCAAACATTTGATCGACATGCTTCAGTTTTCAAAAGGCTTAATTAGGATAGAACCAACAAATTTTATTGATTGCCTACTATGTGCAATCAATAACATAGAGAGACATAGTTTTTTCCATTTCACAGCTGGGAAGTCTTTGCCAGAGTGTCTCACGGGAAATCGCCTTACAGACAAAATCACTAGCATGGCCCTTCGGTAATGAGAATCCTATTACACCAGCCATTCCTATTCATATCCTCTGCCATTGTAGAATTCCATTCAGTTTCAGGAGAATGAAAAAGAGACAAGTTATGTTGTTTGGTACTGAGTTGGTAATGAAACATTGCTTTGGGTTTTAAACCATTACTTTAAAAGGTCACTTCAGTGTGTGTTGAGAAAGCAATACACGCTTATAATGTTACACTGGGGACATTAATTAAAATATGTAAAGAGGACCATGAAAATGAGGAAAACCAGTGGTTGGCAAAATAACCTCTTTGCAGTTGCACCCCCAGCTAACCCACATGGTAAGCCCAATTGTTAGCAACTCTGTGGCAAGGGGATTTGTAATGAAACCCACAGAGGTTCTGCCCGAAATGTACTCTTATTATTTATAGCCAATTACATTAGTCCCAAAGCTGAGTGACACCTAGGGAGATAATTGAATTTCTTAGATTTCTCTCTTTACACTCACTGCCATGATCAGAAAGACACAATTTTGAATGCTCCTCTCTCTTAGGGTAAGACCACACCGTCTGTGTAATTGGATAAATCTCCAGGGAAAGCTGGCTTCTCCACTGTATTTTATAAAAAGCATCAGGGAAAGTTGGTCTCAATTTTTTGGGTAACTTTCTCGAGAGACAAAAAGGATGCAACTTGAAATACTCTTCTCGTTTTTACCTAAGGAAGTTTATGAGCCTTAATCATACAAAAAGCCCTCAGAAGGTCTGGGCTACACAAAAGCAACGGTCATCAGAACAGGACAGTGTTCATTGTTTGAATAAACACTAAAATGCAACTCAAAGAGAAATCCCCTCTCCCCCCAAAAAAGAGAATGCTAAATGATTGTGGCTGATAAATCTTGGGACAGGCTGTCATACATACAGTGCCCTAGGTAATTGTGATCAACTTAAATAACTAGTCCGTAGGTTATAAAAAGACAGAAATGACATGTTGACACAGACAACATACTGAGAAATACCTATCTATGTTCGTATACAAGTTTATATAGCTTTTCTAATCTCCTTTCAGACTTATGCTCCTCAGTGACCATCTGACATTCTTGGCAAACTTAGGAGGAAATCAACTGTAAATATAATATCCATCACTTTAATTCAGCAAATTTGAGATCCTGAGATTTGAGACTATTGGAGGAAGTGAAGCAGTATGTCTTTCATTAAAGAGGCAGAGAGGTTAATGGAGACTTCTGCATTACTCAGAGCCAGGTTTCTTAAGATCCCTTAGCTGAAGCTCTATTATTCTCCTCCACTCTGCTGAGGAGTAATGAGAATATCCCCCACAAACCTGAGTAAGTGGATGGGCATTCAGGAGCAAGACTTTCCTCGGTGTCGCTGAAATCCTGCGGAATCCTTTTGCTCTTTTCGCTGCTGCTGTGGTTTACTAAGGAACGTACCAGTGCCTTTTCTTCAAGGAGGGCCAGAGAAACAGCCGATGAATACACTACAGGAAATAGGAGAACATTCATGAGAACCATGCCATTTCTTCAATTAATTACATAATGAGGCTAGTTGTTCATGGCACTGATTATGCCCATGAAAGGCCTTTTTTTCAGATGGGAATAAGTAGGCCATATATATATATATACACATATATACATATACATATATATGTGTATGTCTATCAGTATGAATTAAAGCCTCCTTTCCCCCTCCTCTCTTATTTCCACATAAATTAATTCTACAATTTAATAAGCTAACAGGTGGTTCCACTTCAGGCTGAGCAGATGTTAGACCGAATGAATGGAGACCCCTCTTGTGTTCACTATATCTCTGAGCTCTTTCTTTCTTTATCTCTTCACTTCTCCCTTTTCTTCCCCACCCCCGTCATTTCTGCCAGATTTATGAGCAGCTACAGTATGAGCTGTTTTGTTTGAGCAATATGAATATTGATGACTGACAAGTGCTGATTTTAGATGTATTAGTAACATTCATAATCCTGAATATGTAGACATTTTTCACCAGATAATGAGGTACCAGATTGCCATACCAGGAAATTCCCTTCTCTCGGTGTCTGTAAGTAGATAATTTCTATTACTTTACTGATGCGACTCTACATTAGAAGCTGATTCCAGAAGAAGTTAAGAGAAAATATAACGCTAGATTCGCAGTTCAGAAAATCCCCACATTGTTCACAAGTCTGACATATTACTTCAGCGACATCTTTGACTCCCTTTTTGGTCATTTCTGAGAAATGAACCCCCGTCTTAAAAGAAAAAAGGACTTTCCATGCCCTCTTTCTTTTCAGGTCTGATGTAGAAATGATTCCCTGTTCTTTCTCAGTTTCACAGAGAATTTGCAAACAATGGGACATCAGAAGTGAATCGAGAAAGTTGTTGCTTTCAATGAATCTTCCTATAACTGTTTGTCTAGGGAAATGCCTTATGACAGTATTCAACATAGTGATTTTTTAAAACTGAAATATCACTGATATACAATCTTATATTGGTTTCAAGTATACAACACAGTGGTTCAACGGTTACCCATATTATTAAATCCTCACCCCTGCTAACACAGTTACTATCTGTTAACAAAGATGTTACAGAATCATTGACTACATTCTCCATGCTATACTCCTATCCTTCTGACCAACTTATATTATGACTGAGAACTTTTGTGCCCCTTTATCCCGCCCACCCTCCCCACCTGCCCACCGCAGCCCCTCCCCCATGGTAACCAACAGTCACTTCTCAGTGTCTATCAACATAGTGATTTTTAGGTGAAAACTGTTTTTCATTTTTTAATATTAAAATTATATATATATATATATTTATACTTCTGACATAATTTCAGATTGCATTTCAATAAAGAGTTATTTTCTGGATCTTTTGATTCCTTACTAAAAATACACTTGGAAGCTTATAGCATGTTCCTGGCTCTCTCAGAGCTTTGGTGAAAGTCATTTTCTCCCCTTGAGACCAGCCACACACAGCTGAGACACTGCTGATGAGAGGAAAAAGTCACTCTCAGTCACTGATCACCAGGATTGGGATGAGACTGATTCTATCCTTCCCGTTCTTGACGTTTCCCCTTTTATTCTTTTTCTTAAGGTTTACCCTTCAATAGGAAAGGAAACTCTGAAGCAAAAACATAGATGTGAATTCTATTTGTGTTGGGATAGTTCTCCCAGTCATCTTAGATTTTTCTTGGAAAAGCACCTAGATGTCATTTCCATTTCCATCACTGATTATAAGTAGGTTCTCTGAACAATTACTGACGTTATCTGCATACACAAATCAGTTTCTTCCATTATGAAATGGCGTTGTCAGGATTTGTGGGGATTTAAGGTTCTGAGAACACAGGGTTAGTGTGTGGGCCAGAGAGAAGTGTGGGAGGACATTCCCCCAGGGCCAGCTGGCTGTAAAGGCCCACCATTCCTCTGCTTTCTCTGGTTTTACGCTGCTTCTTTGATACCATTGGTTTCAGGAGCTTTATCATCCACACTCTGATTTCTGCTGTTCCTATCAGGCTCATGGTGTACTTGATGTTGATTTGAGAATGCGACTCTCATCTCTTACAACCCTTACTCGACTTCCTGTTTGCTGCTTCAGCTGGTTCTAAATCTTGACCTCTGACTTCTAGCCTGACCTCAGCTCTGGTCAATTCTTCCTAACAAGTTCAGGATCAAGGACCTGAGGACTGTCCCCAGGCAGGGGTTAGTGTGTTCTGAATCTCCTTTTCTCAGTTGATGTAGAAAGAAAATGTTGCTTAAGACACAATCAAGTACCTGTAATGTTCTAGACTTTGTGATAGAAATTTTATACGTGTTATCTCTATACTCTGAGGCGATACCTCTAACCTATGAGGTGAAATAATGCAATGCTAAGAGCACAGACTTTGGAATTTGGATATTGGAATTTGAATTCTGGTCACACTTATTAACTGTGTGACATTGAGCAAGGTACATAAGCTCTTCTGTGCTTCAATGTTGTTTGTTTGTTTGTTTTATCTTTAAATGAGGATTATAATAGTGCCCATTAAATAGAATTTTTTGTGATGATTAAAAGATTTAAAACTCAGAATGTTCATATGATATACCTGGTATAGAGAAATGCTTAATAAGTGTTAGCCATTATAGGCCAATATTTTTTGAAAGTGTATCAAAATATCACTACTTGTTAAAGTTACTTTGTTTAGATTTATGTTCAATTATTTAATTTAAAAATTGTAGATTCCATTTTCTTTTGAATAGCTACGTACAATTATTTTCATCTTTGTTTGCTATGAAAAGTGGAGTCATGGAGATATCTGACTGATACTGTATTTTACCTTCTTCCTACTTCCCATGGACCTCATCTGCAAATAAGAAGAGGTTTTGTTCAAGTGAGAAAAGATTAGAAAATAGAAACTCGAACCAGAAAAGCTGGCCTATTGACTTAAACTTACAGCACATTTGATCCTCTTGATGGATATAATTAGGCATGACCCAAGATCCCATTTAATGGTATCCATTATTTTGCTTCTGTTTCTACTTCTAAAGTATCAGGATCCAGTCTTGACTAAACATCATCTAACCTGCTGAGTTGTAAAATTCTATAGAAGCGATTCATTTGGCAGATGTTCACTGAACACCCATGCTGTCCTAGGCATTGTTCAGCTCTGGAGTTTCACCTGGCCAGCCTCCTCTTGTTGCTTCCATCTTAAAGAGAGAAATGGGGCAACAAAGGACACACAGGATGGTGACGTGATAGGGGACAGGGTGGGGTGCATGAGCATCGCTTTAGACAGGGCGCCAGCCATGTGAGGACCTGGGAGCGAGGGGTCCAAGCCCGTCACATGCAGGCCAATGCCTTGAAGCGGGGATGAGCAGAGCCTATGGGGGAAACAGTGGTCTTCATTATAGTCTTTAGAGTGGAGGTTATCATTGGATATCCTCCTAAGCAATAAGCTCAGGAAGATGTGGAGCCCAGCTCATACATTACATACATCTATGAACTAAGATGGCAGTCACCACTGCATCTGTAGTTTAGCTGCCTTTAATTTATTACATAAGATTTATAAATATACACTCGAATGCTACATTATTTTTAACTTCAGACACTAACAACTACTTTGGGTATACTAAAACATACAGAAACAATGAGCTCCTATCATTTAGAACATAATGGAATACCAAACTTCCCTTATTCTCATATTTAGCTAATGATTAAATCACAAGCTTAGTTTACTGATTTAAAAAAAATTCCTATCTAGTAGACAGCAATGTATGCAGTGATATGTACTGTTTATATAAATAGCACGGAGGTTAATTCAGAGGATTTCATGGAAATGGTTTATGTACTGTAATCATGAGTCAATGCACAGTTCTCTCTAACTTTAAAACAATGTAAATTAGCCAATCCAATTTAATTCTTTCCAAGAAAGTATATTCCTTAAAGCCATGTTTTTAAGTTTATTAGGTTAAATGCAACTATTTCTGTAACTAGTAAGTGAGAGGATTTATTGAATTTTGAAACCCACTGATTATGTTATGTTTTTAAAGTTATTTAAACAAGTTAAATATGTTTATAATAATTTCATTTCCTATATGACATCTAACTAATGAGAAAAAAATAAGGCTAGGAGAGAACTGGAGTTGGTTTAATCTCTTTCATGGCCAAAGCCAAGTTTAAATCCTGTCCAAATGCCACTTCTCAATCACAGCTTTAAAGGATTAAACATGATCATAGTGGTATTTCTCTATTTTTCTGATACACAATTTTGTGTCAAAGCCATCTTGAAACCTGCCATGGACTTTCACCCTTGAGGCGAGAAAGTAGCATGCTGAGTATTTTTTCAAGGAAGAAGACACATTTGCTTAGTATAAATCGGGTAGCATTTACAGCTGATGTGTTCAACTCCCTTTATGTCAATTCATGTGAATATTCTGGACTGTGAGAAGATAATTTATATCAGCGTTTTCTCTTTTAGATTATATTCTGCAGATTTGATTAGGGTTTTTCTGTGCTTAAGAAATTTTTGCTCAATCATCTGGTTTTCTGTTTGTTTCACTTAGGAGAAAAGTCTCATTTGGTTACAGTGATTTAACAACTGATCTGACAAAGCATAATAGTCAGTGAGTTCTTTCTTTACATTTTGGTAGAATGTGGGTTCTGAGATGGAAAATACTTGGTTTAGAATTTTTCTTTTCTGTTTGGTTCAGAGTATAGTCTAATTTGAATATGGTTTCTCTACTATTATCTTTCCTCACTCTTCTTTTTCTTGGGCATGCACTGTGCAAAGAATCCTGTCTTTCTGAGGACAATCTTAGCTTTATTTATTTCTAAGCACCCTGTATCGTGATGGTCCGTAGTGCCTGATTAAACCACCCGACTATCTATCTCCCAGTGTGCGCTCTTATTTATATCATAGGTATTTGGAGTCTGGATTCTGAGAACAGGGTCTCTGCCTTCTAAGCTCGCCTTCCCCACGTTATGTGATCACGACACAGCCTGGGCCGGTTCTCTCTCCTTTGTCTCACTTCCTAACTGGAAGGGGAGCCTTGGAGCCTCTCCCGGCTGTTCTGGGAGAGGAAGCTTCCCCCGCCCTCGTGTGAACCGTCAGCCTCCTCTCTGCGCAGACAGGCCCGAGTTCCAGCCTCCTGTCGGTAGCCGGGTCAGCCTGCTGTGCGGCCCGTTTGACGAAGAGAGTGTTATTGGAGGCGCTGAGTCAGCAGTCCCGTTTGGTATTTAAAGGAGACTTTGGAGAGGTTAGCTGCTGGGAAGCTGTTTTCTCGAGAATTTTTTGAGTCCCACTCTGGTGATAAACCTGCCACCTGATAAGTACTAAGTAGTAACTGTACATTTTCAAGATAATGCCACAGCAAAAAGGCAGCCGTTATACGCCACCAAAGGAAATGCATCTGACTTGGGTTTAGATATGATGTTCATTAGACATCATACTTTAGGGGTGCCAGAGGGTATTCCACAACAGTGAGAAAAGGTGCCTGTCTTAGCATGAGAGGTACCTGGAGTCGTGAGTAAACACAGATGTCAAATTCTCCCAAATTTTTAAAAGAACTGTTGATTAACATTTACTATGTACCATAACTGATCGATCAACATTTACTGTATACCATGAACTGTGCCAGGTGGAGGGGATATAATGATAAAGAAGTCACAGCCTCTGTCTGCAAGAAGGGAAACCTTGTAAGCAAATAATACAGTAAAAGTGATCAGTTATGAGATCTGAACTACCCATGGGAAGTGAGAGTATGATGAAGAGGGCTCAGTCCTTTTATCCAGAGCATGAGGGGAACCAGGGAAGATTCGGGGAGGTGCAGACTTGAATTGAGTGTGGGTACACAAGGGAGAACATTTGGGAAGGGCTGCCCCAGGGCCAGTGGCTCACTGGTCGGTGAGGCTGCAATCATTCTGGGGAGAAGACGGTGGTGGTTAAAGCTGGAGACAACAAGATCGAAGAGGACCTGGTAAGTCATGATAACAGTTTGTACTTTGTCTAGGTGATAGATTTTAAGCAAGAAAGTCACACTATCATATTGGCGTTTTTTTCTTTAAATGTGAGAACTCTGACAGCAACAGGAAGGATGGATTAGAAGGGAGCCAGCTTGACCCTTAGGAAATCAGCTGGGAGACCAATGCACCAGCCCAGGAGAAAGACCGTAACAGCTGGTACTTAGGCAGTTGCAGACCTCAGAGAAAAGGGGAGGAGGGGGTGGAAGGGATGCCATTCATAGGTCTTGTCTTGGTGACCAATTGATTGCAAGAGGAGAGGACTTAGAAGTCCCAGATTTCTGCTCTGGATGGTTGAGTAGATAATGGGGCCAATTACTAAGACAAAGACACAGTGGACATATCTGAAAGGCAAAAACTCACCAAGAACACAATGGTCTTTGTCTTAGTAATTGACCATGTGAAAACTAGTGGATAAACTCATATCCAGGGTGTTAATGAATTAAAATAGGATTAACTGTGAATTCTTTTTATTTCAAGAATGCCTATTAGCTTGATAACTCAAGGCCTCTCAGCATTTTCTTTTCTTCTCCCTCTGCAGGTAGTAGAAAATGGGTGTGTGTTTATCTTGAAATTTTCAGTCCTTCAGTCCTGTACATGTGAATGTGTGTTGTACAGCACGAGTATTAGCTCTGAAAATACTGCTGTCTGCATTCACCGTGACTTTTTCTAGCAACTTCAGGCAACTGTCAAAGCCCCATGAAGTATACAAATATAAGTTGGAGAATTTATGAGGGGGTGAGAATGTATGTATGAGTCACAGTGCCGTTTCTTAAAAGTTTCAGATTTCATAAATAAATATAAATGAATCAGAGCAATTTTTAATGTATTATATGTGTATGTATCTCTTTAAGGTCTAAAAAATACATGAAAGGATGTGAATTGTCCCCTAGGATCCCAGCAATAGAAAGCAATAGTAATTAAGCAAAAAATAAATAAATTGACATGGATGCATTGGAGCTAATATAAATCCTGTGCAATTGGCATAAAGGAATTTGTTATTTTCAAAACAGAGCTAAATCTCTTTTCCATTATAGATTTAAGTAACATGATAAATAGTGGTAAATTGAACTTTATTATGTATTCATGAAATGCAGTTTAATACAATTGTTATTTCTGGCATTTGTGGTTTAAAGATATTCCCTTATGGGTAGATGTTATTTTTAATGTGCAAATTCAGAAATAATGACCTCCAGTTCCACTGGTGAATTAGGGTTGATATATATACATGGATAATAAGGGAAAAATAGTCTCTGAATTCCTGGCTTTATGAAAATTTCTAGTGTAATCTCTGATCCTTTAAAAACTGACATTAAACAAATTATTTTAAGGTTACAACTGTATTGCCAGTGAAGAAAAAAGTATTAAAGTAAATATTTTCCAAAGGTTTTTAAAAGAATGGTATTTGACAAGGACATATCTGAAAGGCAAAAACTAACCAAGAACAGGTTATTGAAAAATCTCTGTACAATTAAAAAAAAACAGATTAAAAATTCACATGAAATCATGCTTTACTGCAAGTCCAGATTATAAAATTAGAAACCCAAAAGGAATGGATAAACAGATAAACAACATATACCAAATAATTTCTGCAAGCCTCTCTTTCAGAGAATTGGTAGGAAACTGTTCAAGAAAAACAAACACCAGCTATTTGCTATAGCTTTACATTTAGCTTCTTCTCCGCACTGGGAAGTTTGTTGGATAGATAAACCCATAGGAAGAACAGTGTAAATAAAAAGACAGGATTTCAGGAGGCACTGAGTTCATACATTAATGGTATGTGGTGTGAATTCTCATCAATTTTCCCTCATTGGACCAAGAGTGACTTCTCTCCCGAAGTTTAGCTCTGATGACTATTTAACTTACCTCTTTTTGAAAATCTTTTCAGGGGGATGTTGGATGGTTGTGTTTGACTTTTGTCTGATTATTCACTGTCATTTCTAAGGACTAGGTCAGGCACAGGCAGAGACTGAAATCTACAGCAGTTCTCCAGAAGCATGTCGCCCAAAGTTGGGAGAATGGAGATGGTTTGGGGCGACCCACTGGTGACAAGCCTTTATGGCATGTGAGACCTGTTTTGAGCACTGGGACCTTGCTTTTCCAGCCCATCTGTGCTCTCCTCTGGACGCTGTCCGATGGCTGAATGTACTGCTTAAGTCCTGTTCTACTTGGAAAGGAACACGGCCGAGGTTGCTTTGAATCGGAGATGCTATATGCAGGTGAAGTGACTGCCGCAGGGGGCCTTCTGAGGATAGTTGGTTGAGAAAAGGAAAACTTCGTTACTGGAATCGTCACAGTGTTACCATTTTCAAAAGTTCTCCTTTGAGCAACAATGCCAGATGCGTTACCTAGAGGGCTGCTTCTTGTGTGCAGGTATAATTCAGCTCCTCGGGCCTGTAGCCACAATTCAAACACCCTAGAAGTCTGGAGAGTGGAAGTTACTTCCATAATTTATTTGTTCACAAAACCAGACGTCACTGGAACTTACCTAATAGAACAGGCTAACCTGTAATTATGTAAGATACTACATATACCCTTCATCTCATTTAGTGTAGATATTCAAGAATTTTGAATCCTGGGTACTGCCTCAGACTCTACTCAGGGTATAATATAATATATGATATATATTTTATTAACTTCCTGAAACTTGAAAAATTCTAAATTCTGAAACCTATCTGTATCCAGGTGGAACTAAAGAGCTGTAACCACAAATGAGTTTTAATTTTCCTTTTTCTGCATACAAACACCTACTAATATTGTCCTTAAGGATAATTTGTTTGGGGAAGTTAAATAGTCTTTCTAAAATTTGATTTAAACTATTAATTTGCTTAGCAAAATCATATATTGCATATCGGCAAATTCAGGTCTGTTGTGGTAAAATTATCACAAGTTATAAATTAGTTGCATCTGAATTAATGAGGTTTTATTATAAACACAAAGCAGTATTACTTCCAATGCCTGATTTTCATTAGTACAAAAATGACCAAATAAAGTTGAAGAAAAAAAAATAGGAAGAACTGCCTATGCTGTGTACCCTGTAAGTATTTAAAGCATTGCTGTGAATGTGTAAGGTACTGAGAAGAGGTTTATACTGCCTGCCCCTCTTCAATTTGCGTTAAGGCTGCCACAAAATCCTTTCAGTTCCAGTGGCCTGTGTGTTATTCTTGGACTCCCATTATCTTATTTTTAAGGTACAGAGGCTAAGAGTTTTCTCAACCAAAGAAAGAGGAGACCATTTAAAAAAATTAGAATAAGATGGAATGTTGGGGGTACAAAAGGCATTTTGAACAATACGAAAGCAAGTAAGACTCAAGCTGGCTAAGGGTAGAACTGCAGGGCTGGGGGAGAAGTAGGCTGCGAGGGGCAGTAGGAAGCTGGGGTTCAGGCTGGGGGTCCTAGAATCAGTTGCCCATGTGGGCAGCAGGCCCCCCGCAGACTTCCTCGGGATGCGAGCTCTGAAATGCACTCTGCTTCTTTAAAATCAGTTATGCTCTGTCTGCTTGTTTGTAAAGACCTGTGTGTTTAGTTCCTACTGAGTAGAAGGAGGTTTCCTGTCTTTTAACCATAAATTCACACATAAATACCACATAATAATCCCTTTATTAGACAAAAATGGTTTTTATCTTGAAGCTTATAGGGTTACTTCTGGAGCTGTGGCTCTTTTAAAATCTTGGCCAGTTCACCTTTCTCTTTTCTCTTGCTGTTCAGGACGCTTTCTTTCTGGTTTCTCTTTCAAGGGGATGTTGTCACTGTTCTTCTCCAAAGCACACGCTCGGCCAGAACCGCTGGCAAGGGTTGCAGACTCCCTGCAGAAAGGATTTGAGGGAGGTGGTGCTGTAAACAGACTGGCTGTTTCTATCAAGTGCGCTGGAGTGGGGGCCCCGGCGCCAAGCACCTCCTTAACGCTGAGCAGCCCTGAAGGATGGCAGGAGACCAGCTCACCCACGGAGCTGCTCTTAGGGCTGGAGTAACTTGTGTGGCAGAGCTGTCGCCAGGTCCGTGGGACACGTGCAGGCCTGGCGCTGCGGTGCACGCGAGGGGTGGTGTTGCGCCAGGTAGTTGCACAGGAGCCCGTGGAAATGCGCCTGCCTCCCCTCCGCTGCGCCGAGGGACGGGATGGAGCCTTCACCAGGTCTCATGCTAAGGGGGATGAGAAAACCCCTGCCAGCGCAGAGGCTGCATCTGGTCGTGTTCCTTGGTTAGAATCCTCATTGTAGGAGATGCGAAGTATATAAGAGAAAGTGCAAAACATTCCAGGATCTCAGAGGGAGGTTGGGACATGAAAACTCGTTACACTGTAACTAAAATAATAATAAATTTACCAGAAAATATAAAATATTCAACTGGGGGTGTTAAAGAGAGAGCAAGGGTTGACTTTAAAGCAGGGTAGAAAGCACTGGAAGTGCTTGGCCAGGGCCCAGGAAGATGTCAATTCATTCTCCACACTGTTGTTGGTTATTGTTTGGAAAAAAAATAAAACAGACTAACTTTGTTATGTCTTATTTACCAAAATCAGCAAATTCCCTATAGCCTCCAGGATGAAGTTCTGGCATACATGGCTCTTATATGCCAATTCCAGCCTCAGTCTCTGCTTGATCTGCTGTTGCTTTTCCTGCTTGTCACTGGGTGTGTCTGCACAAGAACTTAGCATGGAGGTAGGTTGCCAGACCTTTGCATGCCATGCACATATATCCTGTTTCTCATGCCCACTTTTTCCTCCTCTTGGCAAGTTCCACCACATCCTTCAAGGCCTTGGTTCAAATGCTACCTCCTTTATTGGGTCTTTTCTCTCATTCATGCATCCATCCACTCAACAGAGCGACTAAGTGGCAGGCACTGAGCTGGGCCCAGGGTGGAGGGCAGCGATGAGCAAGATGGTGTGGTCCGAAGGCCCCTGAGGAGCGTCAGTCTTAGTAGGTATCTTGCCGATCAGGGAAGGAGTCCTAGAGGAAATTGTTGCCCAGATGACAGCTGAAGGCTCAGGAGGAAAGGTCTGGCGGCACGCACCAGGCGAAGCAGTCTGCACAAAACTGCCCATGGCCTGCAATTACCCCAACGTCCCTGTCATGTTGGATTGTAATGATCTCTTCGCTGTCCGCAGTTTCATTCCCAGTCTGTGAATGCCTTAGTAGTAAGACCCAAGGCTTAGCTTCTTCTGTGCTCCCCAGTCTAATTCAGGGCCTGCTCTTGAATTCTGTGGCTCTGCTGGGTTAGTAGGAACTAAAACCACTGCTCATCTTGAGACCGGCCAGGTCACAGAGGTGGTAACTTCAGGTGTTATAAATGGCAATCCTACTTCTTTTTGCTATATTCCATCAGGTAGTAATTTTTAAAAGGTTTTCATTATTTGGAGATGGAGGGAGTACCTCTCATATCCTCAGAACTTCACCCCATCACCTGGCATTTAGTAGCACCTTTGACAACCATTGCAGATCCCGAAGGAATTTTTAGGCCACGTGATGGGCCACCAGGAAGTCCTGCCTTGGGTGCTGTTGGAAGATAGGCACTTGCTGGCTGGAGGAGGCAGGGAGCTGGGAGACTTCCAGTCTACAAGCTAGGGACGCCTCAAAGTGCCCTGAATGGACTGGGGAGAGAGGACCAGGAAGCCAACAGACGCCCATGTGGCCTGCTGCCCTGGGGAGCCCTGAGCAGGTGGTGCCAGAGCTGCACGCTGCTGCATGCTCTGAGCAGTCTAGCGGGGACGTGTCTTTATCGAGGCATGGACACTTGGGGCTGGTGAGGTGGGAGGGTGGATGTCCGAAGGATCAAGCTACTCCCCCTGCAAGTAAGTTGACCACAATCTTCCTGAGAGTCGCTTCCTTGGAATGTAGATCTGTCTGGGTCCCCTTCGGGACTCAGCTTTTGTATATTAAATTGCTGCCTTGGTAAATTTTATTCTTTGACCCTTGTGCTTTGCTCCAACTGGATTTCAAGAATCCTCAGTCTGACCTGGGCTCCATGACAGCCAGCCACTTTGAAGCTTTGCAGAGGTGATGGAAATTTCATCTTATTCTTGGTGCCCTTCCCACCTTTCAGCCCAGGAGTTGGACACCCGTTCCCTGAAGGATGCTATCTTTTCATTCTTATTGGCTAAACCATGCCAATTGTTCCTGATTTACTCTCAGGCAGGAATAAGAAAAACTTCTGTTCTTTTAGGTACAAGTGTTGGTCCACAGGTAAAGAACATGCTTCACAGCTTCTGAACTGTGCACTCTGAGAAACCACCTTTAATTGTGTCTTGGATATAGGGTGCAGTAGGCAGGTCAGACTGAGGATTCTGAAATCCAGTTGGAGCCGAGCACAAGCATCAAAGAATAAAACTCGCCAAGGCGGCAATTCAATAATCAAACTAAGAAGGCTTCTGTAAATAACTGACACCATCGAATCCTTGAAAGAAAAGAAGGCAGGTTAGGTTTTTGTTTTGGCATGGGTGCTAAGGATCTTTTCCGACTCAAAGATGCTTGTGTAGCTCTCAGAGCTGGGGAATCATCCAGTTCCTCTAACAAGTACAGATCAGGTGATCTGTTCCCTTGCAAAATTCTGTGAGATAATGGTTAATAATTTGCTATTATCACTGGAAAGAAATGCATTTCCGAGATCTCAGAGCCCTGATGTGCAAATGATAACATACCTTTAAAAAAATAGGTTAAGATAATAGGTGTGTTTGTGTGTGTTTGTTTTCCTTGAGTTTTACATAGAAGCCTTAGACCCTTGGAAACTTCAGGCACATGGGCTATTCTGTCTATTCAGTGGAAAGGAGAACACTTCCTTTTCCTGCCTGGAAGTTTTACTACTATTCATTTTTAAGGGGAAAGAAGTCATTTAAAAGTGCCTACAACTTTTGTTGTAGAAAGTTTTGAAATAAATGAAGAGCCAGAAAAATGCTAGGATGGAAAGTGTTTACTGGCCCTAAATAGCTCCCAGGGTCTTGGCCCAGAGTCTTTGTTTCTGTTACTCATACGTAGGCATGGATGGGCTGTCCAATCCACTGTGTTATGCTCCATACTATAGATTTCATTGGTAAATAGACCCCAAATCTCGTACAACTCAAGAGTTTCTTTAACATTTTTTTGCCTTCAGAAATAATGATGCCTCCAGTACAACTTGGGTTTCCATCTAAAGAACACATATTGCTTGGGATTCGACCCTCTAAACCAGGGGTTAGCAAATTATGGTTGGTGGGTCAGACCTGGTCAACTCCTCTTTCTACACTGCCCTCCAGCTTAGATTGGTTTTTACATTTTTGAATGGTTATATTTTGAGTTGCTAGACAAGTTGCCTTTGTAATATCCTTAATTTTGTCTCTTGGCCCACAAAGCCTAAAATATATACTCTCTGGGCTTGTACAGGAAAAGTTGACCAACCTCTGCTCTAAAACCCCTGACTTTAATGTTGTCATCTGAAACAGGGACTAATAATAATAGCACACAAAAATAAATCTTAAGGGAGTAAATGAAGTTGCCTCTTTATTTTAGATTGGAGTTCATGAAGCAGAAACCACAGCTGTGGTGTTTATTTTGCTCTGAGAGTGTGCAGTGCGTTTAGGCCCAGTCAACCCTTCAAGGCAATCATATGACACTGGGAAGTAGCTTGAAATAGCTTCCCAAGAACTCAGGCTTGGGAAGATGATTGTCCAACTCTGCTGTGTGACACAGGTTAGCCTCTTTACTTCTCTGAGCCTTATAGAGCTCAAGTTCTACAACCTGCACTCTTATTTGGAAAGTAGAGATTCTTCATATCTCCCCCTCCCTGTGTGAAATATCGTTTCCACTGGCTTCTCTGAACTTTAGCTTATCCCTTCCTTCCTTCCATCTCTTCCCTGTGCCCTTGGTTCTGAAGATACAATTTTTGGGTGTCCTCCTAGGATAAACTTGATTAAATTTGAAGGAAGAGATCATATCGGAGCAATATGCTATTTCATATGGGTTTTCATTATTTCTTGGAGCAGCTTCTGGGTTAGACTTCTGCCTCCTTTTCAGGCTCATACATTATGGATGAGGTACAGCTGTGACCAATACTGATCTTTCTTTCACAGTTAAAACAGGTCCCCTTGGTGTGGCGCGAGGCCTGTGTGAGGCAGAGGAGGGGGCTGACACCTCCTGGCACATCTCTCCGATGAGTGTTCCAAAATGTGCTCCTTTGGGTTTGCTTCTGGTTTTACCTTTTCTCGCATTCTGCTAGTCCCTAAATCCACCCCCTCTGAGCCTTCATACTAACACATTTAAAAGCAACATGAAAAAATATAAAATAGTGTCCATGTCGTACCTGCAAAAGAATAGTCAGGAAGCACTGAGATACTCATCTAGCACCAGAATTTATTCTAAATTCTAAATTGTTAAAGTCATTGTGCATGTGGAAGAGTTAATGCTCCAAGGGTAGCTGCATGGCATGACTTCAGGGACCATTTACAATTTGGGCATTGAAAATAGGGTCCCCTGGAATTGTGCAGGGCAGCTGGTCCTAAATCCTGTATAGTTTGAATAGATTGGAGTTTTGATCATTTAAAAGAGAAAATATGCCATTCACTCAGTAAATACTTACAGAGTTCCTCTTCTGAAGTGCTACAAGGGATGAGTAAGACAGTTCCTGACTCCAGGACATGTCCGGCTAGGGAAGGGGTGAAATCTACAAGTGGGTTTGTGCGAATGTACGCCTAGTGCAATGCAGAGGAACAAAAGGGGTTCTCTGTGGATTAAGAGCGGGGAAGGGATTGCTCTTGGTAAGGAAAGCCTGGAGATTTCACGGAGAAGGGAGCGATTGAGCTGAGCCTTGAGAGTGGCAAGATTTCCCTAGGTAGTGAGGGCAGCTGGAGTGAAGGCGGACAGGAGCAAAGGTCTGCTGAGCAGGTGGGGAGAGCAGAGTGCTGGGTGAGCAGCTCAGTTTGTACGAGGTGAAACTTCCCATGGATAGCGCACTGAGCTGGGTGGGGACGGCTTGAAACCCCACGTTTGACCTCATCTGCGTGGCCTGTCACTCCAGAGTTACACTTTCTTTCTGACTATCAGGAATAAGGAACGGAGGCCTGGATGATTGTCCCTGACACTTCATTTCAGAATAAAGGTCTGCAATCATTCAAGTACTTGTCTCAGAAGTGATAGATTTTCCATCTCCATTTGAATAGCACTAGTATCTCATTTCTGGACACAAAGTGATCATGCATATCCAACAGTCTTCTTTGCCATATTTCCATCCTAACAGAAAAAATACACCCACACCCCATCATCCATCTAGAAATATCCATGTGGTTAATATTCTCCCAGTGCAGGGCTACCACCTGTCTGATTGCCACTTCACTTGAGATAGCCCAGAAATTTCTTTTACTCTTGGTAAGCAAAGACCTGATCAATTTAATCTGGTCAACATCAACCTGAAAAACATATGCTGCCTTATAAGAAAAACACATGTGTATGAATATGAAGCTGCTGGATTCTCACCTTCTTCATCATTCACAGCTCTCTTCCTGTAGGTCAGGCAGAGATTTTTTACGCCTCAGAAGTAAGCTGAATATGTTATTCTACCCAGGGAAATTACTACTCATCCAGAAAAAGGGCCTATTTATACTGAACAGGGGAAAAGCAAACACTGAGGCCATTTATTTGCTAACTCTGAACCCCTTGGGCAGAATGAACTTGAAGATTTAAAATTCTGTGTGGACTGCCTTGTCAAATTTCAAACTTACAAGATCAATTACTGAATTGATCTTTTATTGCTGCTATGAAATTTTCTTGAATATTATGCATCAAAATGCCATAGACCTACTCAGTGCTCCCAAGCAGAGTACAGGGTGCCATCCAGTTGTTTTCATGTGTGTTAGTCCGCTCAGGCTACCTTAACAGAACACCAGGGACTGGGTGGCTTGAACAATAGACATTTATTTTGCATGGTCTGGAGGCTGGTAAGTCCAAGATCAATGTGCCAGCCGATTTGGTTCCTGGTGAGAGCTTTCTTCCTGGGTTATAAACAGCTGACTTCTTGCTGTGTCCTCACCTGGACTTTCCTCTGTGCATGTGTGTGCAGGGAGAGAGAAAGATCTCTTCTTCTTAAAAGGCCATTACTGCCATCATGAGGGCCCACCCTCATGCCCTAATCTAACCTAGAACCCTCCCAAAGTTCCCATCTCCAAATCCCAGTACACTGGAGGTTAGTGCTACAACATGTGAACTGGGGGGGAGTTCGATCCATTAAATCCATACATTCAGTCCATAGTACATGACACAAAGACAATGCCTTCCCAACAGGCATTGTGGGGAGATGAGGCCACGCACAGTCTCGGAATGGCTCATTCTGCCCTGTCACGGATGGGCACTAGAGTGTCATGAATTGAAGAAAAGAGGAAGGCTCCCCAAAACACAATACCACATTGGTGGATTGATATTTGCTCAATAGTGTGATGACAATGATAAAAACCATAAAACAAATACATACTGAGAACAAATTGGGACAACGACTAGGCTAAGCTCTTTCCTTTATATATCACTTTGATCCTTACAAGAAGATGTGAAGGCAATTTTTATGTCTTCAGTCTTCCAGGAGAAGGATCCAAGGTTCTGAGAGGTTAAGAAGATCGTTCAAGGTCACAAGTCTAGGAAATCTGACATTAAATCTCACGTTCTTTTATCTACACCACTTAGCCTAAGAGGAAATACAGAGTTGTCTCTGAAATATACTTGTGAAACTTAATTGGGAGACCTCAAGATGACTTTTTTGAATATTGGATGAAAAATTGGCGGTTTTAGGTCAATAAAACCATCCAGAATTCCCTTTTCATTACAAAGGAAGTAAAAAAGTTAAATGCCTGGGAGGAGTGTGGAAGTGGAATAAGGACAGTTGGAAAATGTTTGTAGGGATTGCAAACTAAAGTAGCACCGGTGTGACTCAGGAGAAGAAAGGCGGACTGAAGCAGGACCTCCATGTGTGTAGTTGGACTGGGGCACACGGCCAGTGCTGAGGGCTGTGCTGAATGCTGTGTTCTACACAAATGGTCCAGATGCTAGCTCGAGTTGAGCAGTCCATGACCTGTGGGAACGTGTAGAGTCGTTCTGGCAGAGCCCTGAACTCTGGCTGAGGTTTGGCCACTAAAGCAGAATTCACTTGGGCAACTCATCTCTTTTTCAGTTTTGGTGTTTCCATTGTAAAATAACCGTGAATGCTGGCTTTTAAAATTCTGTTTTTAAACTTGTACTAGACAACAGTTTTTTTGCATAGAACATGGTTAGTTATTGCGTTTTGTGAGTTGATAATAAATAAAGACTAGGTATTGTTTTGAATAATATTTTGGATTTTTCTTTCATAAATGTAAAATTATTTCCTATGTCCTGTTAACATCTTTTTAAGGATTATCCACCTATAATCTCCAAATGATATTATTTTCCATGTTTACTTGTTAGCATTTAGTTTTATTTTGAATGAATAAATAATGAAGTGATTTCCAACATCACGTAAGGCGAGGCTTTCCTTGAGTTGAGTGAGCAGTAAGATGTAGGAGATGTTTGCTTTAGTCTTTGCTGCTGTACTTGGAAACATATTTATTTTTAAATGAGTGAAATAATGATGGGAGGAAAAAGTATGTTCATCTCTAGGAGAAAGATGTGATCAAGAAACAAGATTGCATTTTTTCTAAAGTGATGAGAATATTTTAAGCCTTTTCTTTTGAATTATATATTTAGATAATATGAAATAAGATATAGTAATGAGATTCAAAAACAGATCTTAGAATGCCCTTAAAGGTGGAAATAAACTATTAAGGCTATAAATTAAATGATCAATAATGACCATGAGTCAGGCTGCAATAAATATTCTTTCTGTTTTCATAAATTATTTCTCTATCAGTAGAGAAGCTTTCATGAAAAATAAAAAGGCCTAGAGCAAAACTAATTATGATATTTATATCTTAGCTTTGAAACTGACTTGATAGTTATTTTTTTTATTGTTTCTGTCCAGCCCTTTAAAGAGAGAAGAGATTTAATAATAATGTACTTTGAAGCATAATTTATGATCATCAGTTAAATCTGGTACATTGAGGTGACTTTATTTTATAAAGTTCATTGTTGGAAGATAGGCTTTCACAGTTTTTCTGTAAATATTCTATTATTCTGAATCTTTTGACTTGGGAATTTTGTCCTTGAAATCCTAGGTTATTAATTTAATTGATGTAGTCCTTGGGGATCCATTTATCTTATCTTTGTAATCAAATAACAGGGGTTTAAGTAGATGCTAAGCAGAAATCCAAGAGAGGGAGGCTAGCTCAGGAGGAGAACCCTTGTCCTTGGTGACTATCCTCACATGCCTTCCCTTCTCCCTTGTTGCTTTGGGCCAAGGCACGCTGGTACCCTGTGCCAGAAGAGGCCACCATAAACTCTTAAATTTGAATCTAAGCTCTATTTCCATTTTTCTGTGTCCTCTGAAGTGCTAATTACTTAAAACAATATAAGATGTCAGAGGTAGCTCTGTGTGGGCAAGGGCAGAAAATGATTTATATTCTGATTTGGTTGTCATCTTCATGCCAAAAACACAAACCATAAGTTGATGATGTAACTAAATAAAAGTGAAGAATGCAATGCCACGGTCTACTAAGAGCACGTACTCAAAGTGAAGGGGCAGAAGACTCTAAGGGGGCTTTCTCTCCCTTCCTGACCTTTTCATATTGTGAACAACAAGGATGTCTAACCTTGTCAGATTTCATGGAGGGCTGTTCAGTTTGGCTTCATGTCAGTAAGTTTCAATTGAGGTCAGAAAATACTGAAAATCTAAAGCTGCTAAAATGGGTAAAACTTTAGTACCCTTTGAATAAATTGAAAAATGCATTTTCTGGAGACTCCTGACAAAGGAAGTATCAAGCAGTAGATTTTGCTTTTCCAGGGCAAGTGTAGGTGAAGGTCAGCAATTACTAGTGATTCGGAACCACTGTTAGTAGTTGGTTCTTCTTCCTGATAGTTGCAGGACACTTAAAATGACTGGTTTCAGTCTTTATCGTAGTGTCTTATATGTCTACTGTCTTCAGAGTAGCTATAAGCAATGTTTTCCATGAATTGTAATTCGACAGTGATTGGATGCCCAGCATATAAAGAAAATGATACACAAACACATTCAGCTTCCACTGCTATTGCTGTAAGTGCAGTTGAAAACACATGATTTGTCCCCTAACATATGTCCCCTCATGTATGTGCCAACATTGCTCATTTGAAAGAACTGATCTCTCAGTCAACATATTTTGTACCTTGGGGAAAATTCAGAAATAACCATTTTAGGAATATCTTTATCAAGAACGAAGAAAACAAAAGGGTGTATAGGGAGAGTAAGGCAAACATCTTAAGAAACAAAAGTAGACAGCAAATGTGATTGTCATAGATTGTAAATAACCAAGCTGTGACAGGAGAGGCAGCTGCATCCCAATGTGAAGCAAGGTGCTCTTTACTCGAATTGTATTATTTTACCTTGTTCTCGCCTCAGTATTGGGTCTCTGTCATGGGAATCTCTTTAGTGATGGAAATAAAGTCAAGAAGAAGAAAAAACATGACCTCTGATAAACAATGAAAGAACCTTGGCTGATTCCATGAAAAGACAGGACCTTTGATTCATTAATGAACATTAGGTAAGAGAGATCTTAGAGGTTGTCTACTTCAAACCCTTGACTTTACAGATGGGAAAACAGAGTTATTTGCTCTTCTTTCACTCATTTATTCATCCATTCATCTATTCATGCACTTGACAGATAGATATTGCCTTGATCCAGGCACTGGGGGACAAGAGGAAGAATGTCTCTGACCCACTGAGTTTACATTCTAGTGGGGAGACAGGCAATAAAACACATATGTAACTAGTCACTGAGTTTAGATTATGATATGTGCTGGGAGGAAAATACATCAAGATGAGAAACTAGGGGCTAACCCTAGGTTGGGTGGTCAGGAAAGGCTCCTCTAAAGTGGAGGCATTTGTGCTGAGAGCTGAACGACAAGAAGGAACCCTCCCCAGAGCATTCCAGCGAGAGGAGGCAGCAGACACAGAGCTCCAAGGCAGGAGTGAGTCCAGCAAACCTGAGGTGGTGGGCTCTTGGTGGTCAAAAAGGAGAGGGAAGGGATGAAGTCAGAGAAGTCAGTCAGGGCCAGGTCAAGAAGGCCTTGTCGACTGTGGTCTCAAGTACAGATTAAGAGGATCCCATCAGTAGAGCTGAGTGCGATGTTTTAAGCAAGGGAGTAGCACTGTGTTTAGAACAAGGAGCATTTATTGACTGTCTTTTCTACGGACAGTGTAGTGCTAAGTGCTATATGCTGAGGAGTTACAGAAAATAAGTTTGGACAGCGTCCTTGCCTTTTAGAACTTCATGATTTGGTGAGAATATGACTCGCGAATGAAGCAATTGATGTTGCATTTATGCAACAAATGAAAGCATGAAGCATGATGTGACCCAGTGGGAAGGAGCACTGGGTTAGGAATGAGAAGACCTGATTGAATCTGCTTCTCATGGCTTGGTTTTATTTTCCAAAAAACAGAGGAATGATGATGCTTGCCCCATCTATCTTATCAGGGTACCGTGGTAGATCATAAGAGATCATGTTTACAAAAATGCCTTGGGAAGACACTTTCAAAACCATCAAGTGTTACGTAAATGTGGCAAGAGTGTACAGTAGATGTAGCTGGGATTGGATAAGGGACCAGATTATGGAGAGTCTTAAATTAAAAATTTATTTTTTTGAAGGCAAAGGAGAGCTCAATAGAGGGGATAGAGGAAGGGAAAGCCTCAATGAGTAGTAGTTTCATTCGTTTACTCATGACTACATGGAAAACTGAGTAGGGAGAAAGACTATTCTCAAGGTTTTGAATTTTGATGCTCGAGAGAAGGATGATGCTATTGCTGGAAATCCTGGAGCCACGATGGGCCTCTGTTCATGCACAGAGAAGGAGCCAGGGTCTGAAAACACGGACAGCCAGCACATGGAGCGCTCTTCACATGCGGCTGTGCAGGGCGCTGGGGGTCCTGGGCAGGAGGCTCAGGTATGACTGTCATCCTGTCTTGCAGGTAGTTAAACTTGGAGTAGGGTCTGTTAATAAGCATCAGTGGGTAGAGAAAGCACTGAGAGTCAGGACCAAGCCTTTCATTATAACCAGAATCAAAAGAGAAATGTAGACATATGACAGGCAGGGAAACAGGACTGGAGAAGCATGGATGTTATTTTTGTCCAGGAATGCCTTGTCTGTTTTTCCTTCCTTGTGAACTCTGCCTTGACTATCTGGACAGAACTGATATGCTCCAGGACATTTTTTTGGGGGGGCTGGGTTTGTTGAGTGAATGAGAGGATCTCAGCCATGAGCTTCTAACATGCACTATTCTGACTTCCCTATTGGGTCACAGGTTCTTGAAGGCAAGGGTGATGCTAATGTCATGCCTCACCCAGTCTTGGGTCCATCAATAGATATTTACAAATGACAGCATCCAGAACTGATAGAAAGTAGTTTTGAGAAGGAAGGATGGTGGGTGGGAATACTACATAGTGTGGTATAAAATATTAAGCATTGATGGGAACATTTGATTCATGATTAGGGGTCATTAGCGATCTTTAGGTGGCAGAGTCAGTAGACTAGGATGGGAGTGGTCCAACAGAGCCCCCACTGCACAGGAGAGGCAGGGGCTGGAGAGGGAATGAGTGGTAATCAAATGGAGGTGGGGGGGTCATTTTCACCCAAGTTTGGTGGGGAAATTAAAAAGACATGGAGGAGAGGAGAAACAGAGGTTTTGTCCATTTTTAATTTATTTGTTTTTTGCTTCTGAGATGAGGAAAACCGGAAATCAAGTATGACTCCCCCCAAAATATAGTCCTCTATCACGCCTACATGATGCCAGACATTCAGACATTTTTGACATTGTGAGGTCCACCTTTCCCTGAAAAATCCTTCTCAGGCACAAATCAGAACTGGATATGGTGGAACCACATTCCTTCATGAGCTATGACTACTTACTCTGCCAATAGTCAGTCCAAGGATTATTTTAACCTAGATGGCAACTGCAAGTTTTTTTTATTAAGGTATCATTGATATACACTCTCATGAAGCTTTCACAAGAAAAACAATGTGGTTATTACATTCACCCTTATTATTGAGTCCCCCATACCCCACTGCAGTCACTGTCCATCAGTGTAGTAAGATGCCAGAGTCCCTGTTTGTCTTCTCTGGGCTGCACTGTCTTCACCATGACCCCACACACACCATGTGCACCAATCATGATATCCCACAATCCCCTTCTCCCTCTCTCCCCACCCTCCCTCCCTAACCCCTTCCCTTTGATAACCACTAGCAAGTTTTAATTTATTATTTATGAACCTTTACAGCTGTATTTTCACAAGAATGAATTGCTGGTTCATTTATCAGGTGTGAAGGAGGGGATGTTAGCAGGTAGGCCTGAAAAGTTGGAGAAGGAAAACCTATCTGAATCATTGTTGGTGAAGGTGTGGAGAGGTTCCTGACAAGACAGGGATGTAAGGTGGAGGGAATGCCAAAAGTTGATTGATGTTTCTTTTTTGGGTCAGAAAGTGTAAATTTCTCTCACAGAGATTTCTGAGGTTGACAACATTTGTATCTCCAAAACTTTATTGGCATATATGTTAAAATAGCCAACCCATTTATTCCAATTAAAATCTGCCATTGTCTCACCTATATTTGTGCTTGGGTTTAGACTGATAAACTCCTATCCACCTTTCAGAACCTAGTTGTGAGAGGCCGCTTCACCTCCTTAGCTCCCCCAGGTGAGGCAGTTGCTTCCTTCCCTGTATTCTTCAGTACTTGGTGCTGTGTGTACTCTGCGGGGTCCTATTTATTTTGGACACAATCTATTTTCTGCTAGACTGAGCTTTTCCAGGTCAGGTGTCATGTTTTAACACTTTCTGTGTCCTTGGCATTTAGCACAAACTAGCCAGAGCTTGTAGTTCTTCATAAAAGGTCTGTGGAATGAATGAATGAAATAACAGGGAACCAGCCTTAACAAATTTGTATTATCAACATATAGTTGATTGAAATCAATTTTGTGTTTAAGACCACCTGGTTGACAAACAAGAGGCGATCAGGTGAGAGGAGCTGACTCAGACGGTGCTGCTACTGGGTCGTTCTGGGGAAGGAACCAGCAGGAGGCTGATGAGGGCGTGTGCGAAGAAGGCTGAGGCGGCTGGCAGTGGTTCTCTGACTCCTGGGCCTCCTCGAGGGTCTCCAGGGAGGCACCAAAGTCGTGGAGTCTGCACGGGGCAAGGATGGGGAGGGCTTGCTCCGGAAGCGTAGTCAAGCGCAGCCGCACGCTGCTGCCTCTGGTGGAAGAAAGTGAGCTGTGTTGGTAAATAGGGAAAAGAAATTTGTCCCATTTAGGAGAAAACTCTAGTTTTCCAAAATCCACCAAAAGATGCAAAGGAAACTCTGAAAGGCAGTAATTTGCATGTAGAAGGTTCTAGACAACAGAGGCTGATACTTGCATGTGGCAACAGCTTCCTCATTCAAAAAGTTATTTTTTCTTTTTCCGAGCTCTTTGGTGAAACCTGTGGTTTCTCTGTTCTACACTGGAGGACTCTGTTCAAAAAATATAATAACTTTTTGTTTTACTGACGTACAATATTTCATTTATTCCTAAGAGTTTGCCTGCTTCTCAAAAATTCAGAAATATTAAAACCAGCTAAATGGTTTTAAGTTTAGCAATATAATGTTTCATTTATATGAAAATATAATACATCTAAATGTAAATTCAACTAATCCATCGAGTGGTTTATTTGAACTATAATGAAACCTAATGATTTTGTGAGCAAATCAAATTAGAATTGCTATATTTCATGTTCCATAAACTAATGAGTAATTTTACATTTGTAAAGGTTTAAGAAAACTTTTGGACCTTAAATATAAGGCTTGCATATATTTTGTCTTGCCAATTAATCAAATTTCACCATTTCTTGAAAATTTCAGGAGATTTGTCATCATTAATTGCAGTTAAGTGAGAAAGGCTGACACATGATTGGCATGTGGGTTGGTGGAAGAAGGCAGGAAGAATTTCTTGGCCTTGCAAAGACATTAGGGGAGGACGATAAGATCAGGAATGTGGGGAAATCTTTCCTACAATGGCTTCTCTGAAGACTCAGATGTGTTTGTGTGCTCAGAGGGCATGTGGTACGTGGCTGTCCCTGCCTCCTGTGACTATTTGGAGGTCTCAAAACAGCAGGTAATAGAAAGAGTATTTGACTTGAGTCCCGGTTTTGTCACATATACCCTGGTTGCCATTGAACAAATCATTTAACATTTCCATCCCTCAATTTTCTCATCTTCAACACGGAGCAGCTGATACCTGCCCTATCCACTTCACAAGTACGAAGTCATAAACACTATAGATTGTTACAAATGAAAGTAAACCTATCCTTCAAACACAAACTCTTCACTTTCTGGGTCAAGAGATAAGTGATTTTGAGTTAAAGAAAGCAAAATGAGACTTCTCAGTACTGATACTGATCCAATACGCATGGCCAGTCGCCAAGGAGAGACTTGGGTGTGGTGTTTCCCAGACTTTGAGTCTATTTCTTCATGGAACATCTTCTGGACCTGGTGTTCCAGGGAACATACTTTGGAAAATGTTGGTGTAATGGCATCATGGACAAAGTACACTGGGATAATAGGGGACCCCTAAAAATAAGGGAGGGCACTTTGGGAATGACTTATTTATGAACAACAGGCTAGTGATTAATTCAGTCATAACTGATTTTATATAACAAACTGTTGAGGACTGGGTTATCTGGATTATATAATAAGAATTTGTTAGTATTTTAAAAAGGACCACTGAGCCTTATCTGGTGACTACTATCTCCTTTGGATTTTGTGGAAAACTGTAAAGTATCAGACAAGCCTACAGTACCATTTGGATGCAAACTGCCAAGTAACATTTTAAAGTTAAAAAATATGCCATTTTTATGCCTTGAATGCCACACTTATGGCTGCTCTTTCTAAATGATGATATCTCCTACTGCAGAGGGACATCTCTGCTCCTTGAGCAGTTCCCTCACTGGCCACCATGTGGTGTCTCAGCCTGGGAAGGGTGGTGAGAGGCATCGTGTGTATAAACACTGGGTGGAGCCTCCACTCGCGACGCACTACTCCTGAAGGAATGGAAAAAGAATTCAGTCCCGTATAAGAAATCCCTTTAAGAAAAGAAAGAAAGAGAGATATCTCTTTAAGATAATGGTGTTGGCAGTTTGTGTCCTCATATCTAAGAAATATGGGAACTAAGACTCCAGAGAAATTTTTAATTTGGAAAATTGACTGTGAAGTCAATTTCGTTATTTCACCTAAATGGCTGGGCGGTGGTGTTCCTCTGGAACAGTGATGGGACTCTATTTATTCTCTAGGGCACTGTTTCTTAACTGTTGTTTTTGGAGATGTATCCTTTTATGATTCTGTTGAAAGCTATGCTTTCAACATTGAAAAATGCGTAGAATTAGTAGAATCTGGTAAATCATATAAAAGCCCTGTTTGTGATTACTCTTTGCTTAAGAATAAGGCTTTGCTTACCCTTTGCATTTAGAAATACTGTTTCAAAACTGAACTGACTCTCGTTTTATTTTCCCAAAGGGAACTTTAGAGTTTTTCATTAGGAAGATAGGTTGTGGGAATACTGGAGTTCCTCCTCCAAAGTTATTTTTGTTAACTGTATATTGGGATTGACTACTTCATATATTTGCTGGTTTGGACAGTATGCTTGCTCTTGGGTAAAGATGACTTCTTTCTTTCTCATGAGAAAAGAAAGTTTCCCATTAAAAGAAATAACTTTGAGAAAGTTTTGGTTGAGGATTCATTTGATTTTGTATTTGAGATAATAACCTAATAGATACCATAAGAGAAGATGTGGATTCACCTGCTAGGACAAGGCTAAACAGTGACTATGTTTGAGATCATACCATTCAGATGTTTCTGAAAAAGTATATGGTAACCACTCCTGGCAAAGTGTCTGCCAACAAATGACAGGAGAAGCTACAATTTACAGGACCAGAAAATACTTTACAAATAATCAAAGCATCACAGGAGGGGAGAAGAAATTGTAGAGAACCAGCACAGACTTTTATTTTCTGCACAAGATTTGAGGGCCACAGAAACATATTAAGCTTCCTAATTCCTGGCATACAGCTGGTGTATGTACCCTCTAAAAATGAAATCTACTTATGACACAAAATGGGAAATTTAGGATAAGTGTCCAGAGTATGGAAATGGACATGGTTTTTTCATATGCCACATATAATTAAGGATGCATCAGTATTTTGCAGTAGGTGTTACCTCTCCAAAATTGGCAAATTTTAGATGTAAGAACATACCATAGTATAATGTGGGGAACCAGCATAAGAACTCAGTATACTAAGTATGAATTGAGCAACTTTAGAGCTTAATAAAGTATTTGTGTGTCAGAGGGACTGATGAATCCCAGTTACAAGAAAATAAACTTGGGAACTTGAAGTGAGGCCTAGTTTCAGAGACAGCTCGCTATAGACACAGAAGTAAAAGTCAGACCAAGTAATTTCCTATAGCTTTGCTTAATTCCAAGAAAAGTGAACGATTCTCATAGAGGCCATTTATAATTCTTTTTTGGCTTCTCAGTGAATGAACTCCCTTTCTGTTCAAAAATTCCCTACCTTATGAGTCTTAGTGGGAAAGAGAAAACATGTTCCACTGGGAGAGTGGAAAATGCCAGGTGAGGGCTCTGCCAGCCTCTCTGCCAGCCATGGGTGGGCATGTAGCCCGGCTTCCCTGATTTAGAGTCTGTCGGTGGTGACATAGAAGCAAGGCCTGCAGGACCCCAGTCTGGCGTGGGAGTGGCTGGTGCATGGCCAGGTCTGTGCCCAAGGGCAGTGGGGGTCACACAGGACAGGACTGAGGTATGGTTTGGGGCACCAATCCTAGTTTAGAGCCTCAAGCCTACTTTTTGGCTTGCTAGAGAGTAACCTTCTAAGAATTTCCTTTTCTGCCTAAATTAGTCAGAGTTGTGTCTGTTGCTACTAAGAACCCTGACAAATACAGCTCATATTTGATTATATTATAAGTTCCCTGCCGAGAAGCCATAAAGTCAGGCTTTTTCAATGTTCAGTACTTAGCATAATTGTCTATTATGCAGAAAAGACATTAGAAAACATTGCAAACTTGATTGTAGTGCTTAAGATAACATACTTCTGACTTACAATTTTGACATTACCACTTACTCATGTTGCATGCCAACATCATATATCTACTTTGAAGAATGATCAGGAAAATACAAAAGTCACATGCACTTTCAAGAAAAAGATACATACCTACCGGTCAGCAAAAGCCAGAACCACTCAAGTGCATGAAAAAAGTGTCCCACGGTCTTTCCAGAACAGGGTCTTCAATGCTGGATGCCCATTAGAATCCCCTGAGGCAGCTTTAAAAAATCCTCATGCCCAGGCCCCACCCCAGAAATCAACTGGAATCCCTGACGCGGGGGCCTACACATCCGTATTTTAAGTCCCCCAGATGATCATAATGCGTATCCAGGATTATGATCCACTCCAGCAGCATCTTTCCGCTTGCTCTAGCCCTGGGTGTGGTTTCAATAGCATGTGTGCAGAAGGGGCTATCGACTTCTCTGTAACATATATTCCCTGAAATAGCACTGACCTTTTTGACTTCCGTATCATGTTGCCCCAGTATCAGATTCGGTGAAATTGGGCACTACCCCTGACACGTCTCCTTTTACCTCTGTGGCTTTCTAGGTTTCTCTGGCCTGCTGAATGGCTTGCTATGGATGCTTATCTGCATACAATGCCTGCCCTTTCATTTCAAATTTTTGTCTTTAAGCAGTTTAGATAATTGCATTTCACATGTGTGTGTGTTTTAAGGCACAAGAGAATATATTACTGCATTTAATTTTAAACATAAATTCATTCTGTGTACTAATCGGGTTAGTCTTAAAAATGTGTCAGTCTACCTTTTACAGTGATTGGCTTTAGTTGGTTTTCCACTTCAGAGTTTGTATTTAGATTAAAAATTAAACATGCTTTAAGTCTTCTCATTATACCATTTTGCATACAACCAATTAAATTTCACTAATTAGATCTCTACCATCATTAATGTTTAACTGTTGTGTGTTTAAGCAAAGTGACTGTTAACTTCCAACTATTCATATTGCCAATTATTTTACATTCAGGTTTTATTTTACTATGGCGTTCTTTCAAATTTTAAATATATATATATATAAATGTATATATACACACACATACATATACATATGGATATTAGATACTGGATGATACTGGATTGTCTCTACTGCAGCCGGAGTATAGCTTGAGGTTGAAAATATGTTTATAAGATTTACCATTCAATTAGAAATGTCAAAGGGATAAAGATAATGTATCATTATCCTTAAGAGATGAAAAATGCAAATCTGTTCATATCCAACAATTAACAAAAATTAGAAATTCTAACTTAAATGACTTATTTTCCCTGTATCAGTACACAACACTATAAGCGCAAAGGAAATTTTATTTTCACTTATACTAGAGTTTCACCAAATCCATGTAAAATTTATCTTATTTATTCATGAAAACTTTTACATGAGATGGCTCTTCCCACTTTCCCCTCAAATGTTTCACTAAGGCAAAAGCATTTAATTGTGGTAGGACCGCTTCAATAATAATTGAAATGCAGCAAATGGAAATAGCTTATATTTTGCAGAAAAAAATGAGATGCAAAAATACTTAGTTGGTATTGGTGTGTTTTTTTATAAAAAAGTAAAGTTTTGTAAAGTGAGGCTTTGTTTTAGTCTTAATATATGTATTTGTAATAAATAGACTCTGCTCTCTGAGTCACTGAGGGGCAATTGATGCACATGACATAGAAGTTACAGTGAGTTGATAAGCTTCTTAAAAATTCAGACTATGTCTCCTCTTCTGCATTTCTCAATCTGCAAAACAAGAGGCTAGGACAAGAGGAAGGCTAATGTCTCGCCCATTTCCACAATTCTAGTTTTTGGCTTTGCCCTCCAAAGCCTAGCACAAAATTGAACTGTCAACAAACACTTATAAGTATACCAATGAGAATGATGTTCCTATATTTTACTGATTCAAAAATGGACTTTTTGTTTCACATTTATCATCTCTGAGATCAGGATGCCTCATAATCAGTGACATGCCATGCTTCGTTTGGCAGTGGTCTCCTCGGTGGGTGGGGGGCCTTTTAGGGGTGTATCCACTGTCTGTATAGCCTACAGCAAAGGGGGATTTAGAGTCAGTGAAATAGGGCATTTAGTTCCACTTCTTTCCAAAAAGAATTTGAAGCAGTTTATCAAAGGACATAAAATTAGGTAAAATAAATAGATATAATATGAAAAAATTTTAAAAACCAAGGTAGGATAAATTAAAAAATAAAACAGACATGAAGTCTTGTCAGTTTGCAGCTATGGGCTCCAAATTTGACTCTGTTCTTCTTGATATCTGAGGCAAAATGGGAAATAAGAATGATACATTCTCCCTAGAAAAAGCCTGAAGTGGAAGTCTTTGTAAAAGTCTTTAATATGCAATAAACATGCCCTACACATCCAGTTTCCTATAGCAAGATTCTCTAGGATCTCTGGGACCTCCCTTGCCCTGCCCTGGCAACATTTTTCTTTCCTTTATAAATTTCTTATCCTGACTACGCTGTGTCTCTTTGTCATTTCCTATTTCAGTTTATCAAAAAAAACAATATTTAGTGTTTTTCAGTAATGAACCAGTAATTGGAATTCCATGTACTATGAGAGCAACCATGTCCCTGACTTTGTCTTTTTCTCAAATTGATAAGATTAGGATAATGCTATTTTAGACCTAGAATCAAACAAATGGCTCATGTTTAGAAATACCTTGACATGTTCCACTTGCTGTAGAGATTATCACAACACTAAGTCTATTTAGAATTTGTGGTTATTTCAGTTTTTTTTTCCCTCCCATCCTGGAGTGTGTTGATATATGTGCCTAGATTCTGGTGTTTATCATCACCTTGACACTGTCTATTAACAGGCTATGGAGAAAAATATCCATCTGGATAAAAGTGACAGTATCACGGGCTGGATTGTATGGTTCAATTTTATGATAGAGCGACTGGGCCGTTGTAATGCTGCCGCAGTGAAACAGTCCTTCCCTTATTTAGTAGAAAAGTAAATTTTCAATTTTCTGTGTTAAGTCTAATAGAATTATGGACAAATTTTATTATTTTGCTCACAGGACTTTCATTTGCATTGAAATATATTTTTAAAATACCTGAGTATTTTCAAATATTTATATACAACATTATCAGCATCTATTCAACTTGCTGCTTATTCTTGATTATATCAGATTAAACATTTGACATATTTAAATGCATTCAACATTTTTGCAATTATGCTAGGGGTACGTTATGCATAAGCTAAAACTTCTGGTGACGTCTCATGGGAATGCATGGTAAGATGGGTGCTGCTGAATGGTGTTTAATAAAACCCATTACAAGGTGATTAAAACACTTAAAAATCATATACTCCTATTTCCTCTAGGGCTTATTGTGTAGTCAGGATACCATCTAAATGTGGAAAACTAATGAATTCTTCTTGGTAATAAAGAAATTGATGTTATTTTGCTATAGAACAATTAGTTCTTGAAACAGAATCATGTGTCAGTTGAAGTACATCTGTGGTACAACATCCGCTTCTGCTGAGCATGAGGTTATCTCTGAGTTGTTTTAGCTGAACATGAAATGGGATGTCCATGACAATTCAAGGCCAGCGGTCCATGTGATTCTGTAATTACTTTTGCCACTTCGCTCTTGTGGAGTCATTCATTATGAGGCTGGTCTTATCTCGTAGTACCTCCATGTCTGTCATTAGCAATGTTTGGTGTATTCGTGACCAAATGCAGGTTTAATGGTTGGCCATTAGAGTGGGCCAACTGCCAGCAGAGTGAGTGGGATTTGAAACTTTTTAAAATTGTTTGGTGGATTTCTGTTGTAACAATAATATTGGAATCATGATAAATGCACTTTTCTTTAATGAATGAAAAGGTGAAAATGAAGGCATTCATATATAAAAACAAAGCAAATAGGGTGGTTAAGAAATTAGAAATCTTTGATATTTTCCAAGTTAAAATAAATTGATAATTAAAATACTCTGACTTCTCATTGTAAAAACTACAATTCTGAATAGTCTCACCTTTCAAAGGGGAACAGGAAGAAGAAAGCCTGAACTGAAACTCATTTTTAAGATGTATTGATTTGACGTGAAATGGTATCCAGTCTGAGCTCAGCTGTTTTGGATCAGTGGTTTATTTGTATGAACATGACGTTTTATCGAGTGAATGTTCCTCAGCTACCCCTACCACATCCTTCCACCCCTGACTCCCTCTACCCTTATGTCCTCCCGCCTCCACTGAGCACTCATTTCTCAGTTGGTCTAACATTCCCTGGTGAAGGTCAAGGTGGAGGTGATATGCAGCGGACAGGGTTGAATTTAAGTCATGTTGTTTGCTGTTACAAAAACAGGGGAAAGTTCATTTCCTTTTAAAACACAATTTGTCTTTTTTCTGGGTAACAATTACATTTTCAATCAGATACAAATGATATCATTTATTAGGTAAGGGCTTGAAAAAACCTTAAATTAAGATGCCTTCTCAGCTACATTAAGTATCTTCAGAATCATTTGTTTTTAATGCTGTGGATTGTTTTTACTTGGTGGGCTGGAATGTAAAATCTATAATTAGGTAATTTCATGGTAGCATATTTCCAAACCTTTAAAAGACTTACAAAATGTGGGGCTTTTTGATTTCAAAATAAATTATAGGAGAAATAATAAAAAATTTAAATTTAATCATAGATCAAGAAAATAAAATAAGCATTCCATGACAACATTAATAAGATGTCTAAATCGCATGAGTATAAAATTCAGAATGTTAGACACAGAAATGTGACTTTTACCAGGCAGCTTTAACAAGACGAACAAGTTGCCATTGCAATGAAAACCACTTCTTTGGTGTGTTGGGCTTTTTGTCTACATTGGCATCTATGAAATCAAATGTTTTCAGGTCACTGGTAAAAAATGGAAGCATTAAATTGGGGGGAAAGAATTCAGTTAGCTCAAGTCGAGTCTTGAGTAACGTGAAAAGATAGGTTAACCCTTTTAATCCATCCCCAACTGAGGATTGCCTGTTTTACAGCATGACTGGGGATTCGCAAAGCATTTTAAATTGACGAAGGCTTTCCATTCCATCTAGAAGTATGTATCTGACCACAAGAACTTGGTTGAGAACTGGATTTTATAAATTCTTTTTTTTGATAGGAGAAATGAAACACTTAAATCTTACACAAAAGCGATAGAATCAAATAAGAAGCAGTACCTGAACCTTTTGACTAGGAATAATGGTTAAATTTTGTCCTTCTTTGTCATGTCTCACAAATAACCATGAGGTTCACATAAGAATTTTCAGCCTAATATCATCTAAAAGGGAAAAGAATTGATTCAAACTAGTCTCGTGCTGAAAGCAAGTCACCCTAGATAAAGGCCAAAACTTGGTGGATTTTTGTGTGTGTAAAATCTCCTAAAGTAAAATCATGTGTTGTGTTAAATTAAATGTATGTTTTTTGATCATTTTTTTACATCTGTGAATTGACTGAAAGGTTTATCATTAAGTGTAATAAGTTCATTCAATGTTACATCATTTTTCATAGAAGACATTTCAGAGGAAGTTGAGCCCAAATAGTGTAATAATAAATCAAAATGAACAAAAAATATGAAATAAATCTTATACATATAATCTAGACCCAGGCTGATGTGCAAAAAGAGAATTGTAGAGACAATGCAATTGGACCATGTAAATCATTTTTAAAGAATCAACTTCACAGCTGGCTGTCTGGACCTGGGCCACACTTTATTATCTGAGAATGTTCCTTTCTTCTTTCATCGAATTCTGCAAATGTATTACCATTTCATCTGTCAGTCCTAATACTGAAAGACCATCTTAACCTTGAAATTACCCACGTTCTGTCTTATAAGTAATATCATGTGAGTTGGCAAAAGTCTCACCAGCAGGCCCAAACCGTTTGTAAACGAGAGCAGTTCATTAATAAATAGTGGCTGATTCAAAAAGAGGTTCATACTTGCTAAGAGAAAGTAGCTCAGGTAGGAGACCCAGCTCTGTGTCTTTTGGATTTTGATGGAATCTTTAAATATATATGCTTGGGTTTAAACAGTAAATAAAACATTGCCTAGAATTATCTAGCTAAAAGTGTATTTTTATTATTGAAAAATGCACATATCTTCCGTTCCAAATTAGGGGACAGTTATGAGTTTGTAGGCTTTCACTCATCTTCAAATGGCTTAAAACCAGAAGTTGTCTATGGGGCTGTAGACATTGTTATAGGTTGGACAGAATGCAAAAAAAAAAAGGCAAATAAACAGATTTTTGGACTAACTAAATTAGCCAAATTAGAAAATAAAAACAAAAACAGTGACATGCAGTGAGTTAAAATGACTGAAAAAAGGTAGAAAGATAATAAGGGTAAACTGTTTTCTAGCTAACAGTATTAAAAGCAATATTGAGAAAATTAAGTACAAGGAGTCTTTTGTTTCCTTATTCAGAAAACAACATTTGTGAGAGAATCATACATGTGTTATTACTAAGAAAATCAAATAGTAAACAAACATATACTGAATCTTATTTATTTATTGTATCAAATTGTATTGGAAATTATAACCCATGGACACAATTTTGTTTAAAAATGTCTCATGAATAGGAACAATTTTGTTTATTAACAGTCCTGAGTTATAGCCATATGTCTATTTAACTTTGAGCAGTTTTTTCCAAACCAAACCAAATTTTAAAAGAATGGCTATCCCTATCTTTGTTCTAACATTTGTAATGTCCATAAGGGAGGAGAGCTTACCTCATTACAGGGAAATAACATGATCAATGCATTGTTAGTTGAGACTGTAAATCTTACCTCTTTGCTTTAGAAGACAGGGACCATCATACCAGCAGTTCTCAGACTTTGGTATGTATTGGAATCACCTGGAGGGCTTGTTCATCTGCAAGACCCATCTTTGGAATTTCTTATTCAGAACGTCTAGGATTGGGCTAAGAATTTGCATTTGTAACAAGCTCTCTGGTGATGCAGATGTTGCTGGTCTGGGCATCCAGTACCACGGATTAAACTCCTCTCCCTCAAAACAAGGGTGTGGGTTTTTTTTGGTTATTATTTGTTTTTAAGAAATGTATAAAATCATTATTTTTTAAATCTCTTATGAACCTAGGTGAAGAGTTGGGGCTCAATTTAGGGCCTCAATTGGCATAATGATATATTGATGTGATCAGGCTTTGCTTGTGGAAATAACTCCTCAGACTATGAATAACTATAGAGTAATTGTATATAGTTTTCCTAATTCCTGGAAAGATAATTTCCCATGGGATACTGCCCACTAATACTTTTTTTTCCACTAATACTTTTTAGCATTAAATATTTTGTAATAATTCAGTTGATAATTTATTGTGTTCTCTGTACCAATCTTGAGCTGAATATTTTCTAAGTTTTGCTCACCTAATCCTCACAATTGAAGACAGGGTAAGTATTGTGCCTCATAGGGGTGTTGGTAAATGGGGCTTCTAACTGCCTTTGAGTATTGCCCCTATCTCCTCATTCTGTCTTGAGAATTTAGGCAGACTTGTCTTGGGAAGTTGGTTAAGGTCAGTCAAGAAGACCTTGTATTGGAGGCAGTGTTCATGTATCTATGCTGACTTCTAACCTTCTTGGCTACAGTGATAGTATTCAAATTAACAGCCGACACTGGGTGAGTCAGATGAAGCATTGGAATATAGAAAGACTATACTAACATTTATACTAATTTATATTAAGAGACTAAATTAAACCACTAATTAACATATGGATTGGCACTGTTGCTCTCGCTGGGCTTCCCTCCTCGCCATCCCCATAGCCAATGATCACATGACTCCCAGGATGGACAGGAAGAGGGCATTGCAATGTGGAGGGAGTGGATGCAGGGGCAGGTGGGGGACCCTGACGCCCACATTGGTCTATAGATATACTGCTTCTTATGTGTCAGGTGTATTTATGAATATTCCCTTGTTAACAACAACAACAACAAAAAACTAAAAAAACCTCATGAAATAGGTAGTTTAACTTAGCACTAACAATGCAGAACAAGTAACTAACCAGAGAACTGCAGGGCTTAGCCTCCTCTTCCTGCCAGATGGACTCTCCTTCAGCCAGTTCACAGAGGAAAATCAATGTTGAGCTAATCGTACTCTGACAAGAAGTCCATCCAAAAATATTCAGAATTACCAGGAATACTATTTGTCATGCAGATTTGTATCCAGTATTTTAAAACCATGAACCCTGCCCTAAGCTGATATTGTGTCTTGAGGTATTAGCTATGGACAGCCATATATACCACACACTATGTAATTTATAATAAGCGAATATGTATCTATCATGGGTGCACAAACAAGAGATTTCCTTTTTTTCTGAGAGCAGTATGTAATTAAGGAAAATCTTGGGGACCATTTTTTTGCAATAATGGATTTTTGCAGTTGGTGAGGAAAGATTTTCAAACATCTGATATTTCTGGATCTCTACTGATCTTGCTATCTGATAAACAAGCATACAGGTTTTTGACCTGATGGAAATTACCCTAAGGTTAGTTCTTTATGATCTCCTGTAAAATGGAAATATGCATTATGCTGTTATTACCACTGAATACAGTAATGCATGGAACATGCTTAGCACAATGCCAGCCTCATGGTAAAGGCTCAATTTCCTGGCCCTCCATTACATCACTAGAAGAACAAGTTGCATTATCTGAGCAAGAACTTGGTAGAAGGTTAGTGGTTTCCAAGCTCCAATATTCTTGGGACACCAGAGAGGCTCTGGGAATAAGTCTTTTAATGGCTGAGAGCCCTCTGAGATATCCCAATCATCGGATTCATGTCCACCCTCTAATTCTCTTGTTTTTACTTATGAAAGAAACTCCTGAGATGCTCAACATAGCGTAACATAATATGTAAGAGAACAATAGAATATGGAGAACTCATTTAAAGTTATACTTTAAAAGAAATTGTTTCTAGGGGTTTAGAAAGATCTGAAGGGTTATGATTAAATTTCAAAATGACTGGTACATTTCTATTATGGAAAGGCCTTTTGACACAAGTCTAATAGCTGTCCTCCTTTCAATCAATTTTAGATTCACATAATCTGAAAAAGACTGGGTTCTTTCAAACTAGGAGACTTGAACATATTGCTCTCGTATTTGCAACAAACCTGGTACAGCTATCAGCAAGACTTAGCTCTATATGATGACTTCCTTTTCTCCCACAACCCTCAGCTTTATTGAGATATAACTGACATATAACATTGTGTAAGTTTAGGGTGTGCAGTATGATGAGTTGATGATTGTTTACCACAATAAGGTTAATTAAAACATCTTCCATCTTACACAATTACCATTTTTCTGTTGTTATCATAAGACTATATTTAAGATCTACTCTCACAGCAACTTTCAAGAATAAAATACAAAATTACTAACTAGAGTTACCATGCTGTACATTAAATCCTTGGAACTTATTCATCTTATAGATGACAGCTTGTGCCCTTTGACCAACATCTCCCCATTTCCTTCACCCACTGCAGGTCCTGGCAATCACCAATCTACTATTTCTATAACATCAGCATTTTTAGATTCCACATATAAGTGAGACCACACAGTATTTGTCTTTCTGACTGACTTATTTCACTTAGCGTAATGCCTGTGTGCATGGTCCGTCTATGTTCTCACAAATGGGAGGATTTCCTTCTTTTTATCACAGAGTAATACTCCACATATATACCACATTTTCTTTATCCATTCATTTGTCAATGGACACTTATGTTGTTTCCATGTCTTGGCTGTTCTGAATGACGATGCAATGAACATGAGAGTGCAGATATTTCTTCAAGATAGTGATTTTATTTCTTTTGAATCTCAGAGGAGTAGGATGACTGGCTCATATGGTAGTTCTATTTTTAATTTTTTAAGGAACTTCCTTAGTATTTTTCATAATAGTTGTACCCAGTGTTGACTTCCTTGAGTGGTTTCGACACTTCTGGCTACACTGTGCTATATTTCATCAAAGCTTTTGGAAATTTTATGTTTCAAAGCTTTTATTACTTTTATTTCTCATTCACACTTCTTTTTTTTTAAATCAGCAAAGCTGTACTTTACTTACTGTTTAAACTAATACATGTATTATTCCCTTTTACATTTGCCCCCAAACAATCCGAAATATTTTGCCTCCAAACAATGCTAAACATTTACAAACATAAGAACTATTGAGAAAATAACTTTGGCACATGTCACTATTTGCCTCAAATGAGCCCTTGCTTTGCGTAATGTATCAAATGCAGGCAATTGTTAACATTTACCATTGGATTGCACTTCAGTGAATTTACATCTGAACAGCATAAACTATCTTGTGTTCTACTTAAAAGTGTACTGCTGCTTTCTAACAATTTCTCAAATAGCCATGTTTTCTTCTGTGGCTGTGCATACACAGCGTTTATGCTGGGATTGATTTTTTTTTAGCTCATTGTACACAGCAAGATAAACAACCAGTGGACTAAATTCTGTGTAAGTGTGCATACTTTAAATAGGGTTAAAGAACTCCTTAATGTTGATATTTCTTTAGCTCGGCAGTGAAACAAAATCAATGCTAATTTAATAGGAGCTCACAAACCAAGTTTTGCTTTCATTGCCCTTTTAAAAAGAGTAAAGGGCTGTAGTTATAAGCAGAATTAGTAATTGCTTGGTTGATATGCTTGTTGAACAGCAGATGATTGTCATTCAATCTATTCCTTTTAAAATCCATTACCTTAATTTTAGATACATTACTTGATGACGAGATCGTTGATCAACATGGTTGTATTAAACTTGTTTATAATTTTGCAAAGTGATTTTTAATTCCCCCTAAACACCCTTCCTCCTGGTAGAGAAGAAAATTGCTTGTGGGTTATTCAAAATCGGCTCTGTTTTTCTTAGATGATCTTTAATTACACTTTTAAGCAGGATTTCTTTATAGGGAATTGAAATTCTGCTTGTTAGAAAATTACGAAGGGTATTTGGGGATCTGCTATTAGCTGCAGGAACAAATAGAGAGATTAGTAAGACAAATGATCAGTAGCCTAAAAAAATTACCTATGGGAGGCAATTATTAGTCCAGGGAAGATCTGGCTGTGGTCATGAAGGCTGCTTAAATTATGAGCTTTTCAAACTTGTTTTAGAAGCTGCTTAGGAGAGAATAGGAGGTTTATATTAGCCACTAGGAATCAGTGGAAGAGTCATTTTGGAGATTAATAAATTTGCTGTGCCTGTCCTCATGTCTCAGACCATACCAACAGTGATCCAGGCTGCGTGAGAAGTGAAGGAAGAGGAAGTGGAGGCCATGAGCCCAGGACCGCTGAGGAGCCACACGCCGATGATGAAGCCAGGGAAAATGGTGATGTTTTGGAGTGAGAAGGCAGGGCTGCAGGTTTGCAAAAGAAGGCAAAAGAAATGAAATGCCTTTCCTTTTTTAAGGAGCCCAAAGGTGATCAGAATTTGGGGTGACCTTCATGTCACTAGTCATCTTTCTGGGAGTTTCTGTGTCATGGTGGCCAAAGACCAACAGAGCGAGAAAAACCCAATATGCCAGACATGTCGGGTAGCGACTTTACTGGAACAAGATGAACATTTCATAAATTTATTTTTTAGCTTTCTATACAGATGTAGACATTTCCAATGTGAAATGTAATTAAAACCTCTGAGAGTATACCTAGAGCTAGAGAAAAAGGAACTGAGTGTGATTTAAGGGGATGAGTCCATTGAGGAAGATGCAAGGAAGTCTAGAGTAATTAAATATACAGCCCTGTCTTATGCCTGACAGTTCGACCTTCTGTAAGGTTTCCCTCTCATGCAGAAAGCACAAAGGTCACCTAAAGATACGTTTTATATCAGACAACCTAGCCATTCCTCTGTATGACCATTTGAAGACTCTATACCTTACTAAAAGATCAGTTCATAGTAGGTGTTCAACAAAAATGTGTTGACTCGAATGAAAAATGAAGTTTATAGATGACTTAGAGATTAGTTTTATTTATGAATGGGTTGGTTTTGAGAAGTTATCATGTTAAATTTTTTATCCACAGTATTTTATTTCTTAAACTAGAAATGGGTAGGCCTCTTATTAGACCAGAGCTTTCTTCCAAAGATCTAAAATTTATTTTTAGTCATTGTTTAGGTATTTTGGAAAACTCTGAATAGAACCAAGTCAATTTAACTACTTGTTAAATGATTACCCTGTATAAGGTACCTTATGAGGCATGGGAAGATATAGAGAAAATAAAACTTGTTCTGTGTCTTCAAAGAACTTAAAAAAAAACATACTAGCAATAGTTGTATTCCAGTTTTAAATTGGAACCATCGAAAATGATAAAAAGTAAGGCTGTGGGTGAGTGTGGTGAAAGAGATAGACATTGTATCACCTATAGACAGGTCGAATGAATCAAAAGTCTCATCAAAATAATGGCCCACAATGTTGTTTATAGCTCTTCCTGAAGTTCAATGCCAACCTCATGGAGGAGTCGTCTAAGCAGATTTGTTTCAATCCCTGAGTTCATAACCACACAGATTATGGAAGACTTGTTTTCCATGGCCAACAGCATCAAGTTCTTTGCTAAAACTTTACCAAAAGAAATGAATGATAACATTATTAACAGTAGAGAAGGCGATTCGTTGGGCTTCTTCAGTGCTTTTTGATGTTTGCCTTGTGAGCTGTCTATGTTTTACACATCTCTGTTTCCATTCTATTTAGAGCATAGAGTAATGGTAAATTAATATTTGCTGAGTAAACATATGAAGGACTATTGATAACTTTTTCTACTCATTTTAAGTTATAACAAGAACATTAACAAGGGCAATAAAGCTTTTGTGAGTGGTACCTGTCTGTGACCTTAAAACATTTCAAGGAACCAAGAAGTGACGCTGAGACCATTTCTGAATGGTCCCCATCAGTGTTCACATTCCCCAGACCACAAGCTGTCCTGGGGCAGTGGACCCATTTCCTTCACAGGAGAAATTATTCTGCCTTTCTGAATTTTGAATAAAATGCAAGACGTGGGTGAGGAGCTCATGGCCTCTTGATTAAGCCAGAGTGTCAACATACATTAGCTTATTTTTCTTTTAGCAAAGAACTGGCCCACTGGGGTTCACCAGGTCTGTCTTCTTGTTTCATCCTTCTGACTGGGAGAACTTAGGTCAGACAGAGAGACTCAACTCACTCACCATGTGTGCCTACACACACACACACACACCCCAAACCACACCAATACACAGAGAAGGGACAGAGCAAGTAATGGCAGAGGGATGGGCAGGATAGGAAGCTGTTAAAGGTTTTGGGCAGTCTTTTCATATCTGAAAAATGGCAGCGTTCATATTTGAACAAGGCCATAATGGTACCCTAGTCGCTAATCACCAGCTTCTTCATTTCATTTCTGAATGACTTAACTTCTGAAATACTCAGAAATTAGGTAACTGGATAAGCAATTTCTGAAAGGCAGTAGTCTTAGAAGAACTCTAGCAGGCAACCTGAGCCTGAGTAACTTTAGTTGAAATTGCTATGGGACATTTCTTTTTATGTTACTGTGCAGGAGAACAACAGAATTCTAGTTTAAGTGTAGCTGGAATTGTTCTTTCAAAATATGACAGCTAAGCACCTACAAATACCTTGAGATTCAGTTCTATTATGGTTCACTTATTCCATGCTATAAAAATTTGGACAAATCTAGTGGTAGTAGAATATTGAACTGACAGTGGGCCTGAGACCTGGAATTTCTGGGACTGTGTGGTTCTTTTATGAGACCTACAAACTTTAGTTAAAGATTCACAGTTGCACAATGTTCTATTCAAAGTAACCCAGAAATACTTTCTTAGTGTGGTAACTCAGTGACCCTCTAACATATTGCCTTCAGATTGGCCATTGGTATTTCCAGAGTGTGTCAGAGGTTATAGCTTTGATGAGTCATCCAAAAATATTGGACCTATCTCCTAGTGAGATCACTATGCACTGACTGTTTCCCTTTTTGTTTTTAATATCCCAATAGATATATACCATCTCCAAGAGGCTAGGAGCATCTTCCTAGCTTAAATGGTAGTGGCAGAAAGAAAAACAAGAATCTGTGTTTACTATTGGTGATTTCCAAATTGTTGTGTCTTCCAGATGGCTTAGAGGGATTAAATTACTACAATGAATACCATTTTGAAAATGTTTCTTTTGGTATTCAAGGGCATCAAATTAAAATCTTAGTTTTGTGGAATTTTAACATAAGCCACATTTTGGTGGTGGGGGGAACATTACAAAGGGTTTTCACTTACTGTTATCTCTAAACTTTGCAATGTTAACTGACCACCAGCGTTGTTTCTTGGGGGAGATAATGTTTCCCAGCTGTTCTGTTACCACCTCTTCCTTGTTTCTCTTATGTGGGACACCACTTACTTTTCAATGCAAGCAAACAGTTAAATCAATGTTGACTACATCACTAGATAAGAAAAAATAGACTGTGCTTAGATTATTGAGCCACTCTATCAATTAGAAGTCAACTCTGAACTTCAAGGTGATCGTCATTAAGGCCTACGTGTCATCAGGCCTAGAGGAAGATACTAGCCACTAAGTAAACTGCACAGAGTAAAAGTCCATTTCTGGAACTGTAAATGCTCTCATATATTAGTTTTAACCTGGCTAGGTTAATAATTATTAATGTAGAAATGGGATGATAGCAAGTGGGTGGGTACATAGATTCCAATAGTGGCCTATTTTACTCAATTTAGAGATGGGAAAAAGGATAATTGCCCCCTCGAACCCCCAAGTTACAGTGGAGCTTTCAATATGCACCCACAAGGGCAGCCCACCCCATACTCCACATTGGCTTTTAAAGTATGTCTCCTTAAGGCTCTCACAGATTTAATAAAACCTCCATCAAATTTTGGTGTTGCTGCAGCTCCAAACAATCAAATTTTAAGGACCTGGGAGGCCTCACCTGGATTTGCACGGCCCCAGAGCCAGACGGGGTTTTTATTAAACCTGATCTCACACTGTTGGAGATGTCTATGGAGTCAAGTGAATGAGCAACTCGAGTTGCTCCACTGTGGGGCAGATCCAATCAGTAACCCTCCTTGCAGGTATCCCTTCAGCACTGCTTTCCTCTTGTATGTTGCAGTGTTTACATAGCTTTTTCACAGAAGGATTCATTTAGGATTAACCTAATTGAATAAACACAAAGCTGCATAATTTATGGACCAAAATAGTTTTTCCTGGTTGGGTTGCTGACTAGCATTTCCTTTCTCCCTAATGGAATATTGCAAAGCCCCATATTGTTGTAATCAGAATTTCATCTTTGAGTCAATCCAGTTCATTTGCATGATGTGATTTTATTATAAGCCAGATGTATAAATAATTGCTTATGAAGAGATCCTTTTCTTTAAGCTACAAAATGGAGATAGCTATCTATCTATCTATCTATCTATCTATCTATCTATCTATCTATCTATCTATCATCTATATCTATCTGTCTACCTCTAATTTTTTTCCCCTAAAGGAAATGGCTAAGTTCAGAAGCCAAACCTATTGTTATGGGAATTATACTGAATTCTTGTTACTGCTCCCCCAAAAAAGATAACTTAGGAAAATAATAAATGTTGTGGCTCAGATTTTATTAATGAGATAGGTGAAATAAAAGAGCACATGCTGGGAAGATGTGGTAATTTGTTTAAGATCCTAGAAAATTAGCCATCAGAGTGCTCCCTCACTTAAAAATGCACAAAAATTCCCTGTTGCCTGTTGTGCCAAGTTTGGGCCTCTTGTGTTTCAAGAGCTTGTCTAATCTGGCTCCGTCCTAACCGCCCAAACTGACCAGCCTGCTTATTACCATACGCCCTCCATTAGGGGCCGTGAACGGTGGTAATCACTCCCATGGGCCCCACCTACGGCCTCATGCCTCATTTGCTGAAAGCACATGATGGCCTTTGCCTACTGGCCCTTCCACACGGAATGCCCAACATCTTGTGCCTGCCAGTGTGAATCAGCCATTTTACAAGTGCTGCCCAAGACCCAATATCCCTGGAATAAGAAGCAGACTGACTCTTCCTTTCTACGGTGAACTTTTGCTTCTGTGGTAGACTGAAAGTGACCCTCCAAAGATAGGTGTATGTGCTAATTTCCAGGGCCTGTGAATGTAATCTTATTTGTAAAAATTTCTTTGCAAATACATTTAAATATGGGATCCTGAGATGGGGAGATTATCCTGGATTATCTGGATGGGACCAGTGCCATCACAAGTGTACTCATATGGGAAAGGGAGAGGTAGGTTTCAGACCCATGGAAGAGAAGGAGGCAGTGTGACCATGGAGGCAGAGACTGGAGTGATGTGACCACACACGGAGGAATGCAGACAATGAACAAAAGGTGGAAGAGGCAAAAAAACGAATTCTTCCTAGAGCCTCTGTAGGGAGTGCTGCCTGCTGACACCTTGACTTTGGACTACTGGCCTCTAGAAGACTGAGAAAATTAATTTCTGTTTTAAGCCCTTATGTTTGTAGTGATTTGTCATAACAGCCACAGGACAGTAGGGCAACCTCTTCTGGAAAGCACTGCACATTTTCTCTGCTTGGTAGAGATAAGCTCTAAACAGTTCCCTAAAACTTCCTGTGTGGCTGCTGTCTTCCCAAAGAGGTTATAAGTTTCTGGTAGGCTTTCAGAGGTGACCGGTCATAGATTATCTCAGAATTCTTTTGGAATAATTTATTGGTTCTTTTTAATATAGGGAGGGACAAAATGCTGGCTCTATCTCAGCGATCTATTGGCAGTTGACGGTCCTGCTTCTGTCAAACAGTTCACCTCTAGAATGATTGTGGCTCTAATAAGCTTTTCTCATAAACTGGCTGTTGCAAGAGTGTAATAAATGTAGGTCTTTGATATGCCTTCTAGTTCAGTCTCCTTCTCCTCTGCAAATCCTCTCTAAGATGAGTTTCTGGAGCCCAAGCTGCTCACCTATCTGCAGTCCATTCCCATCTGTTACAGAGTGTCAGCTCCTGCTCAAACTTCTCTTTTCAGAGGCGAAGAACCAATGGGCTTATGAGGTGGGCAGTGTTGTGTCTCAGTTTAGCATGCTGGGCGAACTCAAATAGAGTAAGCAAAATTGGCAGGTATAGGAATCATGCAAAGCCAGACCTCCTGAGGGAAATACCTGCATTTCTTCTGATGTCCAGTGTTCTGTGGAGCTGTGTCCCCAGCAACTCAACGTTCTTTCATGGAACTTGGTTGGATGGGGAATGGAGTTCAAGGCCCTACATTTATAGTCTTCTGACACCCCTTCAAAATGATTCATTTATAAGAAAGCTGTATTTTCAAGAGTTAATTCCTTCAAGTTCAAGGATTGGGTCTCATTTTTATTTGGTCACTCACTCTTTTATTTCATCGCAAATGCAACCGTGATGGTAGAAAGTATAGGCTAATTCTACTCTTTAGGATTATAGCACCTCCTCTGAGGTGCATAAATATTTAGGAATGTGAATTGCAGAGGGAAAAGGTCATCTAAGGATTCATCTGTAGGAAATCTGAACTAGAAAGTTTGGTTCACCACAAAACCAGTCTTTCCAGGCAGAGATGAAAACATTTGATCAAGTAAATCTACAACTATAATTTAAGGGTGTTAAATAGTAACCTATGGGGTTAGTCTAAAGGAAGTTCAATAATGTTTCTAATTAAGGGACTACTGGTAACAAAATAACTAGTGGATGCCCATCTGTCTTTAGTACAGTTTCGGTACTATAAAAAATAACCATATCCCCTTATTCTATTCTTTATTTATCCTATCTATCCTCTATTCCGTCCCCAAATGGGTCCTCTACATAAGCATGTGTGTAGGTTCTGAGGTGTTCCTAGCAAGGCTACCATGAGAGGAATCATGTAAAATCTTGACAATGATATAGTTTTTCCTGATTTACTGATATCACAAATTTACATATTTAGAACTAAGTAACCCTGCTCAGTGTAATATTTTTGTTAATTTCCTGTAGGTTGAAAAAACCCTTGTTAGGGGGAGGTCTTTAGTTGTAAAACTATTGTAATCCCTTTCTGAGTAGTGGCTCAACTGATTTAACTCTTCAGATACAGTTCAGTTAGAATGGACACATAGAAGAGTCAATCTAATTTACAAAAAGCAATAGTTTATGACAACCAATGTCCTCCCACTGGCTCTGAGTATGTCCTCAAAGCTCTAAAATAATTTCCTTCTCAACAAACTATAGGCCTGAGTCTCTCAATCTGTTATTCTGTAAGAGAAAGCAGGTAGGCTATGAGCTTAACAGCTTTTACTACTAATCAGGACCACATTCAGTATAACTAAATTGAAAAAGTTTTAAGAATACTTTTAGATAGTTTTGAAACATTTAATGCTTTATCAATGGCTTTTGGTTCATATACAGGAACTATCAATTAGACATGCCATCTGCTCTTGATACAGCCTTCTAAAGTTTCTTTATAGCATTTGTCAACACACCACATCCAAAATCACAGGGGCAAAGCAAATTCCATTTTTAAGTACATTCGAAAGGCCTTCCTCTGTGTATAGTCATTTCTAATGATTTTTCTGTGGTCCTAAGATGAATCGGATGCCCACTAACAGCTGATTTCAGAATGTCAAGTAGACTGAATATTGCCTTAGGATTCAGGAACAACTGCATAGAAGAGGTGATTCTTGAAGAGTGGCTTCGCTAAGCAGATAAGAGGTCCGGGAGCACCCTGGTAGAGAAACGACATATTTATATGTAGGTGGGAGAGAGCCTGGCATCTCGGGGCACTTTAAGTGTGCCTTGTGGCTACAGCCCACTGTAGTCCCAAGCTCGTCCTTAGAAGATATCAGTCTGCAGCCTTAGCTCCCTAACAAGTGTGGTAGTTGATTGCTTTTCAGTTCAGAGAATTGCTTCGGATTCTGCTGCTCATTTTATGTCCTAAACCTTCCTTCACTTCTGTGTGAGTTCCCTGAATTTTATTCCTTTGCCTCAGACCAGCTCCTTTCTCCTGCCCAGCCCTGGAGACAACTGACACTGAGGTCTTCCAGAATTTGATCTAGACTTTCCTCCAAACAATCTCTTCTTTCACTAAGTTCCTTTTGGGGACAGCCTTCAAGCAAGGGACATCAGCCTCTGATTCTCCCAGGCTCTGAGCCTGACCTTATTCCTGTGTGACTGGGATAGGGATCCCATACTCAGGAAGCAAAACTGGAGTGGGGAAAGGGCTGGGTCCCTGAGATCTGTGTTTTCTATGTTAGGGTATTTGGAGTCTATCCAGAGTCATGGTGAGGAACAGGATGGACAGGATGGACTTATGCAGTGCAGTTGAAGATCAATATCCATTTTAGAAAGATGACCTTGGTGGTTAGGTAGAAAGTGAATGAGGCAGGGAGAACAGTTAGGAAGCTGGGTCAATACTCAAGCGTGTGTCAATGCTCAAGTGAGAATTAAAGAACAGATGATGGAAAAAGAAACAGATTAAAGAGATTTTAAAAGATAACATTGACGACACTTCCTGAATTCAATGCTAAAAGGGAGGGAAGGGGAAAGAGAGAGAGACTAAGGGAACTTGGTCAGTGATGGTGCCCTACTCCCCGTAACTGGGAACCTAGGAGGATGATTAAGTTTAAGAGGAGTTAACAGAGTGATGACGGACTTGGACACACACCAAGCTGAAGACTCCTATGAGGAATCCAGGTACAGCAGCCCAGGAGGCTGCCGTACGTACGAGAAGAGAAGGCTAAAGATACAGGTCTATGAGTTGTCATTGGCACCCATATATTATGGCAGAATATGATTCAGCCCTTAAATTATAATCATTAAGACTAAGTAGCAACATGGGGACATGAAAAGAGAAAGACACAAAATTGTATCTGCTTTTAGATTTCAAATACATAAAATTATGTTTGCCAATGGATAAAAATGAGATGGGGACATGGAAAAATGAAATATAGTAGATTTGTTAAGATGGTGAGTTCTTTTTAAATTAATTATTCATATCCTGTCTCTTTTCAAAAAGAACTTGTGACATCATGAAATTTATTAATTTTATTAGAAATTACTTCTGTTGTAATATTTTGTATAATACATTAAAAATTAATATGAGATATCATATGAGAACAATTTTTTAAACTTCTGTGTGAATAAGTTATTATAATATAAACACTGTATATTTATTTTTGGCCTAATTTTATGGGAGTGATATTTTCATAATTAGATTCTAGCATTCTCTTGTACATATTTGTGTTAGTTCTCTACATCATTTTGAAGATCACAATGAGTCAGGGAATTCCCTGAAAACTCAGAATCTGAGTAAAGAGCAAGTAAAAAAAGAGGTGTTGGATGAAATTTCCTTGGATTATAAGCCTATTTATTGAACAATCTCTGTATGCTAGACATTATGCTGAAGATACAAAAAAAGAATAAAACAAACTCCCTATCATCAGGCCTCTTACAATTTAGTGCAGGAGGTGAAGAGTAAACAGGAAATTATTCACAATGTAATGAGTGAGGTCATGAGCCCCTACCCACAATTCTAAGGGAACACATGATAGGGGGACTTGGGAGCTTCCCAGAAGGGCTGGTGTCTGCTGAGTCAACATAGACTCTCTGTGAACAACACAGAGAAATTGAGTGAAGGAGTTGGGGGAAGTACTTTGTGAGAAGGGGAAGACATCATGTGCAAACACTCAGAAGTAAGAAACTGTGACAAGTTTAGGGAATTTAAAGAAGCTCACTCTGGCTTTTCAAAGAGCTGGTAGAGAGGGGAAGTGAGGCTGAAGGCGGAGGGCAGGTTGTGAATTGTCTTGTTTGCTGTGCTCAGGATTTTGGACTCAGCCCTGTAAGAAGTGGGGAGTTACTGGGAAACTTCAGCAAAGGGAGTAACATGATTGGAAAGACGACTCTGGATGCAGTATGGTGAATAGATTGAGAGGACTCTGGAGGGGAGGCCAAGAGACCTGTGGTTGTTCTGATGATGCAGAAAGAGAAACTGGAGCTTGGATTTGGTGAGCAGGTCTGGAGAGAAGTGGGTGGAGATGAGAGAGATTCATGAAGGGGGATCAGCAATACTTGGTGGCAAAGCATAGACGGTGAAGGAAAGAGGAGGGTCAAGGATGACCCCTGGGTTTCTGGCTTGGGGAATGGAACCTCCCTCTCTGTCAAGATGGGAAAAACGTGAAGAGGAGCAAGTGTGGTTGGAAGATGGTAAATTCGGTTTAGGTACATTGAGTTGGAAGGGTCTGTAGGACAGGCATGTGATAGAAACGTCTTGTGGGTGGTGATACACAGATCTGGAGCTTGGGTGAGAGCTGGGCTAAGATTACTCAGAGGAGGAGGGTAAAATCAGAGCTGGGAGTTGAAGGACAGGTCAGGGCTGCTCTGTGTCTGGCAAACAGAAGATGCAGATGTAAGTTTAAATATATCAGGGTGAATTGAGGAATGGAGTCATGGAATTTTTGGAAGTGGAGAGAAATTCAGGGACCATCTACTCCATAATATTACCAATGAGTAGGTGAAAATACTAAGTAGTCAGAGAAAAAAAAATCACCCAATTACACAAGTTGTATTTGGAAACCTAGGCTTTATGAATTTATGTTCAGTTCTCTTTCTGCTGCTGGGGTGGATATAAAGGAGAACTGAATAAGGAAACATGTGAAAGAGACAACTGGCTTAGTTAGTGCGAGAGGCAGGACTTGCTACCAAGCAGTGGTCAGTGAGGCCACCATCCCTGATCTCAGACCCCACTGCCTTCCTAAAAAGCAGTCATTCAAACATTCATGGCTTGGCCACCATTTCAGAGTCCATATTCTCCCCCTTTCCTTAGGTTAGGGGTCATTTTGCCTCTGTGTGAAAGCTGTGCGGCTTTGTTTAGGAGAAATTGTGTCACCTGTACAAGTCAAAAGCCATGACTTCCATTGCTCTGTGACCCAGGAAAAGCTGTGGATTTTCAAAAAGAAAGATGCCATTGTGTAATGGCTTTCTCACTGCTGTGATGTTTCAGGACACCCTAACTATAATGCCATTTCCATGCTTCTAAATTGTTTTTATCGTAGATGAAATGAAATGAAGCTGTTAATGACAAGCTGAATGGGAAAGGCATCTGGCAGCTCTGTGAGGTATGCGTCAGGTGCCCTCCATTCCGTGAGAGTGACACCTTGCTTTTATTTTGCCCAGTTCTTCAAAGGGAAAACAGTCCATAGCATTAGCAGATTAGGTCGGGAGGACTTAAATCTGCTTTGCAGTGAGACTCGGTGTTTCTTTGCAGCTGGAGGCATCTGTGTTAAGTGTGCCGATCTGTTCACATATAGGGGGAGGGGGGACAGTTTGGGGATTTGGATGGTACTGACTCTCCAGTGTTGGTGGGCGGTTAACAGGGCAGTGTGTTAAAGAAAATCAGGCATTTCTTAAGGTTGGCCTTGGTAAGAGGTTAGGAAGACAGATCTCATTAGGCTGCAAGGTGTTTTATATTATCAAAGCAAGACTTTCCCAGGGCAGTTTGTCCTTTGCCTGGAGGAAGATGAGTTTTCTAAATGACTTAACTAACTTCTTTTTTGGCATACTTTTGCAATTGGTTCATTTCCAGGTACCAGAAAGAATGTAAATATGGAATGAATCAACTTTTTCCACATTCTTCTTTAGCAGTTCTTTTATGAAGAACAGATTTTCCATGGAGGAAATTAAAAAATACATAAAACTGAGAAACCATGGTGTTGTTGAGAACGGCCTCATTTTCCATGTCACTGTGTAACTGGCAGTGCATGCTGTATTCAAATGGCGTTAATATAAAGTATGGAGTTTATTTCAATTAGCTTCATTTTTCCTCGAGATGAGGAATTATCATAAATCCCTGAAATAACAGTTGACTCACAGAGATGCTTGTGTCATTGCATTGGGAATTTTTTACGGCTTTTTTTGCTAACTCCGTCTAGTTATAAAAAATGATTAAACTCTGATTTAATGCATTTGATATGGGCCTTTTGCCTAAAGTGGAAATGGGGAGAGAAGGGCAATGCTTTAACTCATTTCCCAAAGACAGACAAATTATTCTCTTGCAGTAAATTTGGGTAGAATGATATTTTCCATTTTAGAGCCTTTTTCTACACGAAACACAGGAATTTTCATTAGCATTTGGTTCAGATTTTTTCTTGGATGCCATTCTTTTGAATGATTTGAAAATACTCTTCTGGTGCATCTGTAAACATCTCAAAATTAGATATTTGGTAAAAGACAATTGATATGGACAGCTCAAAAAGCCAGAACTTTATGCAAAGCGGTATCTGGATTGCCATCTAAATGAAAACCGCATGTCACACAGATGCCATAAATATGAATTCAGACAAATGCCCATTGATAGTTTTTCTGTGGTGCATCTTAGATGGTTCAGCGAGTTACAGATCTTGCGAAGTGCAGCCTGTTTGGTATGCGGAAGGCAAGTTAAAGTTCCTCTCCTTTCTGTTGTGACACTACGAGTCTAACCTTTATTGTCAGGGTCTCAGCTGAATTCTCTAACAGCAGATGAGTGGGAATTCATGGAAAGAGCATGTGTTTCACCAGTTTCCTTCATTTTTCCCTCAGGACGAGCAGCTGTCAGGTCAGCCCCCCACTGCAGAGCTTGAAGCCATCAAGAGCAGGGGTATTTCGCCTTGTTCTGAGCGCAGGCTCTCAGCTGACTCAAGAGATCACATAAATACCTGCAGGCCAGCATATATGAGTCATCCGTGAGTGACCTCCCCGACAGGCTGAAACCACAGAATGCGACTTATGGAGCCTTCGAAACAGGCTGCCTAGAGCCGGGCTCAGCCGAAGCAATAAACAGGAACGGATGAATTCATCACGTTCACACTCCCATTTTTCTACATGGTAGGAAAATAACTCCAGAGACTAATAATAGCATTAAAATGCAGCCACATAACTTTTATAACCCTGTTTCCTCAAGTGCTTTACAATGAAATCCAGAGTCTTTGATGGAACTTGTTCCATATCCTAAGTTCTTAATGAGTTTAACTAGACATGATCTTAAAGAGGACACCTGAGTTTTAAAAAATATGAATTAATGTCTTTTCATTAGCAGACCTCACTTGGGTGAGGTGAAGAGGGTGAATTTTGCTATTTACCTACCTTACTTCTCTGGGTCCTGGAGGTGAGCTTCCCGGGATGAGGAGGGAGGAATTTCCCTTGGTTTCAGGTGGATGTCATCCTTGTGTGGAGACTGAGAACATACTCACTTTGGGTCTTTTAATAGCAATGCTGTTCTTGTGTTTCTTCTCAATACAAATATCCAACACTTAGTCATTGCTAGATCATTCGCCTTGATCATCACACTTATGTCTTGAAACAACCCTCTGAGATGGGTATTAATATTAGTGGCTGATGGGGAGAAGCTGGAAGTCATGCTGCTAAGGGGTAGATGACCGATTTGAATCCTGGCCACCTGACCACAGAACCTATGTTCTTATTCATTCATTTATGGAGGCATGAAAAATGCATGAACCAGCCCAGGGGGGAACTGAGTTTGCCTTCATACCACAGGGCTCTTGTACACCTGTGTTTGTTAAGTGTATTTATTTAGTATGTTATCACTTAAGTTTCCAGTGTTTTATTCATTTATCCAACAAATACTTATTTAAAACCTTCTTATGTGTCAAACATGAGGTGCTGTGGATGTAGCTGGGAACAAAACAACTCTAGTCCCTTCCTGTAGGGACCCCCCCAGGCCAGTGGGAGACAAGTGCCACCTATATTGCAGGATGGGAACCCTGAGGATGGGACCCTGACCCTGCCTGGGGAGTCAGAGGAGGTGGTGTTTGAGTTGGCCTTCCAGGGTGTTTAGGAGTCTGCCAAGTGTCCAGGGTGGGAAAAGCCTTTTAAATGGGAGTGACTCATTTGGATGCTATGAAGAGATGAGTAGGGATGACGTGTGAGGGGATTCCAGAAACCACCTACCTCTGCCCCCAGTTTGGAATCTCCCTGTGCCATCCTCTGATCGCACAAAAACCTCGCTCCCACTGTTCACTTGCCTGGCAGATCCTTCCACGGTCTTCTTCTCCTGGTCAAGGTGTTGCTTCACCTGAGAAAACTTCCCTGATGCTCCCAGTAGTAGTCAGATGCTTCCCGTAGCATATGCTTCCCACTGTCCTAACACTGCTGGCATTGTAGTTTAACTGCCTCTGTACTTATCTGTCTGCTGCTTCAGACTATATGCCTTTTGGAGCCAGGGACTGTGTCTTAAAAACTAGCACATGGGATGTACTGAATAAATGTTGGTTGAATGGGTGTGAGACAGAGGTGAGGATGACAGGTGAACAGGAACAGACCACAGAGGGCCACATATGGCGATCCGGTGTGCACCCATGGCTGACCCATCAGCATTCCCAAGCTCTGGTCTCCTGCCACCTCCACTCAGAGGCCAAAAGGGCAAAATACTCACATTCACTGCCTCCCTACCAGCAGGCGGTAGCCACAGGACACAGCTGTGGCTAATGAGTCCTAAGCAGAGCGTCTCTGAGAGGGACAGTGTTTGCCTTCCTGATAAAAAGGGAGTATTATATTTACTGTGGTTCTTCACGGCTCTGAGTGCAGAAGTGAGGGCTGGGGAGACGGAGCAGCTACCTTGTAGCCATGGAGAAAGGGCCAAGAGAGTCACAGAGACTCTGGCCTTGCTATCACTGACTGCTGAACCAGTGCCAGAAGCCACCGACCTCTGGACGTCTCTTCACATGAGGCAAAATAATCCTGTTTCAGTTGTCTGTTAGTTAAAGCCAAATGCTTTCCTAACTGCAATACTATGTAGTAATAATAATAGCTACATTTATAGAATACTTAGCATAATCACAGTTGCAAATGCTCTTCTTATACTTATCTCAACGATTCCTCACAAAAACTCTACAGGGAAGGTGCTATCATTACCATCATCCCCATTTCACGGATGCTCACATAACCAACAAGAGTCAGGGCCAAGATTTGAACCCAGGGACTCCACCTTAGAGTCTGTGCCCTTGCCCTCTGTACACAGTGCCAGGTCAAGAAGCGTGATCTTCATCTTGTAGTTGGTGAGGTGGTCTGGTAGGCAGAATAATGACTGCCCCAGAATGGCCATGTCCTAATTCCTAGAACCTATCTCACGTGTGACACAGGAGAGTTAATGCTTCAGATGGAATTCAAGTTGCTCATCAGCTGCCCTTGAGATGAGATTATCCTGGATCATCAGCCTAATGTAATTGTGTGAGTCCTTAAAAGCAGATGAGGGAAGCAGCAGAAGAGGTCAGGATGAGATAGAAAAGGACTTAAACTGCTGCTGCTGAAGATAGAAGAAGAGGCTACAAGCCAAGGAGTGCAGATGGCTTCTAGAAGGTGGGAAAGGCAAGGAAGTGGGTTCCTCCCTTGAGCCTCCATAAAGGAAAATAAGTTGCTGACAGCTTGATTTTAGCCCAGTGAGACCCGTGTCAGACTTGTAACCTACAGAACTGTAAGATGATAAATTTGTATTCTTTCATGCCGCTAAACCTGTGGTACTTTGTTAAAGCAGCAATAGTAAACTCATACAGGTAGTATTGAAGGTATTTTCCTCAGAGTCTGGGCCTGATCAGATTTGCTGTCTTTGTGAGATCCCTGTGTTGGCTGGGTAGAGTCATGGTCGAAGGCTTCTCTGTTGCTCTCTGGAGGAAGGGAGTTCAACTGAAAGTGAGTGAGGTAAGATTCAAAATAGCCTGTGCCGAAGGGAGAGGGGGACTGTCCAGGTGAAGCTAAAACCTTACCCTTCGTGACACAGCTTTTAAAGTATATATATATATATGTACAGTTTATAGACATGTCTTCCCACCACCAAGCTCAACAGCCTAGGAGCAGGAGCAGAGATGGGCATATTAAGGAGTGGGGATTTGGAAGAGAGAAGGGAGTGAGAATTTTTATACCCTCTTTTAGTGGGGGAATGATTTTTCTGTGGGACAGAAGGAAAGACCATCTCATTTTGTCTGAGGCTGATTTCATGAATTTGCCAAGAGCATGTGCAGCCTACAATCCTCTACATCACTATTCAGCTCCATGACACCCCCTCCCCATATTGCAACTAGATTTTTCCTTCAGATCAGGATCATTGTCTTCTGGTAAGCCAGGCATCCTGAGAAGGGTGGCACACAAGTCATGGCACCCTTGGTGTGACTGAGTCAGTTCCATCTGTGGGAAAAGGTAGCTGGGGTAGGAATGAAGGGGAGGACCACGGTGATTTGGGTTGAAGGAGGGTCCACCACTCATTCACGGAAGAGTGAATTGCTGGAGCTCTGAAAGTAAATGATTTCTCGGTCATCTGTGCCCTCCTCCCAGGTTCCCAAAGGTAATGCCTGGGCCTGGGTGGGCATAGGAGGTGGCAAGAACTTTTTTCCCATCAGGTATCTGATATTTGTGCTCTGTGAAGGCGTGCTTACACTTTGAATTGTGTCCGCATGCAGCCATCTGGGAGGCAAGGGAAAAGCAAAAGGAAAGGTACAGGGAAGGTGCCTGCTTCCTCTGGGCACAGAGGAATATGTCCCTGGCACCTTCTGACAATAGAGAGAAGGGATAAACAGAACTGGTGCCATCTTATGTAAGGCAAAGTGGGGGAGATGAGAAGACCCAGCATTTGATCTGAAAAGTTCCTTGAGGGCTGGTAAACCTCTTTGGGAGAGATATCCTAAAAAGTATGCACAGATTGCTAGGTTTAGAGCTCTGTTTAATATCAAAGGAAACCTTTCTCATCTTTGAAAAAATTTTAAAAAGAGAGCCTATAATCCCCAGTGCCTCAGATTTATGTTTTCCAAATGTGGACCTCGATTTCTCCATGTGCTCGATATCTTTTTAATGGACTACAAATATTTGAAATGTGTAAACACCATGGGAGGATGAGTATTTTAAGCATGTAGGGATGTGGCTGGATCAGGGAACTAGGATGTCATTATGGAAGAGGGAAGGCTGAGATGAGATGTCCCAGAAGCCTAAACTGCTGGACTGGGGCACATGCTTAGGGCAGGCCAAGGGGCAACATTCTTGCATTTGAATTTTCAAAAGTCACCTGGACAAAAGCAGGCAGCATCTTTCTCCCTAGGTGTATTCCCTCTTTGGACTTTATCCTTATCTGGGGGAAGAAGGGGTCATGTTGCCCTTCCTTCTGCACTGGCCTGCCTTCCAGGGGAAGTGGGGTCAAATGTGTCTAGGAAACATTCCCCTGGTGATTCTGATACACTCTTCTCCACTTCCACCCCAATCCTTCCTTATGGGAATGAACAGGCTCAAAGCCAAATACTGGCATGATCAGAAAAGATTGCTCGTTCTAGGTAGAGTGATGTGTTTCCAGTCAGAATAATCTCTGGAGTCTTCCCTGTGGTCTCCCTTAATGGACTCCCTTGAGCAGACACACCTCCACCGGACATCCTCCACTTATGAGGTGCAGAATGAGGGTCTACTGCATGATGTTTCGGTGAAGATTAAGGGAGATATTCATATAACTGGTGAACCACTTGCTCATGGAGAGCCCTCCCTAAATATCCATTCCCTTCCTTAGCAGCCAGTGGCAATGAACTATTTCCTACTTCTCCTAGCACGTGTTAATGTTCTCCTGTGCGGCAGGTGTTCTGTTTGCTTGCCCTTGGTCACTGAGTCCCACTTGGGACTCATGCAAGATGGCACAATGGTGAGCACATGGCTCCGGGAATCAGATTGACTGTATTTGAATCCAAGCTTCACCTTCTTAAACAAACTGCACCATCCTGGGCAAGTCTCTTAACTTCTTTGTGCCTCCGTTCCTTATTATAAAGTAAGGGGGATGATAATACTAATAAAAATAATCATAGGATTGTATGATGTGTAGAACATGGTCAAAGATCTCTGATCCATGAATCTAAATTCCAGTTTCTTGAAAATAATTTCAGGCTCAGAATGGTTTCTAGGAGCAGAACTGGGAATTATGAGTAGTAGTGAAGGTTGCAACAAAAGTGAATCCGTAGAAGGTGGTGGCCTGGCTGGCTGGGACTCTAAAGGCTTATCTAAGGTTCCTATTAATAGCAGAGGATTATCTATTTCTTAAATACCATACACTACACTTGCCAACTGACGATCAGTGGACCCAACTGTACCCATGGACGCAAACACAAATAAATAAACTGGTTGCCAATATTTAAAATCTGGGCTATTTCACATAAAACTCTGGATTTCCTGCCTTTCAAACAACTGGGGGGAAATACATCTCTGGGATTGCTCTCCTAAATGGCAACATCTGTTTCACCTATGTAAAACTGCCCATTTTAGATTGTTCATTCACTTTTTATTTTTCCACAGTCTCCACCACTCCATACTATTACATATAGCCCATTCTCATCATGTTATTGTGTGATCTCAGTAGGCCTCTGAATTTGCAATTCCTACTATAAATGCTTATATCTCTTCTGATATAAGAGAAGTGTTACTGAGATGTGGGGCAGGTGGTACATTTCCATCATATTGGAAACAGATACATATTTCCACCATACTGTGGAAAGAGATACTGTTTATCCAGTCTTGATTTATGAGCTGTTCTCTTAGCCTACGAATGGGTCACTTCCCATAAACTATCACCAGTGCCTCCAAGTAGAGTCACTTCCCACACCTCAGATGTGCTTATTGATGACCCTCACTGGCATTTACTACAGGAAATGTTCATCATAGATGGAAACCATCAAGAAGTGGTACCAAAGAGAATAGCCTAGATTAGCATGGTATTCCCAGGGGTGCACAAAATATGTTTGAACACAAATATTGGTAATTATGGCTTTGCAATACAGTTCTACTGGAAACAATAGTTTTCTTTCATACCAGAGAATAAAATAAAGACATTTGGAATCCGACTGCTGGGACATTTTCAGAAGTTCGACTTCTGAGAATTGGGGTACCAAGTTCCCATTTCTGGAATTAGAAGCAGGAAGGCTGAGAAGTGATGTGGCTGGTCTTTGGTACATTGGAGGACAGAGATTTTAAATCTTGTGTGTTGTTGCCTTTACTCTGGTGAGCATCACTGGTCCTGGCACCTCATTCTGGAACAAGCCATGGGATAAAAGGGTGTGTTCAAACTAAAGTTGTTCTAAAGGAAATGTCCTATAATTTAGAAGAGTCAGAGCCCCAAAGGTCTGTGTCAAATGTAGCTGGTGAAGGCCGTACTTTTCAGAAATAGGTGATGTTCAACCAGTGTCACAGCACAGGAGAGGATTCAGGAACTCCAGGCTTCCCAGGGTCTCCTGGACAGAGCAGAAGGCTGTCATTGTCAGTCCACAGCTCAGCATTGCATCGTGCAATGCAAACTGCAAGACATGCTCCTTTATCAGCAGAGCTGTATGTCAGCGTAACTGGCGCATTAAATATTTGCTGCTGTGACTCCGTTAATGAGTGTCATAAAAGTGCGGCAGAATCTGGCATTTTAAGTGTTTGTGGTGCCTAATGTATAGCTTGCTATTGTAAATAGACCACACATTTAGAAGTAATTACATGCAAGCTGTGATAGCAGGTTTATTTTTTACAACTATTCTGAACTGTGATCAACACTTGTAATCACAAAGCAAGGAAGAAATCGGCAGTGACAACACCACCTTCATGTCGAAAGCAAATTCTTGCTCTGAAGTTGTGAAGTATTGTGTTTTTCACTAGGAAGTGAACACAATTAGTCAGACGCAGATATAATCATGAGGTAGCCTGGATCTGGCTTATATACTATGTTTATATCCATACACATTTTTCTTTAAAGGCTTACACAGTCCAGTAAACATCCCAAATTGTATCCTTTTTAAAGCAATATACATATATTGCTTGAAGCAAATATTTGAAGCAAATATATATATATACTTTACTTCTGAGCATTAAGGAAAAGACAGTTTCTATCTTTTTGAGTCTTAGTGATGCATTGTGTTTTGTTTGTGATTTTTGGCTGAAGCAGAGTTACAGATTGGTTAAAAATGTAAAGAAGGTTGATAATCTTTGGTTCCTCCTAGCTCAGCAATGCCTCTTATTCATGCAATCCTGAGCAGTTTTCAAAGCTAAATTCTGTATCTGAAATAAGAAATCAGAGCTTCCTGTGAAGTAGTTGTAGACCAGCGAGTTTTAGACCTGGAGTCGATGGGTACGGTTGGAGGCAAGAGGAAAGCACAAAACCCCCCAAAATGCATGCAAAATTTTACAGGGATGTGTTTTCTGGGAGATTTTCCAGAGCTTTCTTTGGAGCCTGAGAGGAATATTGAGTATCACAAATGTACAGCTTGCTTAGACTGCCGGAAGTGATGAGGAAGGGGTTCTTGAGAGACCACCTGTCTGCAGTCTTGAGGATGCCAGCACAGTGGGGCTCCTGATAGCTGGGCAGGACTCCCTGAAGCAATTGCTGCTAATTTTTAGAAAGCCCCAGAAAAACCTGACAGCTGGGTCCTTCTGAGAGGGTGGTAATGGGCTCCATTTCCCTCTTTTCAAGCCCAGAGCTTGGACCCCACCAGGTATGAGAGAGCGGAGGCGGTCACCACGAAGGCAACCCCTGCCGCGGCAGCTCGCCACCCCTTTTTGATCCAGCATCCAGTCTGGGAGATCAGAGGTTTCCTGGCTCTGTGGAAACTCTCCTTCCAATTCAGGGAAGGCTGTATAGCGACTCTGTGGGCCCAGGCAGATGGAGACTCACGGCTTGGGGCGGAGGGAACAGATTCAGGCTGGGGCTTTGGGAGAGTTGCTGCCTGGCTGACCAAGGATTGTTACACAGGCCGGGCGGCCTGCGGAGGACTGAGCGCAGGGAGGCTACAAATCTCTTGTGTGTCCTAGAATCCACACTCATTTCTTTTCCCCTCTCTTATGTCCCCTGTTGCTTTCTGTGGAAACTCCAAAGCTAAATGCAAAACCTCAATACGTGCCAATTCCCTTCTCTCCCTCTCTGCTCTCCTTTTCCTGTTTGTTTAAATACCTTTCCCTCTGTCTTTTCTCCTTTCCCTCCAGTTCCTATTTTTGTTCTTTCTTAATATCTGGAGTTTTTCCTCTCCTTATCTTTTGGTCCTCCTTATATTTGTGTCACCAAATGCAGTTCTTCTTTGGTGCATTCTATTTCTCTCTGTCCTCCTCTCTCTCCATCTCTCCCTCCCTCCTTCTCTCTTTTTCTGCTTTTCATTAATGAGAGGCAGCAGGTGTAACAGGTGACCTTGGGGGGCTTTGCTCTTTTAAAATGATCTAAGAATTTTGAGCACAAAGCATAGTTATTTAATTTAGCACAGTCTAAAGCATCCCTTGGGCAATGCAAAGGGAACGGTTTTGGTCAATGGAAATCCCACCTGGGACAGAGCAGACACTCGCCCACTGTTAAACAGAGTCCAGCTCCCCTCCGCCCCGGCTCAGGAGGATCCCGGGTTGCACATGGATGTCCTGGAACCATCCCTGGGAACCTGGTGGTGGACTTCATTGCTTGGCTGCCTTTATACAAGTCAAAGAGTAACATTCTTTTTGGGTCTAAACTCTTCTACCTGCATTTCTACTGAAACAAAAGTTGCATCTTGGAGAGATTTGTGCAGAGCTGTGGTTCTCTGGCTTTATCTAGTTCCTAACTAGGTTTCTAAAGTCAAGCGCATCTCCCCAGCTAACTCCCTCTCTCTTACCCTTTGTCCCTCAAAAGCGTTTTACAGTTTCTTTTTTTGTGGCTTAGCTTCTGGACTTCTCTTCTGTCCCACTTTATTGAAACCCTTCTTCGTCTTCACTGCCACCTCCTCTACGAAGCCTTCTTAAATCCTCAGCCAGGATGAATACCTGACTCAGGCGCTGTGCTTTCATACACCCTTACCTGGGTTTCTGATACGTATTCATCACAGTCTATCTTGAATTACAGCCCGGTACATACCACAGGAGACAGAGAGAAATGTGAGGGCAGGGATGTCTTTTGATCTTCACTGTGCCTAGGGTTGTACCTCAGTAAACGGTCATTGAATTGACTTGCAGGGTGGTTAGTGAGGACATTTGTCAATAATCCTCTGCTGATTTTTCGTGTCCAATGAAGATCCATTTTATCTTTATATTCACTCACACTCGCAGCCATCATTAGCACATCCTTTGCACTGTGGGTTTCGATCCTCCCGGGCACCCTGTAAGGGGTGGAGAGTCTCTACCTCGCAGAGAAGGCTGAGCTCTCATGATGGAGCCATACTCTCATCCTGTCTCTGGTCTCCAAGTCCCTGCCCTTTCCACTGTATTCTGTTTATTGGGAAGGGAAGTCCAGGAGGTATATTCTGATGGTCTCCACTCTCCTGCAGCCATGGTGTTCTTTGAGATCCTCAGTCATGCCACCTTCTCCCAAGAGGACACCATTAATGAGTCAGGGCACCCTGTCTGGCTTCTTTTTGGAGGGGGGTTGGGGCAGAATCCACCAGCCCCTTTGTCCAAGGCCCCAGGGCTGGGTATCTAGGGCTCTCTCTGTCTGAGACAGAAGCATGCCTGTTCACTTGGAAAATCGCAGCTCTCGTTGGCATACAGCTCCCAACTCTCTGCCTGTTTTGGGGCAGAAGCCTGCTTGTGTACAGGCCTGGGAGGTTATGGCCCTAATTAATTCATGCATAACGATCGGAAGTTCCTTTTCATTCAGAAAACAGTGTAATCATTTCAAAACTTTCATATTGCTGGAATTCTTAAAACTCCAATTGAATCTTGTTTTCATAAATCTGGGCAGGGTAAGCTATGGATAGAATGTAAACAAAGAGATAATGAAAAAATGTTTTGTGTATGTGACTGAAAACTATTTCTGTTAGAAGAGGAGTTCTTGTCATCAGGCAAGACTTTAGTAAAAAGAAAAAAACATAATAAGCAGTGGAGTGTCAACAAACTCTTCAACAGAATCTGGTTTTGGTTACATGAAGGCAGCAGTTTACTAATCCACCCCATTCTATGGAAATGTCATGTAATTGGAAGAAAAATAAAGAGTACGAGGGAGACCATGGATATGAAAGCACTTTGCAAACAGCGACATGCTTTATCAATGTAACATGCTATTATAGTTTGACTTCTACAGTTCCCTTCCCCACGGTTAGAAAGTATTAGAGGTCCCGTGACTCATGTCAGATGCCTTTTTAATGATCTTTAAGCCTCATTCCTAAAGGCAGGACAATGATACTGTCAGGAAAAGTGCCTAAGAATTTGTTTATGGTCAGATGCTATTCTAATTAGTAGGTCTCATTAATTTCAATAAGGCGTCACTGCAGCTCTTTCCCTCCCCTGCCCGACCCCACAGCCAGCCAGCCACAACTCCTGCGCCTTTGCCAATGAGAATCATTTCTCATCTGCTTGCTCTGTCCCCACTGCCACGCCCTGGGTTCATGACTCAGTTCGTGACAGCTGGGCAGCAGCAACTCACAGGGATCCTTTAGAAATGACTCGTACTAGGCTGCCTTTCAGCTTTCAACCCTGCTGTGGGCTCCCCACCGCGCTCTGCAAGACCCGGCAAGGTCTAGCCCTGTTCCCTCTCAACTCCCTGTCCTATCTCCCTCAACCACACTAGCCTAGGTTTTTGATTCCTCAAATGCTCAGAACATCTTTCTGCTTCAGGCTTGGCCCTCGCATTCCTCCTGCCTGGAATGCCATCTCTCGTGTCTTTGTGAGGGCTGCCCGCTCAGGCAGGTTTTAGCTCGTGTTTCCTCCTCAAGGAAGGCTCCCTGACCATCACCCTTCAGTGCCTACCCACCACCACTAGCCTCCCTTACTCTTCTTTCAGCTCTAACTTTCTGACATTATCTTATGTACGTAATCATTTATTATTCATCTCTCCCTGCTCAAATAAATATATGCTTCATGGGGGGGGCAGGGCAGGGACTATTTCTGTATTGTTCTCTGCTATTTCCCCAGAGCCTAGGATGGGGGCCTGACACAGGAAGAACTCTCATTTATTTGCTGAATACATGAGTGCTAACTAAATGTAGACACCATTGAGAGAGAAAAAAGAGGAGGGATGTTCCAATAAAGTGATTTGGTTTATGTGAACAGCATGTTAAAACTAGTAAACCCCAGTTCAATGGAGAAAACCAGGCAAGATGACTCTTTTTCACTGATTCTGGGTGAATCCAGTCACAAAAGGAACTCGCTGTATGTAGTGCTGTAGAATTCTACAGCCGTCCATATCTTTTGGTTGAATTAACTGGAACTGCCTGTGATGCTTGGGGTGCTTCTCATTCAGATGAAAAATACCATAGAATGCAGATCAGCTACTTTTCCAGAAAATAACTGTTTCAGGAGAAATTCCTAAGCCCAATCTGAAAGTTCTGAGATCATGACTGCATTCTTTTCACATTTCTTATTTGCTTCTTGCAGTGTGTGTCGCCTCGTGGCAGATTGTGCTCATTCTGCAAGTGTTTTGGGGGCACTTCCTGTGGGCGAGGAGCCCATGCAAAGCACACAGACAATGTATTCCTGCCCCGGGAAAGGTTGGCTAACGATTTCCACTCTAGGATGAACACATCTGCCACCTGTTGCCTGTGTTGCCACATGGAGTTTTGAGGAAGCAGAAAGGAAGGTGGGTTGGCCTGGAGGTGTCAGGAGAAACCCCATGTCCTGATGAAGACTTGCTCCCAGAGTGGCTATGAAAGAGAAGGGCAGACTTAGTCAAATGTTCTTAAAATAACTTCAAAGTTGGGCCGTGACAATAGTCTGCTCCATAAAAGCCCGCCGAGTAGTCTGAGTTAAGAGAGAGAAAGTTTGGGCAATGTCAGCTTTTTCAAACTCATGGAGTGCCATGGCTGTAACCATATTTGGGCCTTTTCAATGCTGGTGTCTAGTCACCACTAAAGGAACACCTACTTAAAGGATAAATGAGCTTATAGCATTTGGGATTAGATAGCAAATAACTGGAACTAAGTTGTATTTTGTTGAATTTCAAAGTGGCTCAGAAACATTTGGAGCATATTTTCCTGAAGATTAACATCAGTAAAAAGATTAAGCAAAAGAAAACCCTCCTGGGTGAAAAAAAATTATAAAGTGGGATTTTTCTCAAACCAAACTTCTTCCAGTTCTTCCATCCTTGGTTGACAAAGACATAAACTCTGGAGTGTTGGCAGATTTTTAAGCCTTTAAGGTATTACAAAATCAGAGTTCCAAGTTTTAGAAATGTTTGAGGGAGAGGTTTTTAAAAAAACATTTTTAATTTCTGCTAAGTATTGAAATATACTACCCATATAATAATTACAGGTCATAGGATTTCAGAGCTGGAAGGAACCCTGGAGACAAATTAATCTAGTCTGTGAGGTGAAAACAGACTCAGGCAGGCAATGGACTTGCTCAAGGTTATGCGTGAACCTATGGCAGAGCTGGGACCTGAGTTCCTTTCATCTTATAGAAATATTGGGTATTGGACAGGTCCAGCTCCACTTCCCTATTTATGAAGCTCTGCAAAGTCCCTGGAATTTTCATGTGCTAAAAATATGAGATTCTGATGGTCAGAGAACTTAAGAGTTAATCTTACAATCACAATTTTGCTTTTTCCTCTGAGATGGGGCAGTTCAGAGGTAATGTGCATGGAGAATGGAGTGTAAAGAAGATTTAGGGAGCTGGAACCAGGCAGAGTCAGCGTGTGGCATAAACACATTGTGGCTGGGAACCCGTTCTTTCACTTCCACGTTCCTTTGTACTGCTGATGCCAACCTTGTTCACTGATGAGTTTTAAAGCCCACACTTCCCCCGTTGCCTCGGAGGAGGCAGTCCACAGCCTACAAGCAGAGGTGGCCAGATGCGGGAAATACATTTGCGAACTTTTGTGAAAAACGTGTGTCCTTTCAGCACCCCTTAGTTTCTGATTTCGCTGCATGCTCCTGACAGCTAGGAGCTGCGTTACTCTACACCATAAGGATGGAGAGCAGAAAAGTAGCACTTCTGGTTTCCGTGGGGCTGTCCTGGGCCTCTCTGATGGGGTGTTGGTCATTGGCTTCCATGGAATGCTAAAGTAACGCCCCATGAATAGAAGACCCTCCACACCTTTGACAAAGTGACACTTCTTCCTTTTCATCTTTTTTAAAATGCAGGAATGTGTAGCTACAGATTCCTGTGGTTTACCCTGCTCCCCCAGCTCCCCACCCCCCTCCCCACCCCCAGCCACTGCTCACTCGTATGACAACTGTGTCCAGACAGGGATAGGTAGGGATATAAATGACAATTTTAAAGGTACCAAGTGAGGAGGAATTTTGGCGGCAAGAATCGGGAAGTGTCATCTGAGGTTCATGCTCTGACTCAGCCCTTTGAAAATGCTTAGGAGTTACCTAGCTGCAACCAAAGTAGGGTAGTTTTGCCTTTGTTTTTTCAAACCAATTTAACTGTTTGAGAAAAATGTCATCTTTGCTTCATCCATTCCCAGCACACACACAGCTTACAATGGTATTTCCTGAGGCTGTAAACTCCTCCATTTTTACAAGCCAAGAAGAAATTTAGCTAGTTGATAGTGGAAGACAGATCTGCCGGGAGTAAGTGGCATTAGTAATGAGTAAGCCATATCCCCTTCCAGGCAGTTCCCAGCTATTTTTGGACCTTGGCCTGGGGAAAAAAAAAATTATTTGAATTTCCCCTGGAGACACTGTTAAATTGTATTCTACTAATTAGTGTCCACTTAAATTTGAGTTAATACGCAGGGAAATTAGTCTTGTCCTTAAATCACACCAATACATAATGATGATAATAAAGCAACACTTTAATATGTATGATGTTTATAGTAAAAAAGTGCTTGCATTTATTGCCTCATATATTGCCTTTATGTACCTTCCAGAATACTTTAGTCAAAAATTTTTATAACAACATAGAGATTAACCATTTTCATAATATCCTGGTAATGATGAAAACGTTCATTCAAAAATACTTAAGAAGTACTAATTACTGATAATAACAACACTGAACTCACTTGATTTAAGTGAAGAACCACTAAAGAAGTTTCTATTTTCAATGAAGTTAGTTTGTGTGACATTTTTTACTTTGTGTTCAAAAAGGAATGGGCGAAGCCCTTCAGGTGTCAGGGTTTAGTTGGATAATACATATTCCACTTGTGGAATTGGTCAAGATCAGAGAACTTCTTTCTTTCCTGTGGCTTAGAGACTAAGTTGTTAGTATAGTTATTCTCTCTCGTGTTTAGAGCATGAATTTTGCACAGACCCATATTAAGGAAAAAAAGGCCTTTTCTATGTTAGATTTGCAGAATGACTTCAGATGTTTTGAGTGGATAGCTACAGAACAGAATGGAAAGAGTACAAGTCACGATCTCCTTTGCTGCCTTCCAGAATCCATTGGGCTCTGTTACTGTGAGTTGTCTATCGGACTATCATGCTATGTCCTTATCCAGGGTGGCTTGGCTTTGTCACTCCTCTTAAGATCTTGTTAATGTTAAGTTGATGTGTTGTATATTTTAGCGGGCCCAGCAATGTCTCCTGTCAGAATCCTTTATCTAAAGCAGAAAGAGAGTTCTTGGGCGTGATCTTTCTTAAAAATGAGAATTGTTTCATGTAAACATTCTACATAGAAATACATGTGTATAAACATATGTGAAGAGTCGTGAGTTCCTTTCCTGCCAGCCCGTCTTCACTGTCTGCAGAGAGGACAGGAACTGTCTTTGACACC